>CM068373.1:352568216-353168216 GCA_034769895.1 Magicicada septendecula
GGCTGTTATCGTTTGCCATAGAAAATACGCTTGATAAAAAAATGTTGCAGGTAAACTACCCCTTTCCGTCAACCGATCTTCACCAAAAACAATAAGTCTTGAGTACTCTATAAATTAGGGCTGTATGCAAAATATTATTTGATTCTGTTTGAATTTGCGGCTGTTATCGTTTGCCATAGAAAATACCCTTGTTAAAAAAATGTTGCAGGTAAACTACCCCTTTCCCTCAACCGATCTTCACCAAAAACAATAGGTCTTGCGACCTCTACAATATAGGTCTGTATGCAAATAATCTTTTGAGTCTGTTTGAATTTGCGCCTGTTATCGTTTGCCATAAGAAATACCCTTGTTAAAACATAAAATGTTACCGGTAAACTACCCCTTTCCCTTAACCGATCTTCACCAAAAACAATAGGTCTTGAGAACTCTACAATTCAGGGCTGTATACAAAACATTATTTAATTCTGTTTAAATTTGCGTCTGTTATCGTTTGCCAAAAAAAAAATTTCCCTTGATAAAAAAAACCGTTGCTGGTAAACCACCCCTTTCCCTCAACCGATCTTTGCCAAAAACAACAGATCGTGAGTACTCTACAAATCAGGGCTGTATGCAAAAAATTATTTGATTCTGTTTGAATTTGCGGCAGTTATCGTTTGCCATAGAAAAAAATCTACACATAGACACACAGACAGACAGACACACAGACAGACACTTTTCGGAAAACGACTTTTTTTCATGTTTTGAGTGTAGTACAATCAGAATCTGCAATAATCTCGAACACGATTTTTTTTGCCATCACCATACTTCCATTCCTTAAGGAATATGGAAGTAAAAATTATAATTTTATTGCCTGGCAACAAAATTATTTTATTTTTAACAATTACCATTGTTTGAAAAAGTTTAAATGAATTTTCAAGTACTTTACTCTTGTTAAAACGTAAAAGGTTGCTGGTAAACTACCCCTTCCGCTTAACCGATCTTCACCAAAATCAAAAGTCCTTGAGTTCTCTACAATTCAGTGACGTATGCAAAAAATTATTTGATTCTGTTTGAATTTGCAGCAGTTATCGTTTGCCATAGAAAATACGCTTGTTAAAAAACGTTGCTGGTAAACTACCCCTTCCCCTCAACCGATCTTCACCAAAAACAATAGATCTTGAATACTCTACAAATCACGGCTGTATGCAAAAAATTATTTGATTCTGTTTGAATTTGCGGCTGTTATCGTTTTCCAAAAAAAAAAAAATTCCTTTGTTAAAGAAAACTGTTGCAGGTAAACTACCCCTTTCCCTTAACCGATCTTCACCAAAAACAATAGGTCTTGAGAACTTTACAATTCAGGGCTGTATGCGAAACATTATTTGATTCTGTTTGAATTTGCGGCTGTTATCGTTTGCCAAAAAAAAAAATTCCTTTGTTAAAAAAAACTGTTGCCGGTAAACTACCCCTTTCCCTTAACCGATCTTCACCAAAAACGATAGGTCTTGAGAACTATACAATTCAGGGCTGTATGCGAAACATTATTTGATTCTGTTTGAATTTGCGGCTGTTATCGTTTGCCAAAAAAAAAAATTCCTTTGTTAAAAAAACTGTTGCAGGTAAACTACCCCTTTCCCTCAACGGATCTTCACCAAAAACAATAGGTCATGAGTACTCTACAAATCAGGGCTGTATGCAAAAAATTATTTGATTCTATTTGAATTTGCGGCAGTTATCGTTTGCCATAGAAAAAAAATCTACAAACAGACACATAGATAGACAGACATACAGACAGACACACAGACACTTTTCGGAAAACTACTTTTTTTCATGTTTTGAGTGTAGTACAATCAGAATCTGCAATAATCTCGAACACGATTTTTTTTGCCATCACCATACCCTTAAGGAATATGGAAGTAAAAATACATTTTTAAGGAATGGAAGTATGGTGATGGCAAAAAAAATCGTGTTCGAGATTATTGCAGATTCTGATTGTACTACACTCAAAACATGAAAAAAAGTCGTTTTCAGAAAAGTGTCTGTCTGTGTGTCTGTCTGTCTGTGTGTCTGTGTGTAGATTTTTTTTCTATGGCAAACGATAACTGCCGCAAATTCAAACAGAATCAAATAATTTTTTGCATACAGCCCTGATTTGTAGAGTGCTCACGACGTTTTGTTTTTGGTGAAGATCGGTTGACGGGAAGGGGTAGTTTACCTGCAACATTTTTTTATCAAGCGTATTTTCTATGGCAAACGATAACAGCCGCAAATTCAAACAGAATCAAATAATGTTTTGCATACGTCCCTGAATTGTAGAGGTCTCAAGGACTTTCGATTTTGGTGAAGATCGGTTAAGGGGAAGGGGTAGTTTACCAGCAACCTTTTACGTTTTAACAAGAGTAAAGTACTTGAAAATTTATTTAAACTTTTTGAAACAATGGTAATTGTTAAAAATAAAATAATTTTGTTGCCAGGTAATAAAATTATAATTTTTTCATTTTAATGTAATATAATATTTTTCATTTAATACAGCAATAAAAAGGCAGGTAAGACACAAACACACACACACACACACACAATTCACGTTATTTCTGGCCTCACTCATGTTTATTTTCTTACATTTGCACGCTTTTTAAATGGAAAGTGCCGAAACCCACACCAACATAACGCGTGCAAGCCGAATTTTTTTTTAAGGAATCACTAAAAGGACGGTGGTTCAAATCGGACGCTGAGGTAGAGTTTGCTGTAACCGAATGGTTCCACAAACAGCCGTAAGAATTTTACTAGCAGGGAATCTACAGGTTAGCGCAACAGTGGAACTCATGTCTTAATGTTATTGGAGACTTCTTTTAAAATCGTTGAATAAAAAATGCTTTACGGCTCTATACGTGTTTCTATTGAACAATCCTTTTATTAGTCATACACAATAATACAACTGATTGAACTTCAAATTTTTAAACTTGATTAGTTTCTATATATATGTTTAATGTTACAAATAATTCAAATAACAATCTTGATCATCTGTTAGTTCAGCGGAATAACAGTGACACTTTTAATAACCGCATAAAATAAACACTTAGAAACAACACAGGCGCTTTAACTTAACTGTTTGGACCACAGAAGTGAGGCATGCCTCAACGCTCTATGTGTACAGCGCGGGACAATCCCCCCTCCCTACACTTCCCTATCACACCACTACATTGCTTACATACGATGTATACAAAAAACGCTGAGGCAAGTTCAGGTTGCCTCGTTCGCTTTAAACGAACTATGCCGAATCTCACCTGTCACCATCTAGCGGTCGCTCAATAAAGCACGTTTCGGTTTAATAAATTTGACAGTCGCAGTAACAATGTATAATCTTTACGCTATGTAGTTCATACGTATTTATAATTTTTATTCTACAGAATTTTTTAGGGTAGGCATTGCCTCAATTGCCTCCATGTAACTTCGTCACTGATATATATGTGTACAACGTTATCGGCAACAAAGAAGTAGTTTTTGTTAAAATTCCTTCCCGGGATATTTGGCCGTAGTCCAATGTTTTCTACAAAACCAGACATTTCGGCAATGCCATCGACTTCCATCATCAGTGAAAATCGAGTGCGATAACGTGAGGTGGTATACGTTAGTGACTACAGTACTGTGGTTAAGGCTGAAGCAGTAAGTAGAAATAAGTAGTTTCTATGGTAATATTTCATTTCGAAAATGATTTTAAATATAAATCTTAGAATATGGAAGTCATGTATGGTTCTTCATACCGATATTTAACATTAAAATTGCAAATTTTACATTATGACATAAAATAGTTAATGATAAATGTTACAAGCTATGGTATTACGTCAACAGTCTTTTACTCATTCTTTTTGGTACTAGCTATTTTAAACACCGATTTGAGCGAAAAACGTTGCATGAAAGATCGTGAAAAAAGCGCCGTTCTGCTGAACCCATCCTTGGACTTGGCACCCACAAATTTTTGTGACGGTTCTTTCACCAGCTTCACACACCGCTCCGCTGCTCGCGTATGACATGGAAACTTGTCAAAACCAGCTGCTGCTCTTAATTTTAATACACATGAAATCTTCTCTGTAACAAACTCCTCTGACCGGAAGATATTAACCGGTTTTTTATTTCTTTCTTATTATTACACTTATGTGCTCTAGGGGCATGTTTTCCGAGGTATAGCGAATTACAAAAAAAATAAAAATATTTGTTAGCCCACCCCAAAATATATAGTACCTCATTGCAGAGTATGCCTACGTAACACACCGGGGAGCGTGAGAATGTTCTAGTCGTTTGGAGATCATTCTGTAAGGCAGAGTTGCGTAGCGTTCTGGATATTCGTAGACTGTCTGTGCCCGTTCCAGACGTTTCCTCGACTACTGTACCAGCATCCAGCGTGGCTACACTGCAAGGCGATGGAGGTACGGAGGTATGGAGGTAAACCCGTACAAAGGCTGGGTTTGTAAGCGTCCCAGTTCAGTGATAGACCAGCGATATTAGAGTGCCGAATGTTAGTTACTGGGACGGTTTAACGGGATGTAATCACTGTGCTAATTAATGCTTAACTGTAATAAGGTGACATTTACTGCCGTTTTGGGGCAAATTTCGTCTTCTTCTTCTTCTTCTTCTATGGCGTTACAGTTCAGTGTCAAACCGTAGTCTCCATAATCATCCCCCTCAAGTTTCACTGTCCTTGGCGATAGATGTCCAACGTTCTAGTTTAAGTAAAGTATCAGCATCCCTCGCTACTGCGTCAATCCAGCGATGCTTGGATCTTCCAACCCGTCTTCTAATCTTCATTTGACTAAACAGTACCTTTCTAGGTATTCGGTTACCTTCCATTATAATGATGTGTCCTGCCCATTGCAATCTATGCAATCGGATGGTGGTGGCCACATCATTGTTTTATATAGCTTCTATAGTTCCTCATTGTGACGCATTCTCCATATCCCATTGACTTGGATTGGTCCATACATTCACCTCAAAATTCTCCTTTCAAAGGTATTGACTATGTTCGTGGCTTGTTTGTTCAGAGTCCAAGTCTGGCTGCCATATGTTATCACCGGTCTAATGATAGATTTATATAATTTGACTTTGGGCTGATGGTAGATATTCCTTGTCTTGAATATAGTTGTCAACGAAGTATATGCTCTATTTGCGGTCTGCATCCTTTTCCTTATTTCGTTTATTTCTTCATTATCTTGTGCCATCCAATATCCCATATAAAATTAAAAAATTGGGCAATTTAACTTGAACTAATGTACAAGAGTCCCTTTGTTGACTACTGTTTTTGTGTAATTAATGATTGTAATTTGGCCACTCACGGATGTACCAATAAATTTGTTGAGACGATCTGAAAAAAAAATAGTGAGAAAGATATAAGGCCCAATAATGAAAGCAGGAAAGTGAAGATCCCGTCAAAATGCTGAAACCTTGCGGGGGGAAGACAGGTTGCGTTTCATAAAATCAAGGCTAATAAACTGGCTGGGACATTTTGGGAGAATGCCACAGGTCAGATTCCCCAAGCAAGTGCTAAATGGAAACATGGAAGGAACAAGAATAAGGAGCAAACTAGAAAGCGATGAATACGTAAGATGGAGGAAGACTTTAGAAGAATAGGCATACAAAACTAGGGGAAAGTTGCAACAGAGAGAGAGAGAACTGGAGACGAGTGGTGGCGGTAGCCAAGGGTCATCAAGGCCTGAAGAGCTCCAGAAGAAGAACAGAAGAAGAATGTTTGTAATTAGAGACTTCATTGGGGTCGGTTATTCTGTGACCGTCAGAACAATATTCTGTTATTAATATAATTTTACCTTTTTGTGTCAGGTATCAGTTTTCACGGAATCAAAATCTGGTAACACATTATCAGATTCATCATAAGCGTTTGGGATCAAAATGATAGACCAGCTTAATTGTCTGCGTCTTTACGTTTCTTTTTAAAAATTGTAAAAAAATTATCAACGAAAAAATTGTCGTTTGATCAACTGAAATGTGGTTGATAATTTCATCAATACTAAACAACAAATACATTATTAATAAACGGTATAGAAAAATATTGCTTAGTGCAAACACAGAGCACGCCCTCTGTAGAGCAAATAAGAAGTTAATTGCATAAGGCAACCTTCGTCACCGCTGTTGGTAATCCAATAACATTTGCAGCGACTGCAGTAATAACATTGGAGCAGAAATATAATCAAATATACAAAGCAACGGATGTATTAAATTAACTTTATAGCAGCGTGCAGAAAGAAAACAAAATAAAAAGCAGAACGTGTAAGCTTAAGGATGGTAAGCAAAGCGTGTATTTAATTTTAAATATTGGAGTGTTTGCGCAATGCGAGATATGGCAATGCGAGCATGTGTTCTGAAAAGTGGCGTAAAAAGAAAGTCGGTTCGCAGAATTGACACTTGTTGCTTGCCAGCTTTCCTTGTACCTCGGCTTATGTAACAATTCACGCGCCCGTGTAGAAGAAAAATAACAAAATATTCTTACTCCTATAACATAGACAATTTGCGCTGTTACGAGGTCGGTAAACGATGTAATTCGGAAAGTTCTCCACTTTTCTTTGTCTTCCAGAAGTTTGGTTCATTGTTGAGAACGTTGCTGCCGTGCAACAATCTCTCGGCGTAGCGATTCAGAGCTAGTTATCGGTTAGTGACAAGTGCGTAACATTATGTACGGCAGTCATAGGCAACCTTTGAATTTATAGGGCCGCATATATATAACTGAGGACCAGTTTGGTGGACGAACCCCTCCCCACCCAATCAATGGACTCCTCTCACCACAGATACAATGTATACAATGTATAATACAGTACTTCGAAACAGATACAATGCGGGTGCGTTCCTTCGTTCAAAAGAAAACAAAAAAATATACGCGGGCGCGTTTAACCTTATCGACGGGCGCAGCGTTGTCGACTGCTCGTGTAAGACCATCTGTAACTGCTTAATTGATGTATTTTTGTATACATCTTTTATTACGCTCGTATTCTAAGCGCCACTATCACTAAACCAGATTACCTCAATACATCGGTCTTCTAATAAACGTTTCTAGTGTACAACAATGTAGACAATAGTGTACAGTCTCTATTGCAGATGAATAAGTTTAACATCTCTTATAATATAAAACATTTCTTTTGAAAACACAAAAATAACTGTTCCTTTAGTGAGAGATTCTCGTTTACCTTAAGGGAAAGTATAATGTTTGTTTATATAAGACACTGTTCGTCTGTTCATCTGTTTGTTCAGACAACAGGATGTTCATATTACAAGAAAAGAAAAAATAATTTCTGTTTTTCCTCTGTGTTGCTCTCTCTCTCTCTCTCTCTCTCTCTCTCTCCCTCTCTCTCCCTATCTCCTGCTATCTTACCTCTTACGCTTGCTTTCTGTTTTCTCTGTCTGTGTCTATAATCATAAATGCATATAAGGTTTTTACTATTTTGTTTTAATAGACTCCACGTTAAATTTGTAAATTACTTTCAACAATTTTTAGAAATTGTTATACTTGTTATACAAATATTTATTATCATCATCATCTTCAAGGATTAAACCAAGGATGGTTTGTTCCGGTCTCAAACAGGCAAAGATTAGAGCTGGTCACTCCAGCGCTTCCTTGGACGTCCCACACCTCTCCGTCCCCTCGGCCTATAGTTCCATAGTTATTTGCTGATGCGGCAGTCATCCATTCGGCATCCATTCCCTCCAATTCAGCCGATACTGGGCAATCCTGTCGAGTATACTCATAACATTCATTTCCAGCCGTATATCTGTGTTTCTTCTATGCCACGTGCCTGAAAAATCTCATTTCATCCCCCTTGGATACGACTGGCCTGGCCTTTCGATAAAGTCCAGTTCTCAGACCCATAATACTGTCTTCGATAATATTAATAACAATAATAATAATAATAATAATCATCATCATCATCATCATCTTCAAGGATTAAACCAAGAATGGTTCGTTCACCGGACGTCCCACACCTCTCCGTCCCTTCGGCTTATAGTTGCATAGTTGTTTGGGGATGCATACTTCCATAGCAGTCATCCATTCGGCAAAGATTTTTCCACCAATTCAGCTGATACTGGGCAATCCTGTCGAGTACACTCATAATATTCAGTTCCTGCCGTATATCTGTGTTTCTTCTGTGCCACGTGCCTGAGAAATCTCATTTCATCCGCTTGGATACGACTGGCCTGGCCTTTCGTCAAAGTCCAAACAAGAATTATGTTTAAATTAAAGATTTATAAAACAGTTAACATAGGCTAGGCGTAAATAAAACTAGTGACAATATGAATGAATGACGCAAATTGGTGGTGATGGATGATGGATTGACGCAGCTAGGGATGGACGAGAAGGGACGAGAGCTAACATAACAATTTTTGAAAGGATGAGGCTAGCTTCAAGGTATGCTCCCAATTTTTCCCGGCACAGTGGATAATTGAGGAATGTTTTCGTATAATTTTATAAATATATTTTAAAAACCTTTGTGCCTTAAAGATTTTAAGAAAACCAAAGTAAATTATAAGGATTGAAAAAAATTAGGAAAACCACCGACTTAAAAATTTTCTACCTTTATTAAATGTTATTCAAATTAAAGATAATAAACCTCGTTACCTTTACTCCTCATTACCTTTACATTACCATTACCATAACGTGATGTCACTAAGAATTACTTTGCCTATAAATTTAAATTCTTAATCGATTTCTTGAGGATAAGCCTTTCTGAAGACATTCGTGTATCTTCAGATAAACTTTTAAAAAGCGACCTCGTACATTATATTTCTAGATTTTTTGTCTAAGAGAAGACAGCGAAAGAGAGTAAGAAGTAACTTTATATGAGTGTTCACTTAGCGATGTACTGAGTAGGCGATATCGCTACGATTGTTGAATGAGCATACTAAACATAACACTATATTTTAGCTGAACTGTTAGATGATTATTGTTGCTATGGGCGTGTCAATAAAGATTGTTAAAAACAATATTTTGTTGTTTAACAGCCGATTCTATTGTTCCATTAGCGTGTAGTCTAGTAGCCTCAAAGCGTCTGGGAACCGAAACTACAGTCGGAAACCCACCAGCGCGGCGGGCCGAATCACAGGTGACAAATTTTAAGAAGTACCGTAAATGTATAACAGTTAGTATTACTAAATGTAAAAGTAGAAGTTAGTAAATACACTAAAGAGATAATTTTCACATTTAACATATCTTACTGCATATCTTTACCGATACAACTTTTATTTTGTCAGTATAATAATAAAAGCATAATAAAATCATGAAATATTGTCATCATTATCATCTTCGCAACACGGCATAGGGAAGGTGCTGCCTCTTCGCCTTCTAAGATCCGCCAGCCATTTCTTCCTGGGTCTACCCACACACCTGTGTCCTATAGGTTTGTCTGCGTCCGGGTGTGTTCTCTGAAAGTTAAAACAAAAGTTAAACAAACGTTTGAGGGTTATATTAAAGTAATTTTCCATTATAGGGTACCAGCCTATAGATGGGCAAGTTATGTGGCCGGGCTGCCCCCTTAAGGGACATGACTTCCGGTAATTTTTATTCAGGATTGTCTTTCCCTAGCGTTTGATGCCCCAACACCCGACTGAAAAGCGCAGCAAGATATAATCCTATAACGATAAGACGCAGTATTACAGCTGACTAAATCCAACTGCTGTATCAAATACAACTATTATCAATTATTGTATATTGTATATTGTATATTTATATGAAATCTTTAATGTGAAAACTGAAGTCGATCTTCTCCACCCACTCAAGCAAATGTGTCGACTTCAAGCTATTAAACTGTAATAAAAAATGACGAAACGTTACTGTTATAAAAATTATTGGTAACATTACTGAATAATAAAACTGGCACGTAAAGTTGTAATAGTATCTCATTTCACATGTGATACAACGTGGATACTGCCTCACTGTTTGTTGGCTGAAGTTATCAATGTAATTATAGCGTGTTAGGTTGCTCACTGCTCTTACCTCTATTAAGCGTTAACAAATTCCAACTTGTGTTTCAAATTTTCAAAAACTCAGCGAGCCTGTCTAACGTGTGTGTCGAGTTGGAGTTTGAAAAACGCGTAAACGTAATCTTGAATAACAGATGAGTTTGATTACGAATCAAAGACAAAAAACATCAGACAAGCGTGCCTGTTTTGTCTAGCCAAGGTGTGGAAGAAAATAGTTCGGGTCTTGTAATATAATGAAGGAAGGGGATTACAGCAAATTAAGCAAATTAAATTAAATCTGGTTTATGTTCATTAGTGAATAATTGAAACGGTTTTTTCATAAATTTCCCGCGCTACAACAATCTCGGTTAAAATAAGGACTTACTTCCAGCTTTGCCGTCGTTGCTTGCCAAACTGCTACCTGTCATGCTTCAGACGAGGGCTTTTAGTGTTTCCACCATTATCGAATCCAAAACCACGACGTAATCACAAACGTGGAGACACTGAAAGGACTAGTCCGGAGCATGACAAGTAGCAGTTCAACAAGTAAACACGACACGACAAAGTTGGAATTGCAAAGACTGATAATTTAAATAACAAGATGATTAATAATTAATTCTCCGTTTATTTATGAAACCAAAGAGATTAATTATAAAACTGTTGTTTTCAAGATAAGGTCCCACAAACATGTATTGTAGACCGCCAGTTGGAATCACTGTCCCAATGTCAGCGACATCCACGCAACTTTCGTAAAAATACGTTTCTTCACAGAAGATCAAGCGTGTATCTGCGAAAAGATAAATGTAGA
Source organism: Magicicada septendecula (assembly GCA_034769895.1). NCBI lineage: Eukaryota > Metazoa > Arthropoda > Insecta > Hemiptera > Cicadidae > Magicicada > Magicicada septendecula. The sequence goes on from CM068373.1 coordinate 352,578,958, forward strand.
ATACTAGGGTCCGACTTCATTTTCTGGCTCTCGTACATAAATGTTTTTATTTATTGCTGCAAATACGCATGTTCCTTAACAAATTTAAAGTGATTGACATTAGTAAGAAACCTTACAAACTTTATTAGTTTAGTAACTTAAATAATTTATTTTAAATTTATTAACTTAATAAATACATTAGTTTTTGAGCTTTCACGACTGGTGCCAAATTGATAAGATAATTGACAGCCGGGGTGTTAGGCCGTGATCGATCATTGATCAGTGTCGATCGTTTCGGCCCAACCATCGTAGGTGTCGATAGTTTGTGGCAGATATTCGCCAATTCACCTCACTACTGAAGTAGACTAATGTGGAAAGTGCACGTTCTATTAAACAAAAATAAAATTCAATCTACTATCCGTTTATTATTGTAAATCGTTGAAACATTTGTGCTTAAGTTTCTCATGTAACAAAAATCTCAGTTTAAAAAACCGGTATGGAGGACCACACGTGGCTTCCATGTTCTAAAATTTATATTTATAATCATGTACATGAATTCGTTTCGATAATATCTAAACGAGTATCCTTCACATTGTAAATCGAGTTTTATGTTTGAGAAAATAGAAATGATATATTTCCATAGAATCTACTTTTTTGCTGCCGATAACTTAGTACACTTATAAAAGATTATCCCCTCCCCTTCAACTATCATTTTCATTTACAGAAAATTATCCCCACCCTTCAACTATCTTTTTCAATTTATAGATATTTCACCTACCTTTCTACAGTGGATTATTATGGCCTTTTTTTCAGAATACTTTATTAATTTATCAAAATTAAGTACTTTACTCTTGTTAAAACGTAAAACGTTGCAAGTAAACTACCCCTTCCCCTTAACAGGTTTTCACCAAAATCAATAGGCCTTGAGCCCTCTACAACTCGGGCACATATGCAAAAAAAGTATTTGATTCTGTTTGAATTTGCTGCAGTTATCGTTCGCTATAGACAAATTTCTACACACGGACAGTTTTCGGAAAACAACTTTTCTTCATGTTTTGCAGGTAGTACAATCAGAATCGGCCCTTATCTCGAACGCGATTTTTTCGCGAACACCGTACTTCCATTTTCTTACGGAACATGGAAGTAATAACACTTTGCTGTGCGTTTAGTTATAAAACTAAATAGAGTAATTATTGCACTGGTTTTGTCAAGATAAGTCCGAGGGGGCACAGAAAATGTATTGTGGTCCGATGGTTGAAAATCACTATTCTAATATCAGCGAGGCCCGCGCAACTCCTGAAAAACACTTTATTTCACAGAACTGTAGGAAACGTTGAAGTGAGTTAAAGGTTCTACACCAGTCTGTAAACTCTATAAACTCATAAACTCTTGCCAGAAACAATTCGTAAAGCAAATTACAGAATATAAACACGGTCAGATACGAAAACCATTACTAAGAACAACAAAAACAAGAACAGTGTACACGCGCTTCCGTCTGTCAGTTACATTTCACGAGGAAAAGTGTGACGCAACCACAACCCCCGTCCCCCCAATTAAATAAACAGTAAATGAACTGTTTCCTGTAATCCGGGTCTGATTACAACAACAACTTTGATTGACGCCACTTTTCCTAACCACAAAACGTCACTAACTTGGGGGGTTCGTTCAATTTATTGCGTAAGTAATGCTGTTGATTGACGCAACAATTAAAATAAATACTTATACGTAGTCGTTGTTGAAAATAAACAATTATAAATGTTATCAGAAGAGTTAGCTGGGACTACATACATCGTTATAATTTTTCATTCAATGTTTCGATCTCTAAAATATCTTTAGGTGTGAGTGAAACATAAGAATAGTTAACGTTAAAATATCGTTATTTTATCTGTTATTGTAATTAAAGGTAATTACATATCATTAAGAATAACTTAACGTAGAAATGTGTATTGTTATTAAGTCTTGTGAAAAGATATGTTACGACATTACAGAACAATCTACGTGTTCTCGAATGTTACAGTGGAACCGGCTGTGATGATGTGTGCGTACGTGATTCCCAACATGCGTTGCGAGATTGTTCCGGACTCACCGTCCGCGCGCAAGGCCGCAACCAATTACGTTCTGGTGTTTCCTAGTAACGTTGTTGATTCGTAGTATGGTTGTTTCTGGATTTTCGGCGCGGTATAAATACAAGTGCTCAGCGACGCTCAGTTCGGTTTGAGTTGCGATATATTGGACTGCGGTTTGTAGTATTGTGGCGAAGGGTTATGTGTGTTTATAACTGTGAGGAAAAATCGTAATACAATTGTGTTTTATACTCGGTGGCATTATTATTACCCGTGAACAATTTTTATTTGAGTTGTTGTAACAGATTATCTTGTTGATTACAAAGTTTCTTAAATGTGATAATTAAAAGGAGATTAGTGACTTAATTGGTGTCTTGCATTTTGTTTCCATTGTACCATACGACGATAAGGAGATCGTCGTAACAATATTTTGAAATACTCCCTTGCACTTTAATTTAAGGATCTTGTGCTAAGAATGATGCGTTAAGTAACGTATATTTTGTGGTAAATTACGTTAAACTCAAGCAATAGAATCTTGTTATTTTTCGAATTCAAATAAAAAAAATGCATGTTTAGTTGTTTCATAGACGACGGTTCAAAGCATACAAAGAGATTAGACTAGTGGAGTTATCATGTAGACAACCCTGGAAGGGTTCTACATTAAACAGAACTTTAGGCGTACCCGAGATTCGATCACTAACAAGCGTGAACCGTCAAAAAATAAAAACCACCACCAACCTACAAAGTTAAACAAAGGACATAGAAAAACTGTATAAACAACAATATATTTACTCACACTGTAAATATTAATCATAAAGCTTTATACAAATAAAAAATTTTCTCCGTGAATTCCAAAATATGCCTACTTACAATAACCACGAATAAAAAAAAACATAAAATTTAAACATTAACGTTTTTTTCATATTAATAAAACTGCAAATTATAAAAAAACTGAGATGTAAACAAAAAATTAAGAAACATTCTTAGTTTACTACACGTTAAGCGCCAAAGGCCGGCGTCAATGTTGTTCAAATTACCTGTAACCGGGCGCCGGCGCGTGGTCGACACTTCTTAATGAACAACTTTCCGACTCTACGGTCCGATGCCATCTTTAGTGTCGTCATAGTTTGGGAGATATTCGCCAATTCACTCAAGTACTAAAGCAGATACCCCGGTAGCCACCCCGGCTATAAATAATTTGAACATTCTTTTGACGTCGTCGTCGTCGTCACTTCACGGTGTAGGCTTATAGCGAGTCCTCTCCGTTCACTGCAGCCTGCAGCCTATCTCTTCCAGGACCTACCCACATATCCTCTGTCAACAGGTTTGTAGTCTAAAGCGATCCTTTTTATGCCTAGTAACAGCTCCACTACGCCTGTTTCTGGAGATTCTGACTATTCAAAAAAACTTCCCTAATACAGGATACCAGCCTGTAGTTAGGTAGGCAGGTGATAGGAATGCCACTTCAAGCCACCCTGCCATGCCCGATTGTCTATCGGAGTTTACTCTCCTAGGCCAGCTTCTTTCTCTACAGCTTGAAGCCTGACCTAACCCTCGGTTTGATTTTGGAGTGTCCGTCCGCTAGCTTTCGAGAATCCATTCCATACCGTACAAGGCAGTATGGAGCATGGAGCAGCGCTTATTTTATGGCTGCACTTACTCGCCTGTCTCAAAATTGTCATAGGGATTATGTGGATTTTAGCTGGTGTGACCACGTCACTGGTCACCCCACCGCACACTGCAAATACTGCCGCCTCGGTTTGGAACTGCTTGTTTGGCAAAGCCTTATTCGCAGCTGTCCATCACATCTGATGGAACATTCGCTATCCACCAAGAACGACCCGCGCAGTAGCTGAAGCTCGCCCTGCAATTATTTTGTTAACTTTTAATTAAATTTACCGTTCATTTTTAGAGCACACACACCATATCATCATCAACCGTGGCTCTACAACCCTTGGTGGGTCTTAGCCCGCTTCAAGAGTCAATTCCATTCCTCCCTATTGCATGTCCTGGCTTTCCAGTTTCTTATGTTCAGCTTTCCCAAGTCCTCCTTTATCTGGTATTTGAAATCTACTTCGGGGTCTTCCCATTTTTCTATTACCGATTGGTTTCTAGTAGGAAATATGTTTCGTAGGCTGTCCTTATGTCTCTCTATGTGTCCAACCCACCTTAGCCTGTTTATTTTTATTATCCCGACAATGTCCGGTTCTTTGTACAGATGGTATAGTTTATGATTATAGCGCCTGCGCTACATTCAATTTTCTTGTACTCCTATAAATATTGTTCTTAGAATCCGTCTTTCACTGTAATCTACAAGTCTCTCGCCATTTTTTGTCATTGTCCAGGCACATACGTAATACAGAGTTTTTTATTCATCAGAACTAACAGGAAAAATGGAAATATATGAGTGGACAACTAGGCCTACTGTAATCTTGAGGTAAAGCTATAGTGATTTATGAAGTCCCTTTTGGATTTGCCAATATGAGTGGTGTAGAAACAGATGTTGGACTTTTAATCCGTGTAGTAGAATATTCTAAATGAATAAAGGCGTATCAATGCTGATAACAATGGCGTATCATTGGCATAACAAATGCTGAAAATTTATAGCAATGCTGATGACATATTTGTGACAAAAATGTTACCTGTGCGTGGGCACTTATTGTAAACGTAGTACTCGGTGCGATAGATGTGGACCGCGTATGCCGGTGAGATAGATGTGGACTAAAAATTGTGAATTTTAATCACATGTGTGGGACGATAAGAAGAACGCTGAATGGAAAGGTTAGAAGAGATACTTTTTTGAAATTTTATAAAGTGATGGTAGTGCCATGCGTTCTTTATGGCAGTGAGATTTGATACTGAACGCAAAGTCCCAAAGCCGGATTCAGGGTAGCAAAATAAGATTTTTACGACCAATACTAGGAGTATCACGGAGGGACCGGCTAAGAAATGATGATGTAAGGAGCATCCTTGGAATATACAACCTAAACGAAAGGATAAAGCAATACAATACAGGATTGAACAAGACCATGTTGAAAGGATGCATAAGAATAGGACACCAAAACAAATTTTGGTTTACAATCCGAATATTGGAAGACCAGAGAAAATATGGTCGGACACCAAGGAGTGCGCAACGGTTCGTAAGCTTCACAGCCTGAAGAAAAAGAAGAAGAAGAAGAAGTAACTTTGTCACGCAGAAGTCGCCGACCAGGGAAAAAATTCACATTTCTATCACGTCATTTCATGGGCGTGGCTATGTAAGAACATTCAGACTTGATCGTGGCGACAGAACAATTATGTGACAGAAAGTCATCAGTTCGCTCTAGACCTAAAGAAACCTATGATAAAAACACGACGTGAGAGAAATTTGAACGTTTAACATTTTAAGCATGACTACTTGGTAAAAACAAAGACTATTATTTATTAGAAATTACCTTTAAAACGCTAAATAACTCCTGTTAATATCTGGCACATTTTTTTATCCTCAACTTCCGGTTATTTTGTTTGTAACGCGTCAATCAGTTTTATAAAACTGTATACCAGGACAATAGATATGTTTTCTATACAGTGTTTGTCAAAAGTTTAACGACAACCATCGGAAACCTATTGTTGTCTCCTGTAATTGATAGTCTCACAACCCATACATCGTTTACAGTCTGACTAAATTGTCATCATCATCATCATCATCATCAGTAGCTCCAAAGCCCACCGTAGACTTCAGCTTCCCTGAGGATTTTCCTCAAGACTTCCCTATCCTTAGCCAATGTCCACCATTTTTTCACTCCAAGTATTTTCACATCTTCTAGGATTCTATCAATCCATCGCAGTCTCGGTCTTCCAAGTCCCCTCTTTTCTTCTGGTGTCCAATTCATAATCCTCTTATGAACATCCTCTTCATTCATTCTCTGTACATGTTCTGCCCATCTCAGTCTAGCTATCGTAATTGATGTCACAATATCACGGGAACTACGTAACACATAGATACCTTGTTTTACCATTTTCTCCACTTTCCACCTTCCCTAATGGTCCATAAATGTTCCTCAGGTATTTTCCTACTAAAAGATGCAATTCGAAACAGGTCGCCCTTTGTTATTACCCATCTTTCACTTCCGTACATCAGCACTGGTTTTTCTAATGTTCTATGTAGTGTAGCTTTGGTTTCACGGTGTAGAAGTTGTGATTTAAAGTATTTCATAAGCCCTTAGTAGCATCTGTTAGCATTCTGAATTTGTTTACTTATCTCTTCATTTATATCATTGCTTTTAGACTAAATAGTATAACATTTGAATATTTTCGCAATAAAAGTGACCTTGCTATTTCTCTTAGAACTGATTGTATAATGACTTGTTTGCCACTGCCATTTAGATCTGCTACTGCAATTACAAGAATGGTGGTAGGTATGATGATAAACTGGTTTGCCCATAATGTCAAATTCAAACAAATTAACGAAACAAAAAATAAATTTAAATTTACAAAAAATTTCCTTATTTTAGCCCGTAAAAAGGGTTTAGATTTTATTTAAGGTAACACTGACATGGCAGTGACAAAAAATTTACCCGTGCGCGCGCACTCATTGCAAACTTGCGTAACGGTTACAGTTTAGTTGTGTTGAAGTCGCCGATCGACAGAACAAAAAAGTCACGTTCGTGTCGTCACGTCGCTTCGTGCACGCAGCTACATGAAAACATACAGACTTGATAGTGGTTACATAATCATCATCACCGCTCCAAGGATTAGACCCTAGACATGTTCTGGAACCCATCTCCTCCTCGGTCTATCGACATCTTTCTTCCAAGTAGGGTGATAACCCAAGGCAGCCACGTGTTGACGGATATCAGGCATGCGATTCAAGTGTTCACACCGTCTCCTGCTGTGGTCTTCAACCTTGTGTTGGCATGATACAATGTTTAATTCGCGTATAATATCCTCTTTCCGTCTCCGATCCAGGAGAGAACAACCTTGCGTCCCTTTTCTTAGAAATTTCATTTCAGCTGCCTGAATCCTCTGTACATCCCTTTTACCAAGAGCCCATGTCTCACTAGCATACAAGAATGTGGGGACAACCACAGTTTTGTAAAATTTCATTCGGGTATCCTTACGTGTTTTATTTTTCAGGCACCCATGCGTGTAACTTTCGTCACCTTACAAAACAGTTACATAACAAAATGCCATCAGCGGGAGGTAGACCTATGTCTTTTATGTAGGTAGTAGGTCCTTGTACTTGTTTGTACTGTGAAACAGCTATTGTTTGGAACTGGCGAGTTTGAAACTATTCACTAGTCGTTGGAACGCGTTTAGGTGACAACAGATAAATTCTTAATGATGTTGTTTTCTTGTTTTTTAACATAATGTGTGTGTGTGTGTGTGTGTGTGATTTTATGTTTTTGTTTACTAAACAGATTTTTAAACCTGGTAATATTGAACCAAAATTTATTGCATTGTCATTTTACAAACTTACGGCTCTGAGAATGCATTTCAATTCCCCCCACAGTCAACTAGACAAGTGTCAAGACACTGTAAATCCTCTCTGGGTGCAAAGTACGGCCACACATATTTTATTATAAATTATTGCTGCCTTGTAGAGAGAGAGAGAGAGAGAGAGAGAGAGAGAGAGAGAGAGAGACAACCGCTCGTAAATCTTGGTATGCAAACGCGCTGATTCGGTAAAAAATGAAATCCGTTTGGCCAACTGCCACACACTGCATTTTCGGTCAATACAACTCCTCATACAATATTGGTAGTGAAGTAAAGTTAGCACTTTGTCTCGGAACTCAGTCTTTCTCGATGTATCGATATAAAATCTCTTGCACTACCATACAGTCTCTAACCAAAACTTTGTTGAATATTTGTATCTAAAAATTTTGAGTTCAAACAATTATGAAACTTTGTTGTTCATTTTTCAGGTGAAGGGTTTGAGAGAATCGGTCAAAAAGTATAACAAAAAATATTTTAACTTATTTGTGTCGACGTTTCGACAATGTTTATTGTCATCATCAGGCCCTGTGTATGAATACAAAAGAAAATGTCAAACACAACAGATCAATTATTTATGTGAACTTGTTTGTGTATGTAAGTGTGTGTGCGTGCATGTGTGTATGCGCGAGTGCGTGTGTGTGTATTCTTGTATATGTGAAGGAGTTGAAACAGTTTGTTTTACATCGTCAAATGTTTTCCTTAAATACAACGAGAAAATTATAATATCACAGAACATAATTTATACAATATTAGAATTTAAGTTACTCATATTGTAATGGTAATTCTAATATATAATTGTTGATTTCTGCTTTCATAATTGATTACAAATACCATTACATAATGAGTTATAAAAATTGTAATATTTAAACCAACAATATATACCACACCTACACACAATAACACAAACAGTAGACTTAAAGAACACAGACGCAGACCAAATGTCTCAAGTAAAATCGTTAAATGTTGTTATGACGGTCTTACGGATCGTCGTGTTGTACAGTAGAAACAGAATAACTGACACCAATAAGTACAAAGGTTAATTAGAGACAAACTACAGTTAGAAATCCCCAAACGCACTCTTACATTTCAAGTTACATTATTGCAACACACAACAATAAATGTCCCCTTATTACTTAAATTAGTAACAATATTACAGACTCATCGCAACAACTGCTTTGAACAGTATTTTAAATTTAGCTGATCTAAAAGTGACTTTGGTCGTTGCAAAATGCTGTATTTACGTATTGTGGTCGCCACGCATTTCAGTGACCTCGCTGACCTAGCAGAATAGTCGAGAATCGTGTCAAAGGGGCATCTTTAATTATCCACAGCATTACGTAATTCTAAGCGCGTATTAATTGTCACGTAAGGAATTTTGTTACCTTTGTCAGCTCAACGTAGCAATATTCCTCCTCCTTCTATTCCTCCACCTCCTCCTCCTCCTCTTCTTCTTCTTCTTCTTCTGCTTCTTTTTCTCCTACTCCTCCTCCTCCTCCTCCTCCTTCTCCTTCTCCCCCATATTCTTCTTCTCCTCCTCCTCCTCTTCCTCCTCCTCCTCCTCCTCCTCCTCCTCCTTATTCTTCTTCTTTTTCTTCTTCAGAGTTTTCTTCTTCTTCTCCTCCTCCTTCTTCTTCTTCTTCTTCTTCTTCTTCTTCTTCTTCTTCTTCTTCTTCTTCTTCGTTTTTGTCTTTTTCTTGTCCTTCTTCTTTGCTTTCTTTTCCTCATCAGGAAGGATGTTCACTTCTTCCGACTTCATTTGCAATCACCGATCTTCTTTAGTCTTTAACCATTCCACTTATTACAGACCTAAAACTACATATTTATTTAAGCATCGTGTTGAGTCCGTTGAACTTAGATTGCTTTCCTGTTTACATCTTTAATCACCGATATATTACAGTGAATAGAATATGTTCCATACTTCAATCCACTTGACTCCTGTGCAGTTCTTGGCAACTCTCTGGTATTTAATTTCTATGGCTTCAAAAACCACAGAAATAACGAAGACTCTCAACCTAATCACAAAAGAGAACTACTTTACTTCGTCTTGTAACAGTAAATTTTACGTACAGAATGACGAACTACCCATGGTCCTTTTAGACTGCCTCCTTCGTAAGGTATAAGCTGAAAGGACGAAGGAGTGCTGGCCACCAAAAAGGGGTGGAGAGTTCAATCGCTGTTTACTTGAGGTCGGAACAGACAAAACTGTTTAGGTCGTAGTTGTCATATTGCTGAATATGATTATGAAATTAAATATTAAATACTTAGAAGTAATTACAAATGTCTAGGCGTCATAGTTTATATAAAATAGATTAACTCTAATATTTTGTAGTTGAATCGAGAGCTTAGGGAAACGCTTAGATAATGTGCAGATTATAATGAAACAAACAGGTGTTGCAAATTAAAAAAAATAACGGATGAATAATTTATTGCTTAACTATAGTTACTTATAAAATAACAAATACAGCCACTTTAGATACGAGTACTTTATGATTTAAAATTCTACAATACTATTATCTTTAATCATTTCATGAAAGCACCTGACTGTATGATCAGATTAAAAGTTTGTTGAGTTTGTAAAGTTTACAATAAAGGTCAGTGGCGGCCAGTTCACTTAATCGATGTTGTAAAGACAATCGACTTTGCATTCCAAAGTGAGTTTAGCGAGTTGGTGAAGCCAGACTTCTGTAACCCCAAACCTCCATTAGTTAGTTAAGCAGTTTATACTTTGACCACTGATAGATCCAAACGCAACACTTTACAACTATATAATCACACCTTAACAGCGGTAAATAAGTCACGACAGCACGTTCCTTCTTCTTTGTGTAGTTTTAGTTTTTCTTTTTTAATATATATGTTATTAAAAAATTTTACGCTAATACATTACTACATATAACTTTGGTTTCAAAATTTTGTTCATTTTCTTTGTTTCTTTACAAATAATTACTCCATAATTTGTTTGGTGTGTTAATTTATTATTTTTTATTACTTGAATTGTAAAGAGTTAGAAACATTGTTAATGTCTAAGATCCATATTTGGAAAAAGCGAAGCAAGATGGATTACTCATTCAAATAGAATACCAGATGGCAAGTTGTCTAAGGCAATTTTTCAATACAAGACTATTGGGTAATAAAGCATAGGAAGACCTAGGAAGCGTTTGGCGAAGCGGGTATATTCCTTTGGAACCCGAACATGTGATTTGCCTAGTATAGTCCCCGATAAGAGAAGGAGGAGTAAAAGAAGAAGAAGAAGAAGAAGAAGAAGAAGAAGAAGAAGAAGAAGAAGAAGAAGAAGAAGAAGAAGAAGAAGAAGAAAAGTATTATCTGTTTATAACTTACAGTTTTCCTCTCCGTTTCTCCACCAACACACCTTCGTCTCCTCCTTATATTTTTATTCTTTTATCGTTTCCTTCTCCTTCTCAATCTCCTCCTCTTCCTTCTTCCTATCCCTCATCCTTCTTATTCTTCTTCTTCTTCTTCTTCTTCTTCTTCTTCTTCTTCTTCTTCTTCTTCTTCTCCTTCTTCTTCTTCTTTGCCTTTCTCTTTTAATTCTTCTTTGCTTTCTTTTCCTCATCAAGAAGGATGCCGACTTCTTCCGGCTTAATTTGGAATCACCGAACTTCACTAGTATTTAACCATTCCAAGTATTACAGATTTATTCGAACATAATGTTGAATGTGTCAAACGTAGGTTGCCTTCCCGTTTACATCTATAATGACAGATATTAGTTTGAATAGAATGTGCCGTACTTCATTCCATTGACTTCTGTCTAGTTCTTGACAACGCTCAGCTACTTCATTTCTAAATTGTCTTTGAAAATTTACAACCCCCTGCGTTTTACATTAATTCCACTATAGTGTAAAATAATTGGAACTGCTATAACAATATAAATTGTTTTCTCTGTCTCTCTAGAGATTTACGGAGAGCTAGCATAAATTTAAGGATGCCATAAAATGTTGATTTCATGTAAGATGTTTATTGCTTGCTGGAGATCGTCTTCTGAAGTGGCTTGGTCATTCGCAACGAGAATGGTTTTCAAGCTTTTATTTCGGTGGACTTTAATACAGTCAGGGGATTGTTCTTTCCATTTTTGAGGAGATCAACTAGATAAAGGTTAAAGAGTATTGGTGACAGACAAGAACCTAGTCTTACGCCTTGGTTTGTTTCAATCTGGATATATTTGTCTCCATCGTCTATGATTATCTCGATGTGTCTAAATAAAACTCTTTATGGCCTGAACTAGGTGTTGTGGTATACCTTTATTTTTAAGTATGTCCCATAACTTCGGTCTGATCACTCTACCAAAAGCTCTTTTGAAACCGATTAAGGCGATATGTGGTTCTAAAGTTTTTCACGTCGTTTTTCTATCACTTGTTGTCTGGTAAATATGCAGTCTATGCAAGAGGGGCCTATCCTAAAACCATGTTGTTCTTAATCTAAACAGTTTTTGCTATGTTTTGTAGTTTTGTTGTTATAATACGTGCATGTAATTTATAACACAAATTTAGGGGACTAATACCTCTATAATTGTTGGCTAAAGAATACAGAAGGAAATGGATTCAACACATAAATAGAAAGGAAGGAAGTAGAATACAGAAGACGGCAAAAGATTACAACCATAGAGGCAGAAGAAAGGTGGGTTGTAAAAGAGGAACAGGCCGTTAAAGCCTAAAACCGTTAAGATGATGATGATGATAAAATGTTGATTATGAAGGTAGGACTTTAAGACTTGTATGTGTGTAGAAAGCTTGTTACTAGACACCAAAATATTTCGAAAATAATGGGTACTACGTAGAAACCATATTAATTGAGCAATAAATTTCAATTTTTCTATTATTTTGTTTTCGGTAATTACAATCATCTTCATCATTTTTCTACGCAGTTTAAACTAAAAATGGCTCATTCCGGTCGCAAGCTGAGAGTCTAAAGCTGATCACGCCAACACTTCTTCTGACGCCCAACACCAGTTTGTATGTTGGCTAAAAAATCCATACTTGCTTGGAAATGCGGCAGCCATCCATTCCATGAAGGCCCGTTTTATGCACTCTCGCGACAAGGTTTTCTGCTGTGCATCATTTTGCGGCCGTTTTGTAAAACAACCTAGGCAAGTGAGGCTATTTATACACACGCGCAGCAAAAATCATGTCGCGCGTTCTGAAAAACATGCTGCACTTCCGTAGAGAATAGAGAACACGCGGCAGAAGTGTGTGAATTGGTGCTTTTATGCAAACGCGCGGCATACGTGCCGCCCGTTCCCACGGCCTCAGTACAGCAAACTTCTCCTAAAACACATGTTAGTCTTGTTTATAAAAATTTGCCAATAACTACAATAGTTATGCTTATTAATGTCGCAAAAAATAATTATTTTTCTGTACAATGTTATGATAAAATTATAGAATAATACTTTTTAAATCCTTTTTAAATTATTTAATTCTTACTATTAAGTAAATTGATGCCAAACAATTTTGAATTAATTGTTTGACTTAATAAATGTTTACAAAATAAGTTACTTTTTTCTTAAATGTGACATCAAACAAAAAATAGTGTACTTAAACTGTTTAAAACAGTATATTTGTATTTTAGTAGCCTTATAAATTTGGAGTTCCTTTTCTGTTACTTGGTTTTCACTGTGACTAACTATAGTAATGTAATGTTTTATTCAATGTTGTTTTCACTTAAAAATCGTTTTTAAGATTGCCATTTAAGATTTAATATGGTGTTTCAGTATTCCCTTTGTTTATTAGAGTAAAATTTATTAAATTAACTAAAAAGTCAGTAGTAAAAATAATTCCAGGTTAATACTGACCAATTAACCGAAAAGTACATGTACTTATTTTTGTACACTGCTGCACTATGCCGAATAATTAAGAGTCAACTACACTTACTTGTATTCTAAGATTAATTTTCGTTTAATATTTTTTCTTAAATCAAATTTAATTTTATGTACGTGACTCATCTGATAGTTATTGCCAGTATTTTTGTGTGGAATAAATGCCAACTCCTGCACTAAATCCTGTCTCGCTTGAATAATTTCTGGCATTTACTGACCAACTCATCAAGTGCTGCCACGGACATTTGAAAAAAAATTAAAAAACCTCTCTCCGTCTTCTGGTAATTTTCCATAGAGGTTATGGAATTCCCCGTCAACAAAACGACTACAATCGATGGGATGAACAGTTCATCGCCTTTTCCATCGTTGTCGATTCGCATAATACAACAATGTCGGGTTCATCTTCCAAAAGTAGTGCCAAATGAATGTGAGAGAACGTATACAGAGTTCGCACACTTCCTGTATACTTGCTGCTCGGGAGAAAACCTTGTCGCACGAATGCATAAATGGGCCTAACACGTTACCCGATTTTTTGCACCCCTATCGAATATACTCATAACATTCACTTTGTGTCGTATATATGCGTTTCTTCTGCGATCTCGACGGAATAATATATGCTGCTACGTGACTGAGAAATCTAATTTTGACTGGTCTAAATTTGAATACAACTGGTGTGAGAATTTGTTAAACTTCAATTCTCAGACCCACAGAAAAGTGTCTGGAGAACCATCGCTTTGTAAAACGTTAGGTGTGTTACTTTATTCTTTGATTTTACAGTTCGCCTCTTGATCCTACATGCATGTTTCAACTTGTTCAGCTTCTCCACCACATCACTGTTTGCAATATAAGACACATTACAGCCCTATTTAAAATTACTGGCCTGCTCCAGAACAGTACCATCTACTACAATTTTTGGTTCTATGGAGTCAGCTCCGTGGAATGCCATCACCTTGGTCTTCTGTGTAGAAATCTTCTTCTTCTTTTTCTCCTGTTCAAGGATTAGGGTTACCTGTTCCGGCACCCATCTTATCCTCAGATGACCCACGTTTCTTTTACCAATGGCTTTATAGTTTAGTGCCGGTTTCGGCATCGAACCTCTGTCATGCTTTGCATATGATCCCACCACTGTCTTCTGTAAATTGAAATAATTTCATTTATGTCCTTTACTTTGAGTCAGCTCTAATATCTTCATTCCTTATTCTATTTTGCAATTTATAATTTAAAGTATTTCTTCGAAGAAACTGCATTTCGTCACTCTGAATCTTGCCACTTTCCTTTAATGTCATGACCCACGCCTCACTCGCATAAATCAACGTGGGTATTGCAATTACCCTATTAATTAAATCCATGTGCTGTATCTTGTTTAATTTCTAAGATTTCTATGAATCGTACCACAAATATTCTTAATTTATTTATCTTCTCTTTTATGTCATATTCAGATTTATAACTAAATGCACAGCCTAGATATTTGAAACGGCTCACTTGTTCTAAAGGGCTATTGTTTATAACTAACTTACTCCTCACTGAAGACTTACCATTGAAGGCAATTGTTTTGGTCTTTGTTACTGAAATTGTCAGTGAGTACTTTTTTGCCACTTCTTGATGTAGAAACCTGTAATCCAAAAAATCTGGAGATTCGACTCAATGAGTCTACAGCCACCTGCAAGCCGCTTTCCGAGTTGGACAGGATAACCTAATCATCAGCAAATAACAATGTGTCAGCCCCACAATTATCAATCATAAAATGTTCTAGAATTCCAGTTGTGTATGCCATTGTATATACGTATATAAATTAAAAAGAGAAGGTGACATGGGTACCATTATCGTACTCCACAATTTATCAGGCTCACACTAAGAGTTGGGCTCCGTCTTTCTGTTACAATTAAGATCTTGTTTTTCACACAGACTTCGTATGGATCTAAAGGAGTACTGAGAGATCCCAATACTTTGCCATTATTCCCATCGGTCTGTCCCTATTCTGGATATTTTTTCTTTTCTCAAAATGTAAAAGAATAGAACGAGGTGTAACGATAAACAAGACAAGAGTACAGGTATTAACGGTCAGGTTTGCGTTACTGTTGTATAATACTGTATTACAAATAAGAATGAAGTATCAAACGGAGGGTGTATTCCTTTGGGAGAGAAATTGTATATTACATCGAGAAGTGGAGAGGTTTGGAAGCGATGCTTTATAATTAGTCTCACGTTTTTGCAGTAACTACGCCTCTGAGAATGGTGAAATATTATCTCCGGAGCGTAGACTCTTTAGATTTACATGTAATTAATATTTGATAAATATTAGAGTGTAACAATTTTCTCTCTAAAATGTTGTTTCCAGTTTTTCTGGCATTAGAATAAGTTTGGAAACGCGATGCTTGGATTGGAAAAGATTATAATACATCTATAGTTAGAATTCTCAAGCCTTTCGTGAATATTTTAGAGTTATGTCTTTTATAGTTTTATTGGCATGATATTATACAGTTTTATAAATGTCTTGATTCTATAAAAATATTATTAATTTCCACTAATTTATAATTTTAATGTTTTTATTGTCTATTTATTTCTATCATTTTACTTACTGGTATGACATTTACAAGATCATCAATATCATCATCACCTCATGAATAAGATTTCTCCTGTTTTGACCTCATGATTCCCACCATCTTGTGACTAGCCTGACTATATATGTTCTTCCAACTGGCACTCATTTCCAGTCCGGCTATTCTCTTAAAGCTTACCTGTAATAAAAAAATTTCAACCTGGCCAAGTAACGAGCGTTACTCAGTGGGGCTGCCACTTCTCTGCCTCTGAACATGCATTGATATTGTTCGGGACATCCTGCCTAGATGTGCTTCCTTCACCACGGCTACTGAGTCACATTTACCCAAGGCAGGGCACTGCATATCCCGCAGTCACAGTATTACAGCCAGCTATACCACCTAGATTTCTCCCTGTGATATTTCAAAGTGGCCAGAGAGAGAGAGAGAGATCCTAAGCTGCTGCAGGAGACCTCGCCAAAAGCCTCTGTCCAACGCAACCATCCTCCAACAGGGGATTTCAGCTCCTTCTGAGTCCTGCTGCACTCTATGTCGCCACCTCAGCTTTCATCTTTCCACATTCCTTTTGCCTTCTGGGTCATAAAGGGAAAAGGCACTTTACAGGGGGCTTCCATCCTGCAACATGACCTGTCCATCTAAGCCGTCTTATCATTTTATTTTTGATAACGATCATGTCGTGTAGCAGCTCCATTAATTCATTTCTCCAGACACGTTCTCCTTCACTTATATAGATTGTAACCCAACGATATGGGAGGTCCACTAAATAGATAAACCAAAATAAAATACTTAAACTCATAAAATAAAAGAAATAAAACCCCTATATTAAACCCAGAAGTAAAATACAGTATTTAATAAAAAACTAATGTATTTTAGTTTATAAGAGAAAACTGTAAACAATATTTAATGTTAAAAGTGAAGTGATGTGGGAAAAAATAGTAGTAATTAATCAAACAGAAAGGACTGTACAGACTAATTAGTTCTTTCAGTGCAAACATAAGTGTAAACACAAAATGCCAAGAAACAAAAGTGTATACAACACAAAAGAGTATAAACAATATTGGGATAAGAATAATAATTATTCCCAATTATACTTTTAAATGAGTAGAAGGATACCAGTTTTATTATTAATTATAAAATCTCCCATGTCTTTGTAACATTTGGTATGGATTCAAAGGGACATCAATACCAATGATGTACATTACTTAGTCAGTTAGAAAGAATTAAGTTAAATTGGTTTGATAAAACTGAACTGAGAAAAATGTTATTAATAACATGTGTTAAACAGTTTTGTTAGGTTTATGAAAGTTAGTAAATTTGTTTAGTGTTTATTGGAGTATCAGCCAAGAAGGCATGAAATTAAGTTAATGTTTGTGTTTTTTATTAATGTAATAATATTATAAAAATATGATGAGTATGTTAATTTCAGGTAATAACAAACAATAGAATAATTGTAATTAATAAGCTGGGTTCAAACCATAGCCCAATGGTAAAATACAGAAATTATTGTCAGAATAGCCAGTAAAGTATAAAACCAGTAAATTAATAAGAAATAGGTAAAATTCATAAGGTAGGCATTATTTCTATAATGGTAACCATATTTTTAGAATACATTAATGAATTAAAAAAATGTTTTTGTTAATGTCAAGCTGTATGAAGACCCATAAAACTGAATTTGTAAAGATGATGAAACATCTATTGAGAAACTCACACATATCAAGTGAGATACCAAAATCCTTGTCTTTTTATAAGGAAGATCACTGTGTAATTCAATTTAAGTACAATTAAGTAATAATTAGGAAGTATTTTTGAGTGGAAAATGCAAAAACAGTTTTTTTTTAATAATTATGTCACATAACCCCTAAGTTCAACGGTATTGACCAATGGGCATGTAGCTAATTTTGGTCAAGCCGGTTGAAAGCAGAAGAAAAAATTATTATTCTATTGTTGGACATCAAAGTGTACAGGTCGTCTCTGTACTGTCCAGAGTAACAAAGTACAACGGAATGAGACCTGAGTGAAAGAAAAAAGTGTAAAATTATAAAACCTATAATCTAAATGAGATGGAAGAAAATTGAAAATAATATAAAATATAAACAATAAATTAAATGAAGAGAGAATAAAAAGAAGATCTTATAGAATAAATTAAAGTGAAAATATTTCTACTAGATATGGGTGAGAAAATAACCTTATTGTAATATTACAGTTTACAACTACACAACACCAAGATTAACTGCACTAACACTTTTAAACAGGACACTGGTGAAAAAGCAAAAAGAAAACTAATATAAACATAGTGAACATATTGCATAAATTATTTTATTTTAAAGGAACTGAAGACGTATAATTTTCACATTGAGTGTAGTGAGAAACAAGCGGCCATATTTTTATGTCATTTAGAATCCGTGTGAAGACGCCATGACAGTTTGGTTGTGGTAAATTGAATTAAATTATTATTTTGTTACACATAAATAAAATTAATTCTGTTTTGTATTAGAGATTAAGATATAGAGGCTTGTGATGTATTGTACTTCACGTATGCATTTATGACTTTTCCTAACAGTCTAAAAGAATCCACGAACTAACATTATAAAAATAACAATATTATTTGAGATCGAACTGAGTAAAGGAATCGATACGGCAATAGGCCATTTCGACCTAAGAGTCATCAACCTGAATTTAAATGAAGTAAAAGTTAATCAATATAATCAATTGGTTTTAAAGGAGTTTTATTTATTAAATAATCCAAGGTTAAAGTATTTTTGAATAATAAAAGAATAATGAACCCACATTGGCGATCGGAACTTCGTCACAAATACGAAATTTGAAAATAACCTCCAAATAGACATCCCGATACCGTAATCGAAATCAAACGTCAACAAAACTTTCCTTTTGTTTTTTTTTTTTTAAACCAACGAAAGTAAATTATAACTAATAATTAATATTTTGTTTAATCAATAAGATTTTAACAACAAATACACATCAAAAGAATTAATTTAAATTGAATAAAACCCTATATAAAAGGAATAACGGACTTCTTCATAACAAAGTCGTCACACATTAGCGCCAAAGTGGGGTGTGAAGTATATTTAAAGAATATATAGAAAAAATAAAATAAATATTCCAAACCACTCGAAGATCTACAATTATTTAATTATTAAATATTAGAAAAAGGAACAGAAACAGCTTGTTTCAAAGTGGCGGTTCCAACGCGGGGCATAAAGAACTTCATCTTCAGAAATACAACTCTACACATAAATATTAAGTTGTTTATTACCGAAGTCCATTTAGAAAAGAAACAGTTAGTTTCAAACTGGCGCTTCCAACGCGGGGCGTAAAAATCTTCAACTTTAATTCAAAATATCTCGTGGACGATTAAAGAACATAAAAAGAAACACACACTCCCAACAAGGTTTGTTTCAATATATATAAATAAGCATTTGAAAGGATAATAAGCACTGTCTGGTGTATGTGGCAAGTTTTGGGATTATAGGCTTTTATTTGTTTGAAGAGGAAGGACAAATGGTGACAGGCACTTCTGCTGAATACACACAAACGTTAGACAAATTCCTTGCTCCTGAACTGCGTCGTCGTGCAATCGACTTGAATGCTGTGTGATTCTAGGAGGATGTAGCAACAGCCCACACTGCCAGAGCATCGACGTTTCTAGGCCACGTGTTTTCCGGAGGAAGAGAGGTTGCATGGTCGGCACGTCTCCAAATCTATCTGCATGTGATTATTTTCTTTGTGGATCCCTCAACCCTAGAGTTATCTTAATAAACCTAACGATATTAACGAAATCAAGGCAGAAATAGATCACAGCCATACCAAACAACATGGTGCAGGCAGCGATGAGAAATATACGGGACAGATTGCATCAGTGCATACAAAAAGATGGAGGACATTTGAAAGAAGTCTTATTTAAAAAATGAACTTAGGCCTGTAAATGGCATAAAAATTTCTGTAACTACATAATAAAAGAGAAGCAAATAAAACAAAATACTCGTGGCTTCAATTATCTTAGAAGAACGTTATTCAAATCGTTCGAGTAAATTTCTATAAGAGCTTCGCGTGATTTTCCAACTCGACACTCTCTCCATGGTTAATAACTACGTACGAAAACCAAAAAAATTACTTATTTCATTTTTAAAATCGTCCGATTTCCATGGACCACCCTGAATAAGGACGTAAGGTGGAAATTCAAAAATAATTTATGTTGTTTGGAAATGGAAATAATGTTTAGCATTGGTTATGTATTCCAAGCTTCTCTACAGTTTTCCGTCAATTTTCAAACAAATGTACCTCAAAACGTGACAAACTTCACGCCCGCTACACCTATTATTTACATCGGATCAGTGTTACACTATTATTGACCACGTCATTGTAAACACTTATTTTCCGCTCAGATAAGAACAATACCGTACAGAGGTTAGCCACGGGCAGACAAAGCAATCAACAGATGAACTGTTTTCACACAATACTCGACGTATCATTACGAGGAATTGAGTTTGTTTCACTCCTACGAAACCGTTTGTAATGAGATTTCTTTATTTTCCTCTCACATAGCATTTACTGTTTGATGATCACTAAAAATAATTTCTACAATTCCGAATTAATAAGATTCTTAGAATCGATCCCTCAACGTGTTGGCGTAAACGACACGCGCCCAGTTTGTTTGATACAATTCAGAAACCTTGCTCAACCTATTATTATAACCACCGCTGGTTAGAGCTATAGTTTCTAAGAATCGTTTTTAACTATTGTTAGAAACAATATAACAAAGTTGTAGAACTATTGTTGGAAACATTGTTGGAACCATTGTTAGAACTATTGTTACAAATTCCTAGCAAAAATTACTAAGACCATAATAAAATTTACTAGCAGAACATAGTAACTTTTATATCTAGGACTAGTAAAACCATAGCTCACTTTTTTCTAAACGTTTTTCAATCATTTCCGATCTAACCAAAATAACAATTGTAGAGGCTGAAGACAACTCCTTTTGTAGAAATATTTTGCACATTACTATATAAAGATTTCCCGATTAGGGCTTTCAAGCTTCACGGGTCATAGAACAGTATACTTCCGATCTGATGATGAGCTGTAAATTTTGAAATCGCTAATCGGAAATGTTTTCTGTATAGTGGTGTGCAACAGAGTAATTTCTGATTATGATTATAACCACTAACACAACTTCATTTATTACAAATTTTTTGGCCATGGTTATAGATGAATGTTTTGATAAAAGGTTTACGGAGAATCGTTTTGTAGAGACAACTTTTACATCAATTATATAAAGGTTTTGAAATTATGTTTTGCCATCATGACTTGTTACTATAACGTACCCACGTTATAATACCGGGAACCTGTGCTTCATTGGCTCTGGTCAATTACACAGGCTGCCATAGACTTAACCAACTTGTAATTAAACACATATCATTTTGAGAAATCTCTATAATTGAAGGAAAATGGACATGGAATCCTGTTGATGTATTCACTCAGTTTTGTGTGTTATATAATGACACCTCTTTATTATTCTATAACCCTAAAATCTCTACATAAGGTTTTCAACATAGCTGATTCTTAATTTACAGATTACAGTTTACTACATATATTTCAGAAGGGCCCTTTAAATAAGGAAGTTTATGTGTTTGAATTCTCCACGGATCCGGGATTTAAAACTTGTTTGTTAATAATGCTCATTTAATCATATACTATCTTTCAACTTAAGCCATTTGAAGAATGGACTTTATTCAGCGTTTGCCATTTGAAGAATGGACTTTATTTAAACTTTAGAAACAGAGACGCTCTATAATTTAAGAGTTACTTTCTACTACACATATTTTTAAGCATATTACATACTACTGGTTACAATTAGTGACTACTCTTGAAAGTCTTGAAGTGTTATTTAAATTGTCTTTGGTACATTTTTATTTGAATATTACTTAATCACGGAAGACTGGCTTCCGCGTCACCTTATGGTATCCTGATGTTGATTCAGATTACGCTCCTCGGTCCTTGGGGTGTCTCCTGATGGTCTGTCGTTATTGTAGTTTCCGTTGACGTTGAAGTTCCTGAAGTGAGTTCGGTGATTCTGAGGCTGGTACTCTTTACTCGGATGTCTGGTAGAAAACCTCGTTAGTGGTATAACTCATGTTAATGTTTGTTCCACAGATATGCACTTTACATAATTATTGATAAGGGGTTTTCACCTTAGATACCTAGTACCTATTTTATTTTAAATACATTGTTCTCTTACAAATTAGTATGTAGAGATGTCATCGCGCACACTTATTCATTCTTTTTTCTTTTATATTGCATGTTTATATAGGACTCACTATTTACCGCTACATTACGTTGTACACTGTTCTTAGTTGAACTTAAAAGAAACAAAATATTGTTTTGTTTTATGCCATCGTTCGGATGCGACCAGTTTACTGCGTGAGCGCTCCATCACTAGTACTGTACGTTTATTGGGAGAGGTAAAGTAACTTCGCGGAGTTTACGCTTTACCAGAAAAATAGTTCCGCCTTTTAATCGATATTTACCATTTTAATCTTTCACACATTTATTATCCAAAGATATCCTTTACCTCAGAAATGATTATTGTACACAACTGTTTTTTTCTTGTTTATTTTTATTGAGTTGCACTTTACTCATATTATTATTTTTGTTTATGGGTTAATATGCGTGTTGATGCCGGTTACCGCCTGTCAGTGCATGGTTAATTATTAAGGGTGTTTCCTTACTTTTATACTCGCGTTCCTTTCGGTTTTTTAAATCTCTTTATTAAATCTTATTTCTGCGTTATTTTAGGGATTTAAAGTTGGTTTAAATGTGCGATTTTATTTAAATCTAAATTTTCTCCTCTTCTTATTTTTTTTATTATATTTTTATTATTAATGAAATCGTCACATTACGTCTTCAAACACAGAATTGTTAGGTACGTTATAAACGTTGTTTGTATCTTTCAGCTTGCTATCCCTCTTAAACTATTCCTTATAATAACGTGTTTAGGAAAACTGTGTGGGAGACCCGTATTTTGAGTTCCTCTGTCATTCCGCTGTTGCAGATCATGGTACGGGTAATGTGATATTACACTCTGCGTGCAGATCATGGTACGGGTAATGTGATATTACACTCTGCGTGGTTTATTTTCTTATCAGCGTCGCTGTATGAGAAAAATGCAATATTACACATTAGACTCTCTTGACCTGCTCTAAAAGTTTGGCTTCTTAGTTAATATACACGGGCTCTGCATTACTTTTCCTAACTATGACAAATACTTTTCTTCAACCTATATTGACCTATATATTTTCTTCTTTGATAACAGTTAGACATCGCTTATTGCAATCTGGTATTAGTCCGTGCGTTTGGGAAGATAGAAAAACTAAAGAACTTTTATGGAAGAAAGAGATTTTTGAGTGGGAGTGTTCCAATCACTTTTGTCTAATGTTGAAGAAAACAGAGAACTTCTCATTGACTGAATTCAATTAGCAATTGGAAATCATCATGAAACAAGGCAACAAACAGTATCTGCAAACAGCGACCGAGAGCTACACCCCTCACGGATTTTACTTGAAGGCTACTGATACATCTTGCATAAAGTAGGAAAATAATATAACTCTTCTTTCTGAGATTTCTGAGATCAGTTAATAGACGAGATCATATAAGAAATGAAGAGATAATAAGTGATTTATATATGATTGCAGTTAATGAAAAGATTAAAGAATACAGAAGTCAATGGATTCAACGCGTCAGTATAACAGAAGAAAATAGAATACCGAAGATGGCGAAAGATTACAACCCTAGAGGCAGAAGAAAAGTTGGTAGACGTAAGAAAAGGTAGACTTTGGAATATGAACAGGGCGCTAAAGCCTAAAACCGTTAAGATGATGATGAAGATGCTACTGATGCGGATTTAAGTCACAATCCCGTGTTGTTCCCACACATAGGGTTACAAAGCCAATCACATTTTGTGAGATAATCCAACCGACTTACATTACTTATGATGATTTTGAAATGAGAGCTGTTGGCAAATTCTGGCCTTCTGTCTTAATATATTAAATTGTAAATTACCACATAATCTTCACTTCGTAGTAGATATCATGAAGTACCATGGTATCTCTGCTTATAATTTGAAATTAGTTAATTTTTAGTCGACGTTCTACCATTGCCATTAATAACACTGCCGCCAAAATAAGTAAGATTAGTGGCCTCATTCATTATTCTACATTTAACTTAGAAAAACGCCTGCAAAGATACTTTACACAAGTTCAGATCCTTTAAGGCCAAACTTTTGTTTCCTTCTATAAAATTGTCATTTTACACAACCCGCTGTAGTTTATAAGCGTGTTCGACCATACCTTGAATGTCGCTAGTCGTCTGATTACTATTTCTGCGTCAGCGTAAAATAGAGTGAAGCATCTACATTAGTATATTGTTTTTGAAGAAAAAAAAAACATAAGATTTATCAAATAAACCGTCTTCTAAAAAAAAAATAGTCAATGTCCATGACAAAAAACAGTATGATCATTGCTTTTGCGACACTAGATTGTAAATCGCTGTCCGCTTTCCCGCTGAGACAAACAGTGTGCAGTCCAGCTGTAATTTGTCACTGACTACTAGAAACAAACGGAATGCATTCTCAAGAGGGCAAACAACACCCTTCGCCGGTGACTTCCTGTTTCCACTATCAATCATCTTCCTTTTTCTACACGTTTAATAGCAACCGCGCGACGTTGTTCGATTTCCTAAGGCTTTTTCTGCCTTTGCTATTTGTAACACAGTAGGTAATTGATCCACGGCCCAAAACAATACAGAAAGGTCGTCTCTCGCCCGTTTGCGTAATTCTCAAAAGGGGCGACCACAGCGCGCCCGACTAATGTATGAATCCGTGACTACGCCCCCCGCCCCATGCGGACTGAATATAGCGGAGTGTCGGAGAGTACCTCTATTCCCTGTTTAGAGATACAGGTGAGATCTACGATGACGGTAAAATTCGGATAATTTGTGCTATTGTACGACGAAAATCACATCCCACTCTCATTTTCGTATTTAATTTAAAATTATTATGTTACGACGGTCTATAGATCGTCGTATGGTACAGTGGAAAACAAATACAAAATACCAATTACGTCACTAATTACCAGTCTTAATTATAACAAATGAAACAGTTTGTAATCAACAAGACAGTCTCTTACCACAAATCAAATAAAAGTTGTTCACACGCAATAACAATGTCAACTAATTATAATGTCAACGAGTCTCGCACAATTATAAAACACAATTATAAGACTTCGCCGCAATACTTCGAACTGCACTGGAATAAATCGCCACTAATACTGACTAAGCGTCGCTGAAGTCTAGTATTTATACCACGCTGAGATTCCAGAATATTCCATAGTAGGCGTCTACTAGAAAACACTAGAGCGTAATTGACTGCGGGCTTGGACACAGGGCTCGAGTTATGGTCTGGTAAAGTCTCGTTGCGGACGCGTGACATGTGTCACGTAATTGTCCTTCATCTCAAAGTAGCAGCAATATGTACGCGCACACACATTACAGCCGGGATCCGCTGGAGTAGCCGAGAAACACGTAGCATGTTCTGTGATGTCGTATCAATATATATAGGAAAAATTACACCAATCGAATGGTCGTTCGGCACTTGCTAGAATACGTTATTACTACTACTACTACTACTACTACTACTACTACTACTACTACTACTACTACTACTACTACTACTACTACCACTACTACTACTACTACTACTACTACTACTACTACTACTACTACCACCACCACCACTACTACTACTACTACTACTACTACTACTACTACTACCACTACTACTACTACTACTACTACTACTACTACTACTACTACCACTAATACCACTACTACTACAATTTCTTCACGGTGCTACACCTCTTGAAGGGCCCTGGTCTCCAGAATGACGTGCCTCCACTGCTCTCTGTCCTATGCGACTCTCGCCACCTTCTGACCCCCAGTCGACTTCTTGGTCTCCCTCTTGTTCCTCTTCCTCCTGGTATTTTAACAATTAATACTTTCTTTTCACTGCTCTTTCCTCTGTAATGTTTTGTACGTGACCTGCCTTCCTAATTCTGATTTGTTTTATTTCTGTGACGATGTCCGGTTCCTTGTATAGATCGTACAATTCGGCGTCCTCATACGCCACATTCCAGTATCTAGTACACCTCCACATATCATCCTCAGAACCTTTCTTTCCCATCTTCTGATCGTATCTTGTTGAGCTGAGGTCATGGTCCAGGTTTCTGAAGCATATAATACTGCTGGCCGCATACAGTTTTGTAAATCCGGCCCTTGGAGGTTTTAGAAATGTTTCTGGACTTTAGGATAGGCAGCAAAGTTGCCAGTTTCTCTTTTCCATAGCCAACGTTACTAATACTTGAATTTAATAAATAAAGACCTGGTAAGTCACGATGAAACAATAAACACAAAGATGAGACTTCTACGCTGCTACGTATTCTCGGTCGTCTTCTACGGTGTACAATCTTAGAGTTTCACTGCAGCCACAACTAAGAAATTGGAATCTTTCAAAATGTGGCTCTACTGTAGAATACTGAGCATTTTATGGACAGCACATATAACTAATGTTGAAGTTCTTAGAAAGCTGAAGAAAGATAGGGAGGTATTAACACAGTAAAGATAAGAAAGCTTCAGTATCTGGGGCATCTTATGAGAAATGAACAGAGATTTTACTTATTGCAGTCCATACTACAGGAAAAAGAAATTTGAAAGAGAGGAGTTGGGCGATCGAGAATATCATGGCTGAGAAATTTAACATGGTTTGGCATGAATATACAACTGACTTATTCCGTACAGCGATGCATAAAGTTAAAATTGCCTGTATGATATCCAACATTTGAAACGATAGGAACTATCAGAAGAAGAAGACAGTTCTACAGATACTTTTTATTTTTCTGGCAAGTGTTCACCGATTTAGAGGTTAGATTTTATTGACAGATTTGAAATCTGTTATGCAAGGGGAGAGTGGAGATAGCGTATGACAAAAGGGGTCAATTGGAAAATCGCAGGTAAGCGGACTAACAAAGGAGCGTGTTTCAACCGTTTTCAGTTTCAACTTTATTTTGTTCCAAACAGTAGAAAACGTACCTTCGCTAAACCGTTTATTAAATCTAACTTCAGAACCTTCTGTAACTGTTGACGTAACGGACCACACCAAGAGTTTATTTATTTAATTGAAATAGACGAAAAATGGGGTTATAGAAACCTGACGCGGCCATCTACTCCGTAGCACGACGAATGGGTACAGCGACAAAAGGGTACATGCGACATTACGGTACAAGGCGTTGCCGTGACACTTGATGAGGGTTAAACACGAGGCCATAAATACTTGACAGGCGACATTACGGTACAACGTCTAGTAATTTACATTACGGTAAATGCAAGATATTTCCACGAAAACAACCCTTACGCCAGGTAGCCGCTCCCGTTATATATATTAGCTGGTAGTTCATATTATCTGTAGCTCATTGTGAATATGGAAGTGGTACTAACTAATAAGGGAAAGCCATCGGCGCATTACCTTGGCTACGGTTATCGCAAGCATAGGGAAAAGCGGAGGGAGTTGTGTCGTGGTTGTGTTTGAAGCAGGAAAGAAAGGGATGTAAGGGAAGATT
Source organism: Magicicada septendecula (assembly GCA_034769895.1). NCBI lineage: Eukaryota > Metazoa > Arthropoda > Insecta > Hemiptera > Cicadidae > Magicicada > Magicicada septendecula. Next base: position 352,606,544 of record CM068373.1, read on the forward strand.
TAGAAGTAAGAACGGAGACGTACTTGAAGTTGCAGACCTACAGTGTGGGCCGCCAGATGAAGCACTGTTAGAAGTAAAGAAGCAAATCTGCAAGGTTAGTTTCGATGTAAACAAATTCGAAAATACTTCGATCTGACAACATTATACTATAATATGTTATTTCTGAATGTAGCAAATTCATTTAAATTAACCAAAAGTTATTCCTTAAGGTATTATTAATCAATGAGATTTTGATTTTTTTAATTATCCATATTAGATCAAAAGATATAGGCATTTGTTTATAGCGCGCGCGTGTTAAAACGGTGCCACCGGCTGCCTCGTCTCTCTCCACATAGGCAGTATATACAGCACTATTGTTTATTGCGCAGTTCATTTATTTATGATTTGATCGAAATATGACGTTTTTGTGTAAAATGTTCCGCTCTACATTTTTAAAACAACAATTTTTTCTGTAAAATCAATATTTAATGAACTACAGCTTGGTCCGATCCTCCGACGAATTTTTTCCCCTATTCACATGTTACGAATCTAACGTTCCTCGTCTAAAGAGAAAATAGGCTTACACATACATTTCCAGAGAAGCTTGTTAGAAAAGTGCGCTTAGGGATGGACGTCTCTTCCTAAACACAAGTCATATAAAATTGTTTATAAAATGTCCTTGCAACAGTCAGTTTTCTCTTTGTTTATAGGCAAAGAAGCGGGCACGAGAGGATTCGATTTCTATATCTCAGATATACTCCGAAGAACTTAGTGATCTTCATAACAGAGGGTACGATTTCGTCACAGAAATGCCATCAACTTCCACTGTTAGAAGAGTACTGCAAAGAAACAGAAGTGTCGCTCGAGGAAACCAGAGGGAGCCACAATCGCGTGATGAAATTGTCCTTGATGAGGGTTGTTTAAGGATGAGTAATGGCAGCAATTTTCTTTTGAATGACGATTCATATGCTCAAAAACTATTACTTTTCAGCGGTGAAAAAGGCCGAGAAAGCATGTAAACGTCAAAAATATTTTTTATGGATGGTACATTCAAGAGTTGTAGCAAACAGTTTGCTCAAATCTACACAATACATGCCGACTTTGACAGCACAGAAGAAGAAACCAATGTGCATCCGGTAACATTTGCTCTGCTGCCAAGTAAGAAAAAAGAATCGTATGTCCGGATGTTTCGTCTCATCCTTGATGAGATTCCCGAATGGAAGCCTCAAAAGATTAATGTAGATTTTGAAGCTGCGGCAATCTCAGCGCTTCGAGATGTTTTCCCGGAGGCAGAGATCAACGGTTGTTTCTTCCACATGAAAAAATGTTTGTGGAGGAGGGTTCAAGGAATTGGGTTAACGAGAGAATACCGTGAAAACGAATAAATCCGACAGTCAATCAGGATGTGTGCAGCCCTACGTTTTTTGAAACCAGAAGACGCCGAAGAGGGATTTACCGAGATACACTCACAAGCACCGGACAACGAAAAACTCACAGAGTTTTTTGACTACTTCGTAGACCAGTGGCTCGAAAATGCTGATGTCCCGGTTGAGTTGTGGTCCTGCCATCGACGAAGACACCGAACAACTAATGCTGTTGAGGGGTGGCACCACAAAATAAACAACATTCTACACACCCCTAATCCCAAGGTGAGAGATGTTGTAGAGTGCTTAAAAAAAGAAGCAGAGAACACCAACTGCATGTTCATGCGAATGGAGCTCAACATGGAAGGGAAGAGGAGGAGAACCAAATACATAAAGCTCGACGAGTCTTTAGAAAGAGCAGTGAAAAAGTACGAAGAAACGGGGATATTTATTCTTGTTCGAAATCCGTCTCTTATCTTCAGAAACTAGATTAAGATTTTGGTTAAGAGGCATTTTCTAAAATAAAAAAATAAAACTAAAAATAAAAAATAAAATAAACTAAAAAAAAAGACGAAGCGAAATCTGATTTTAAACACGCCAAAATGATGGTATTTGTGTGCACTATCATTTTGCCAGTCCAAAGCCTGGGAAAAGTGTGATGGAAATCAGTTAGAAAAACTTAATCAAAGAGCTTAATTTAGGTCGCAGGATGGATATGATAATTTGATATACTAAATAACCGGGGGAAAGTTGCATCAGGTAGCTAGGGACTAGACGTTGTACCGTTTTGTCGCCTGTCCAGTTTTTATGGCCTCGCGTTTAACCCTCGTCAAGTGTCAGGCCATCGCCTTGTACCCTTTTGTCGCATAATTTCTGTTGTACCCTTTTGTCGCTGTACTCTTTTGTCGTGTAACCAGACTGCCTGATTTATTCATAAGCGATCCCATTTATAACCTTAAAAGGGCCGCTTAGTGTTCCACAGTATAATGACTGCAGGTATAAGAGTTAAAACTTAGGAATGCCCCCGTGAAATTGTTTGAGGTGCATTTTAAAATAAAATGAGCGTACTCGGATTGAACAGTAACTATTCTGTTGCTGTATATCCTAACAAGATATGACTACGCCCGCGATTCTATTTCCGTTTACCAAATGCACTTTCGTTAAATTCGACAGTTTGTCGTACACCCTCAGTTTTACAAAACTTTTCACACAACATGAATTCTGTAAAAGTATTTATTAGCTTTGTGGCCGTTGGACGTGACAAACCAGTCTCTCTCACAATGACATAAAACGGATACTTCAAAATCCATTCAATTAAAACAAACAACAAGGTAACGGGAAGAACGGGTGAAAGCCCAACGATAGTACTGGTCCCGTACACGTTTCTTGACTCGACAGTTTTTTGATTTTGCCCCCACATCTGTAAATCAAGTTTCCATTTGTCCCGTATTTAATATGCATGTTTCATCCACACTATATACAGTCAGTTGATTTTTTTACAAGCTTCTAGTTTTTAGAACATTGTTAAGCCTCTCTTTATCGTATAATTTTTCAGTGAATCTATACTGTTGACATCCATCTCGCTATTCAATTTACCGCTTAAAATTTGATGTACTGGCGTTGGATACACACTGCAGTTTCAATGCTGTACGCTTCAAGACAACACGATTATGACAGAATACTTTACACCAAGTAAATGAAATTGCCTTTAAGAAACTAGACGGGACCACGTTGGTTGGGGGTTACCTTAAATATGTATGAATAGACGACATGCTAAGGTGCAATAAAAGCAAACAATAGGCGACCCTTTCGAAGATTGTCAACGTAGTAGGCAGGTAGTATGATACGATGGTCCCGTCAGGTTTCCAAAACCCGAAAAATGATATAAAATACAGTAGAGTTCCATTTATCCGAACTAATGAGTCCCAGACATAATTCGGATATGAAGAATTTCGGATAATTGTGATAAACATAAAAAGGTTATGTGGGAAAGAAACCGCGAAAATTGCTCAAAAATCACCTTTGTTTATTTTTATTACATGAGTTGGCTACACTATCTTAATAAAAATCAGGTCACACGTGTTTTGCATGTAACTAATTATAGAACTTTAAAGTGAACTTTATAGAAACCTACTTGAAATAACTTGAGGCTATAGAGCAACTTCAAAAAATAGAATTTATCCAACAAGAAATCTCACTTCAGATAGAGAAGAAGGTAAGGGTATATAATCATATACCTTTCTATATGATTATAGATATCACCAGAAGAAACTCAACCACACTTACTATTTAGTATTACATATTTGGCATCCACAACGTGGGGCAACAATACTATTTTATCGACCGTTACATATTGGCATCCACAACGTAGGGCAACTATTCCTTTATATCGACCGTTACATATGGGCTCCCACAACGTGGGGCAACTATGCTATCTTATCAACCGTTACAATAGCCAACATAGTCTTATATGACTTTCATTTACTTCCGATGTTTTTTGTTAGTTCAGCAACTGGAGTTTGAATAAACGTTTTTTTAGAAGTTGCAAATTTTTTTTAATTTTCTTATTTCGATTCGGATAATTGGCGACTCGGATAACTGGAGTTCTACAGTATTGGTTTCTCATTTAAAATGAAAAGACCTCGATTTACAATGACCTGTCCCCTGGGTAAAAGTGTTGATGAATGAGTCTGCGCCTAGTTATACAAATATGTTTGAAAATTCATAAGCACTAAATGTTTAATTGTTAATTAGATAAATAAATGTTCCACAGCTTCTTCTTCTTCTAATTCGCTTTTTTTATTTTCTATTCTATTATTCCATTTCAATCTGCTTTCAAGTCTACATGGACTCTATTCAGGATCTTCTTCTTGATTTCGCTTGCAACGTGTTTGTACAGCCCATTTTTATTTGCTTATCATCTTTACTAATAAAAAGGAAAGCTACCAAATGCGGTCTAATAGAAAAGCTGCGAATGATCTACCGAGATAAACGTTAACAGGCATGAAAGAAAATACTATGCTAAAGATAACACAGTTGTACAATAACAAATGTATAAGTCCCAAAAATATATAAAATATAAAAAATAAAAGCAAAAAACTGTAGGTGATACAAAAATCAAAAATAAGAAGAATAGTGAAGACGAACTAGATAACATCTACTATGAAGTGAAGATGGTGATAACTCACCATTTAATACTACATTAAGTTGGAAGACCAGAATTTTCCAACAGCTGTCAGTTCAAAATCATAATCGCTAATGGAAACTGGTTGGATTACGTGATACAATCTGATTGGCTTTGACACCCCATTTGTGGGAACAACACAGGGTTGTCAATAACATTATATCCGCATCAGTAACCTGCCAGTAATCCCTGAGCGGTGTGTGGCTCTCAGTCACTGTTTGCGAATATTGTTCGCTCTGTTTAATGATACTTACTTCCAACAGTTAATTCAAATTGGACAATGAGATTCTCAATTTGCTCTTCAACGTCAGGCAAAAGTGACCGAAACACTTTCACCCAAAAATCTTGTTTTTCCAAAAACGTTCCTTACTCGTTCCCATCTTTGCAAAAGTACGGACTACGAGGCTCGACTGAAACGTTCGCGGAGCGACGTCTGTAGCTTAGCGGTAAAACCAAAATTTTTCGTGTGCTGCAAGATTTGTATTTTATGTGAACTCCTGTTATTTTCCAAATCTATCAATCAATTTATTCATTGTTTAGAAACTGTTTAAAATTGACGTTTAATGCATGTTTTGAAACACGGACAAAATCAAACATCGTGGTGTGATTCTTTGTTAAAAATTGTTTAGCGCCAACGAAAATTCAAAACAAAATTGTAAATGTGTCAGAAGATGCAGCGACTTTAAAACCGACGGTTTGTAAATAGGCACTTCAGTTTAAACCTGGTCGTACGAGCATTGAAGATGGCCTCCCTTACTGGCGACCAAAAAATGCAACAACTCCAGATGTGGCAGCCATCTTGCAGAACGCTTTTTCACACCCAAGTCCTTGAGTTAAAGTATGACGCACACGTTCATATGAGATGCATATGATTTCACCAACACCATCCAGTCCTCAATCTGCCGTCATCTAACACTCTATAAATTTTTTTCAATAATGTCATTTTTGTTACACGTTTTGGACGTCCACTGCTGTGATTGTCCTCAGTGCTTGTACGACCACGTTTAAACTCGAGTGTGGCCCACTTACCGTTGTTTCTGAAGGCGCGGCATCTCCTAACACATTTACAATTTTGACTTGATTTTTAATTGGCTCTAAAACGATTTAACAGAGAATTCATCACAACAGGATTTTCGATTATATGCATTTTAAAAACAGGCGTGACATTAAAATTATAAATAGCTGGTAAAAAGTGAGGAAATTTAAAGCTATATTTGGAAATTAATAGGTTATCACGCGAAATATATGTCTTGCAGGACACAAAAGATTTTAGTTCTACCACTGAGCTATAGATGTCGCTCCGCGAACTTTTTAACTGACCCTCGTAATGCTAGAATGCAATAAGCAATGTAGGTCAGCGTGAACTGGGATAAAGTAGTAGACGTATTTAAGAAAAGTAATGAAGCGCTCATAAATATTAACTGTAAGCAAAACTATTAGAGCAGGTAAAGATATTCGAATGTGTAAAATTGCAATCTGCTCAGACGGAGATGTTGACAACAAAATAAACCACAGAGAACGTAATATCAGATTTTTAGTACAGACTACGTTAGGAGATATAAACTTTAATACAATGAGGTTAAATGGTACATGGTGTCTCTTGTATATTCGAAGGTCAGTTGAAAAGTTCGCGGAGCTTAGGTGTAGAACTAACATTTTTCGGGTGTTATAAGATTTATACTTCATGTAAACATCTATTAATTTCCAAATCTATTTGTCAGTTTTATCATTGTTTACTCCTTACTCAAATTTACGTGTCACGTCAGTTTTGAAAAATTAATCAAATCAAGAATTCTTTGTTAAAAATGTCTAGCCCCAATGGAAATGGGTTATACAAAGTTTCACCTTTATAAATAATGGTTTGCAAGTGGACATTATAGTTTAATCATTGTCTTATGTGTATTGAATGTAATCCCAGTAGTCTCATCATCATAGGTTCATCTACTGTATAGCAGGTTTTCTTTATGAACTCCTCCACTGTTCTCTGTCTTCTGCCAGCCTTTTCGTGGTAATGTAGTTTTCTACCTTGATGTTGTCCATCAACTGTCGTCTCTTTCTTCCTCTTCTTCTCTTTCCGCTAACCTTTCCATCTAGACTGTCTTTTATAATAGAATTTCTTCTTAAACAGTGTCCTATCCAGTTCTTCTTTCTTTTCCTTATTGCTTTTAATATTTCTCTTTTCTCTCCCACTCTTCTTAATACTTCCTCATTCCGTACTCCGTCTTCCCATTTAACTCCTTCCATTCTTCTCCACATCCACATTTCAAAAGCTTCAATCCTTTTTTCATCTTCCTTCCTTAAAGTCCACGTCTCCACTCCATACAATGCCACACTCCATATATAACACTTTGCTAACCTTTTCCTTAGTTCTTTGTTTAATGGCCAGTTTAACAAATTTTCCTTTTTTATTGAATGCTTCTTTTGCTATTGCAATCCTAGTTTTTATTTCTTTCGTGCTTTTTATGTCATCCTTAACTATGCTTCCCAAGTATTTGAAATTGTTTACTTGTTCTATTTGTTCGTTATTCAGTCTAATATTTATTCTTTCCCCTTTTCCACCAACTACCATACATTATGTCTTTGTCTCATTAATCCTCATTCCGTACTGTTCACACTTACTGCTTAAGTCATCTACCATCGTACATACTTCTTCCTCACTTTCACCTAATATTATCATATCGTCAGCAAATCTTACACATTCAATCCTCCTTCCTCCTAAGCAAACTCCTCTCGTTCCTTTAAAGCATTCGGCCATAATGTCCTCTATGTACATGTTAAACAAGGTTGGTGACAGGCAGCATCTCTGTCTCACTCCTCTCCCTATTTCTATATCTTCTGTTAATTCTTTCTTTATTCTTACTTTTACTGTTTGATTTAGATATAAATCTTTAATAGTCTTCTTTCTCTCCAGTTCACTCCATGTCTTTTAAGTATTTCTATTAGTTTATCCCATTTAACTCTATCAAATGCCTTTTCCAGATCTATAAATATTCCATATACTTTCCTACTTCTTTCTATATATCTTTCACATTTATCCTTAACAATCCTATTGCGTCTCTTGTCCCAACTCCTCGTCTGAATCCAAACTGTTCTTCTCCAACAATTTCATTCATTTTTGTACATAATCTTCTCTTTAGTGTCCTCAGTAGTACCTTAGCTGCATGGAAAATTAAACTTTAGGTCCTGTGTTCTTCACACTTTTAGTATTTTTCTTCTTTCAAATTGGTATCATAATTATTTCTCTAAAATCCTTTGGCCATTTACCATTTTTATATATTAAATTACAAAGTTCAGTAAACATTTTCCTTCCTTCTCCTTCTAATCCTTTCAGTAACTCTATTGGTATATTATCGCTTCCCATTGCTTTCCTATCTTCCATTTCTTTCACAGATTTTGTTACTTCACTCTCTAGAATACTATATCCCTTACTGTCTTCCTCTACTTCAATTTCTTCTTCAACATTCATGTCTTCTTCTTGAGGTTTGTGTTCTAAGTCGTACAGATCCTCTACATACTCTTTCCATTTTTTCAAAACTTTACTGGTCTCACACAACATTCTTCCATCAGCTGCTTCTATCTCTCTGCTATTATTGGTATTTTTGTCTTTGTATACTAATTCCATGGCTGTTTTATACAGTATCTCATATCTCTCTTCTTTTTCCAGTTTTTCTATTTCTTCCCACTTTCCTCTGATTCAGTTCTCTTTTGTTCTTTCAGTTTCCCTTCGTAGCTCATTATTAAGTCTTCTGCAAGCTTTCTTCCCTTCTTCCGTATTAATATTTTTCCACTTTCTTCTCTCCTCCATTCTGTCGACCATTTCGGCTGTTACCCAGTCTTTTCGTATTTTTTGTCGCACTTTAGTTCTTAAGACCTCTTTAGCTGTTTCCTTTAAACTAGTCTTCATGTTTTTCCATCTTTCATTTATATTTGTTCCTCAGGTTTATCTGTTGTCACTGTCACAAAATTCTTTCAAATTCGAGCTTTATTCATTGTTCTTTCAATTTTTCCAAATTGAATTCATCTATTTTTTGACTTTACTTAGTCTTTATCAATTTCAGACATATTTCCGCCAGCACTAGATTGCGATCAGAGTTTGCATCTGCTCCCGGGTAGCTCTTAGCACATAAAATACTGTTTCTATATCTTTGTTGTATCAGTATATGGTCAATCTGGAATCTATCACCATTTATTCTGGATGTCCACGTATATCTCCTTCTTTTGTGTAATTCGCATAAAGTATTTCCAATTGTCATGCTGTTTTCTTTACAAAAATTTACTAGTCTTGTTCCTCTTTCATTTCTCTTTCCTAATCCATATTTACCTACTTCCTTATTTTCTTCTCCCTCTCCTACTACTGCACTCCAGTCTCCCATCACTATTATACAAGCATTTCTCTTTTCCCTTTCTATTATGTCTTCTATTTTCTCATAATACTGTTATAATTCTTCTTCTTGGTATTGGCTTGTAGGCATGTATACTTGTATTATAACTAAACCCTTATTTACACCCTTGAGTCTAATCCATATTATTCTCTCATTGGTATATCCTATCTTGATAAGTCTTTTTTCTATACTGTTTTTCATCATCAGTCCTACACCGTTTCTTCCATTTTTATCTTCTCCTGAATAGAATAATTTGTACTCTCCACTTTCAATCTCTCCATTTCCGCCCTACCTAACTTCACTCATTCCCAATATGTCAATATTGTTAGTGGTCATTTCTCTTTTCACATTTTCTAGTTTTCCTGACTGTAGCAATGTCAGGACATTCCATGTTCTAATTCTCAATTTGCTTTTGTTTTTCATCCTCCATTTCCTTCCTTTTCTGCTTTCAAGGTTTTGCCTCTTTGTTTCCCCCTCCCGGAGATCCGATTAAGGGGGTATTACTCCGGAAAATTTTACATCAAGGCCTTTTTCCATTTTAACAGATAACTGTAATGCAGTTCTTAACACTACTTGGAAATCCAAGGGATCTTTAATGCAGTGGTTTCCCGTTGCTTTCTCCATCATAATGCCGTTGTTCATGTATCCTGAATCATCCGCCTTTTGAGGCGATTTCTCACCTCAAGGACAATAGGCTGCCCTAATCCTCTACCTGCTCTTCCGCCCTCCAAAGAGCCCGTTGGCACTTGATAGAGGGGGTCTCCTTATTCCGGGAGACACTCGGTTCGTCAGAGTCTCATCAGCGTGGCAGGGTGCACCGCGTGCAGGTGAGGTTGACATTAAGGTGGAAGAGGCTGTATGTGTCGCATTCCAGCCCTTGCACCCCATATGATTACATGTATTGAATGTAATCCCAGTAGTGGGCGCCCCAAAAGTACAACTCCAAATGCGGCGCCCAAATTGCACAAAGTTTTTCATACCAAGTTCTTGAATTAAAATCCGAGACACACGCTCACGTAAGGCGCCTGTTGATCTCAGCAATATCATCCAATCTCAGTCGCCGATCTTGTAATATTGCGTGTGAAATTTTTTTAATGGTATCCGGATTTGTTGCACTTTTTAGGCGCCTATTGCAGGGATTACATTTAATGCTCATATGACCACATTTGAACTCGAATGCCTAGTTACAAACATTGTTTTTGAAAGCGCAGCATCTCTTAACATATTTACAATTTCGTTGTGGTTTTCGAGTGGTTGACCTTATTAACGAACAATTATTAAATCAATCACGATGCTTGATTCTGTCCATTTTTCAAAACACGCGTGACTTGTAAATTTCAAACAGCTGCTGGTAAACAGAGAATAGAGTGACAGAGGGATTTGGAAATTAACAAGTGTTTACACTAAATATGAATCTCAAAATACACGAAAAGTTTTAGTTCTATCGTGAGGCCATAGATGTCGCTCCGTGAACTTTTCAACTGTCCCCAGTATCTGTTTATATAGGAAAATGTACGGACAGGTATGTGGCAGGTTACAGTTTAAAAAAGTTCTACAAACAGAACGTTATATATAACAGAAAACTTGTATAAATTTGTTGTTAACAAAATTTTATTTAGGTTGAAATTTAAAGTGATATATAACATAAAAATTAAAACACTGTCTTATTCATCATCCAATGAAGAAAGAATAAAAAAATACTCAATCACTTCATTTACCCGCAAATAAAATATTAATATGGAGTACCCATACATGACATCCATGTTCCAATATTTATATTTAAAAACATTTTAAAAAGGAAATATTTCCATAGAAACTACTTTTTCGTCAGCCTTAATCACAGTACTGTGGTCACTAATGTATACCACTTCACGTTAGCGCACTCGATTTTCACTGATGATGCCAGTCGATGGCATTGCCGAAACGCCTGGTTTTGCAGAAAAAATTAGACCACTACCACCGCCAAACAGCTCGGGAAATAATTTTAACAACAAATTACTTCTTTCTTGCCGATAACGTAGTACACATATAAAAAATTACCCCTTCCCCCTTTAACTATCATTTTCATTTATAGAAAATTACCCCCACCCACTTCAATTACCCTTTTCATTTATAGATATTTTATCTACCTTTTCACAGTGGATTAATATCACCTTATTTTTAGGATACTTTATTCATCAAAATTCAGTACTTTACTCCTGTTAAAACATAAAACGTTGGAGGTAAACTACCCCTTCCCCTTAACCGATCTTCACCAAAATTAATTGGCATTAACTCCTCTACAACTCAGGCACATATGCAAAACCTTATTTGATTATGTTTGAATTTGTGGCAGTTATCGTTTGCAATAAAGAAATTCTACACACAGACACACACAAATAGACGGGCACACACACACAAACACTTTTCGGAAAATGACTTTTCTTCGTGTTTTTGAAGGTAGTAAAATCAAAATCAGCCCCTATCTCGAACACGATGTTTTTTACCATCACATACTTCCATTTCCTTACGTATGAGCCATGGAAGTAAAAACGCCAAAGAAGAAGGGCAGACCGATAAACTTGCAACGTGCATTAGTAGCGGGTTCGATGACCCGGTAACAGTTTGTACTTAACAGATCCTTTGTGTAGAGCTCGAGCCCGCGGCAGCACGTATTGTGTAAGCATTTAATGGGTAGCTGTCCGGTATTGTATCGTATCGAAGTATTTATGTACGTTCCACAACAGTACTGCCAGTTACAAATTTAAGTACAAACACACACACATACACATACAACTTAAAAGGACCGTCAAAATTTACAGTCTTACTTGAGACGTGAATCAAGCATTGTGCTGTATGGTGGCTGGCAGTCAGGTTGATACATTCATACGTCTGGCGTCGTAATTGAATTCTGGTTACACCTAAGCTATTAATTTCTAATAACGACGCTATTTACTTCCATGCTCCGTAAGGAAATGGAGGAATAGTGATCGAAAAAAAAACAGTGTTCGAGATAAGGACTGATTCTGATTGTACTACCCTCAAAACATTAAGAAAAGCCATTTTTCGGAAAGTGTGTGTGTGTGTGTTTTCCTGTGTGTGTAGACTTTTTTTGGCGAACGGTACCTACCGCAAATTCAAACTAAATCAAATATTTTTTTTTCATTATGTGCCCAGGTTGTAGTGGACTCGAGACCTGTTGATTTTGTTGAAAATCGGTTAAGGGGAAGGGGTACTTTACCTGCAACGTTTTACGTTTCAACAAGAGTAAAGTACTTAATTGTGATGATTAAAGTATCCTAAAAAGAAGGTCATAATAATCCATTGTAGAAAGGTAGTCGAAACATCTATAAATGAAAAGTGTAGGTGAAGAGATAATTTTTAATTTATATGATGTGTACTATGTTATCGGCAACAAAGAAGTACAGTAGTTTCTATGGAAACATTTCATTTCAATTTGTGAAACGTAAAACTTGATTTAAAAGGTGGGGGTTATTTTTTATTTATTGAAATTATCGAACAGAATTAAAGTAAATGATTTTAAATATAAATCTTACAACATAGAAGTCATGTATGGTTCTCCACACCGATTTTTCTATTACAGTATTACAAATCGCCTCTAGAGAAATAATGTTGATATAAGAGTATTTGAGGGTATAGTTGTCTGAAAAATTGTACCTTGTTTTATGTTGAATTGAATTTACTTAGATATTAATGTTTGGCCACTGAGAAAGCTTGCAACGGACGAAAGGCAAAATTATTTTTAAAATTGTTTATCTACAATGTCAGTGTGTCGTGTGGAAATGATAAAATAATGTTTCACTAAACAAAAAAATTACGAAATCCTCTAATTCTGTTTGTGTTGATTTTAATTAACGGGAATTACTCTGAATTATGTGTTTTAGTGAAATAAAAATTTTAAAGTTGACCGTCGTACAATAAACACTAATAATTGCGATCTACTGGTTTTTTCTTAGTTAAATGTGTGACCATAACGGGCATATGGCAAGTAATGTAGTCCGGGCTTTCCTGTGTATGTGTTGTTATAGACATTTATATGCAGTGTTTGATTTCTGAAATTATAAGTACCGGAACCCATCAATTCAAAACTTGTACAGACAAAAATATACTTATATTTTATATTAACGTATAAATTTCCATCAGGTTATTACAAAAGAGGTCTACATTTTTAAAGTCTTATAAAATACACGTATAAACTTGTATATAAACAGGTAATAAAGTTTAATGATATTTAAAGATCGTCAAGTTAGCCGCACGACAATCGAACGAATGTCACTCATGATGGTTACAACGCTACTAATTCTATGCTAATTACAGTAATTAAATAATCAATTAATTATTAAAATTGGATACAGTGATCGACTAATTTTATCACTGTTGTCTACCATTGCCCCGCGTTGGGAAGCCATATACAATATTATATTCTGTATATATTATGCATAATTAATCAATTAACATATTTTAATTAATGTGTAAACAATTGAGCGGTGTGTTTAAGTTTTGTCTGTGTGTGTGCTTCTCTTAACTAACAAAATTCGCTATAAGCCTCGCGTTGGGGTGCCATATATGGTAGTAGAATTATGCAAATTTAGTTGCATAAATTAATTATTCAATTAATTATTTTGATGGAGTAATTAATCAAACTTTATCTCTGTTTTATGGATTTTATGTATATTTGAAGTCTAACTTAATAATGCAAATTATTGAATTACCAAACTTTATCGTGTTCCACCTGTTGAGCGTGGTTGACAACAACACATATTATGTATACTATAAATGACAAGTGTAATAAAGTAATAAATACTAATTACCTTTTATCTTGTTTAAGCTCTCTGCTGATAATCCATATGTAATAGTGTTGATCTTGCACTTTGAATACGTTGATTGGAAGATATCATGTGTAAGTATGCTTAGTTGTGTCAGACAATTCGTATCAATTGGGGTGACAATTAATAACATGACTCGTACGCCCAAGGTTTACATTACGCACTAGATTTTATTCAAACTCTGCATAGATTCATCATTAGTCGATGACATTAAATTAAAGTATCATTTATGTGATAATCGATAATACATAACATTTGCTCGTTAATTGTTTCTCTAAGGATTCATTTCGTTATAGTACTTAGTTATAGACAAATAATTTATGATTTCTTTACATATTACAAATTTACTCTTACTCATGGATTCATCTTTCACTTACACTTTCGCAATAATTATCGTTTAACTTTATTCTAACTTTTATTTAATTCTGACTCTTAATTATCTCAGAGGTGTTTACTTTTTTGAGCGGCAGGACAGTGGTGACTTATACTAGCAATACATGAATATTTTACTTTTGGTATGTATCCGTACTCTACAGCGCGTCTACGGTGAACTCCTGTCTCCCTTGCTCCTTGGAATGGTTGACAATCTGGCTGTCACCTTCATCGCTGGTTTGCTGGTCACTTTTCACTATCACAAGGTTCTCACTCCGGTGTCGATTCTCTTTTAAATCACACCCGTAATAGCTATTTGTCTGCCGTACGTTTAATTATACGGTCACTTAGTTCCGCATTGTTCAATTCGCGATTTATTAGTTTATGATTATGGCTTTACACACATTATTAATATTTATCGAATGTTTGTAGTTTTTAGTTTATCGTTATATCTTGTACACTCACGAACTTTCCCATTACTTTATCGTAACGTAAGTATCTGATGTAAAGACTACTTTAGTTCGGTACACAATCGAGATGTTTAGCTCATAGTTTTAATTGTGTTTCGCGAATTCGCACTGTCAGTGTTGAGCGAATTTATACAACTCGTTATCGTGTCAACTATTAATTCAAACTAAGTCTCATTCTTGAGTTCTATTTTGTATATACAACGACACTCTCTCCGTTGTATAGGTCCTCCGTAATAATTAGGTTTTTTCTTTTCATATATTTTTTCGGCAATTTATTTTGGATCCAAGAGGTTCGGAACGCCGTTCCCCCTGAAATCAAGCCCTGTTTATATGTGTGTGTGTATATATATATATATATATTGTAACATTACATTTGCAACACCTTAATATCGTACCCGATTTAATGAAGACAATGGATAAGAAGCTAAACAAGAAGAAAAATATCTTTCAAGATGATAGTGAAGAGGAACGAATAACTATTTCAGACTGACTAGTAATACAACTGACCGTACCCAAATTAATGATTCAGGCAAAGTGATGCAAAATACATTCAACCCCGATTAAGACATGAACTTTAAATAATGACAAAATAAGTATTATAAAGACAGACAGATTATGTATCAATGCTATAAGGAAACAAATGGTTTCATTCAATGTATCATAATATCAAGATAATCAAAATACAAATTTAGGGATAATAGGCCCAAACATACAATACTATGTAAAAAGAAATATTAGTAAGTTACAACGATTGCCACGCGTTGGGCAGCCAATTACAACGATAAGCAATTATGCTAACAATAATGAATTAATTAATCGGTGATTAATTGATTATGTAAATATACTAATTTGCATAATGAGCTCGTGTAATCACTCAATTAGGTTACTCATATCAACTGAACTGATTGAAGCTAAATAACACGTTAATTTCTTTATGTTAGCACAATTATTGCATGGAGACTCTAATTGTTGTATTAATAAAAACTACTATAAATCACTCAAATGCCATTACTTTCTTGTTCTGAGGTAATTTGACAATAATGAACGCATATATTCTGGATAAAATAAACACTTATTTATTAACATCATATCATTAAATAAAGAGATTTCAATATATAAAATATGGATGATTCCCTGTAAATACATTAATAAACTCATAAAAAGAACATAAAAGAACACATGTATATACATCAAATTACAATGTAGATCCAATACGTTGTTTGCTGGAAAACATACACATACATATATAATGCAATCGATATATAGAAACACAAATAGTCAAATAATAAATCTTATACTAATGCGTTCATCGTTTGCCTCAGATGGATGGCGTTAATTATGTTTATCATGTTTAATTTAAATACTCAAGGGGTGTTTCTTGAAAAAGAGACAGGACAGTAGAGTTCTTATGATAAGAATAGCATAAAGATTACTTGTTAGACGAATTATCCGATATTTCCATCGGCGTAACTCCTCCTCTCTGCTGGTCCATGTGTGGGAAGCTGCGTAGCTGTGATGTCACTGACACTCAACACACGCGGAACAGATTCACTCGCGCTGTGTGTGTATTTTGTTGATTCGGCTGTTACTGTTCGAGTCATGAAATTATGTGTCGTGAAGATAAGTTCATCGTTAACTATGGTGTATATGTCTGTCCGTCTATTGCTGAACTTCTGGTATGTACATTAATGTTTAGTGTTTTTGATGCCGTGGTGTAATTGTTCCAAATGATATTGTATCGCTCCGCCGCACTGTATGACGTTACGATTTCGTCGTCCGGTATTACATCAACGATAGTTCTACGCGTCGGTTATTGATGAAAGTGTGACTGGTTAGTTCAGTTCTGAATTCGAGTATAATAAAGAACTCTATAATTGTTAAGCACTGGCGTATGTCGCATGTTTTTAGACACTGTAGGTACACTATTACCGGATACGCGCCAATATCGAAATGTCTAAGTCACTTAGTTATATGTCGCGTAGCAAAATTTCGAAGTCCCACTGCTGTCCGTGCGTTAATCGAACTTTGACGACCGACTGTTGAAAGTTATAAATAGACTGTTTTAAAAGTACGTGAAGACTGTTCAAAGTATATGATTGAAAATTTATGAAAGACTGTCCTCCCGCGTGCTCTGCAAACAGTTTTTATCAAGCATCGTTTACCACAATGCACCCTTCTGGAAAACACGCCTCAAGTCGAACATGATAGGACGGACGATCTCCTACTCTTATGCCAGACCATCGTTCTTCACTTCTCATTCGACGTTCCCGTTGCCATGCTGGCGACGGTCCTCTCCACCTGTTCTCTGGGTAGATGCTGGGTTGTGATTGGGTATCCTGTCTCCCCACGAGTTCGCGTCGAAAGCCTCCGTACTCTTTTCCTAGAACAGGAGCGATTTCATGGGTGTCCATCAAGTCTTTGTCTAAGCGTTCTCCGGATATCGCTGCAGTTCTCACGCAAACAATGTGCCGTATTTTGTTATTGTTTCGCTGTGCTCGACCCCTTTTCCGAACGCTGTCCTGGCGCAGCGTGTCGTCGTTTCCAAAACGGCACTCCTTCTCCCTGTCGTAAATATCCGTTGTCGCCAGTAAGACGTTCCCCTGCTGTGTACAAGTTCGATTCTATTCTTTTAGGTATCGATGTCCGTTCTCATATAGGGTACATACTATTGTGTGTCTTACACCCTTTTCTTATTACTGGTACACTTCAAATTATCCTGGCAGTGTGTCCGTCACAGTTTCACCCTAATTGGTACTTGACACAGTTTCTTTTATCTTACATTTTGCAGGCTGTAAATCTCGTGTTTGAGTCGAGTCTGTCACGGCCAACCTTGTTCCCTATTGTAAAGCTATGTGAAGCGTATTTGTATTGTCCGAAGCAAACGTTCACTTGACACCTCGTCACACAGTTTCTTTATTTATTGCTCGTGGCCTGCGTAGGGGTGTCTAGCTGTATGTAACGTCTTTTCGGTCATACTAAAAAAAGTTTTTAATTTTTTGGTTGTTACAAAGTGATTAATTTGAATTATGTAATGAAAATATAACAAACCTTATTATAGATACATGAACCATACAACTAATTGTAATAAATAATGGTCATAAGGTTGTCCAGAAAACAATAAATAATAACTTATTCACAGCAATGTTTTATAACAAGAGTGAATTTCTTTTAATGACAATAAAAATGTAAACCCAAATACAAAAACAATGAATGTGACAAATAGAAACACAATACGATATATTGTAGTATTAAATATATGTTAATGGATAAGGAAGTAACTGAATATTATGTGTCAGTGAAACCAAAACAATCAGTAACAGAAGTGTCTAAAAGTAGAATTAAAAATGAACCAGTGGAAATTATTTATATAATGGGACAAACTAATCTTAATAATCTTGTATAAATAAGATTACTAATCTTATAAGACTAATTAAAACAAATGGAGATAAGATCAAAGAATAAAAGTGGACTAGTGCAAGTAATTTTATTATGAAAATATACTAAAAATGATCCCAAGTGAGTGCTATTTTTATCTCACAATATTAGGTAATATGACTATAAATGTGATGAGATAATATAATAAGTAGTGCAGTGACCAAGGGTACATCCCTGAAATAAAACAAAAACAGCAAGGACTGCATGAAACTTAATTTTAAGGAATAATTTAAATAATGAAAAAACATATGTGTTTTGTTTATATTAATGGTTCATTGAACTCAAGGCTGGAAGGTCTGAGTTAGAGTACGACTCTTTTGTTTTCAAATATATTTGTTATGTATTAATAATAAGGATTAATTAATTAGTTATCAAGGCAAGATGGAGTGAAAGGAGGTGTTATTACTAGTGGTAAACAGTTGTTTATGTTTAATGAAATTTTAACTTATTTATTCAATGTCCATAAAAGTCATAGCCATGTGGGCATGACACTAAATTGATTTGATTATATATTGTTTTGTTATTGTTCATGTAATAATGTTATCAGGATAGCCAGGAAAGCAACCAACCATTCTAGATTAATGAGAAATAGAAAAATAACAAAGCAGACAGTAGTTATATAAGGATGATCATTTTTTGAACAAATAAATGGAGTAGCAAATGTTTTGTGGATGGCAAACTGTAGGAAGCCATGTAAAACCATCTTTTGTAAATTTTAGATAATACTGTTAGGAATTTTGTGAAACAAATGTTGAAGGATGAATAGATTTATAGTTAATAGTATACACTACAAATCTAGAAGCAAAATTTTTCGTTTTAAGCTATTTAAGAAAAATTCGAATAACAAAATTGTAACAGATGTATTTCTTAAGTAAAGGTAGGCATGTTTAGTGTCTATGTGTCACAAATATAAGGACCAAAATAATGTTGCTAATAGTTTTAAATTCCCAATCAGCGCAGAAAAGTTATACTAATTTAAAGGTTTTGAACAAATTCAGACATTGAAATAATGAAATTACATGACAATGTATATCCGAATCAACCAACCAGATTCCAAGTTCACCCTTAGCAACCAGAAATTTCGGATAAATAAAATGAGACTTCTTTAACAACGGTCATAGCGTACAGACGCGTTTGCAAAATATCTTACAAAATTAACTATAAACTATGAAAACACATTCCAGACATCTTAATACAGATAGATATACATAATAAGAATTATTACAACCGAGTGAGGAACATCCAGCATTTGAATAGAAGAATCAAGAACCAGGGAGGAGGACCGAAGCAGACGTGGGCCCTATCTTCGACCAAGAACCATTTATAGAAGAGGATTTGGTGAATTCGAACATTTTATTATATTATGTATCAACACCAACTTTTGTATACACGACTTTTTAAGAATTAGTCAACTAAAACTACAGACACCATATCAAACCAACATTAAGAACACTCACTAATAACACGAATTGAGATTGACACCTTTCTAAACACCACAAGAACCTTTGATTTTGATAATAATTAATAAACACATAAACTGGACATAACCTATAATAACTAGCAATCACTATTCGACTGCATGCGGGCACATTACACTCTAAACTTTGTAATATCCTTGAACTGTAAAATTTGTACTTTGATTTATAGAATAATATTTTGTTTAAATGTAATCCCCAAACCAGATACGCCCTGAGATAATCTATTTTAATAGAAATAATAACCAACGCTTTATTTTGGTCTGAATACTGAATAAGAATTGCAACTACTGTACCAACTGGTAAAGAAGACACATAATTTTTGCCACAATTGTGATTATCATAAAAAGAACGAGAAACAATTAACCAATGCTTTACTGAATAAATGGTTTCTATAAAGATATATGTTTGTTGTTATATTTGCGTCGTTATTATTGCTGTTCCATTTAAAAAATAAGTTCACAGAGCACAGCGGACACCACAACGGTTGGCAACGGCGGCTGACGTCATTGAAACGGTACGTATAGTGGGAGCGAGCGGCAGATTACAAAATCATTCGCCGTTCAACATATTTTATTAATAGTAACACAATTACAACAACAACGGTGTGGTTGAAAGTAGTTAATACATATATATTGGTAACAAATTGACTCTTCCAACGGGCGGCGTATATAATTTAAGTGCCCGCAACATAACAATAACATCAGTAACACAATTTTAGTGTTATAAATTGACGAACCCAACAGTGGGGCAGAAAATAAGGAGCGACACATTAAAACATAACGCAACGATTTAAATTGAGTGATACAAATTGACGAATCCAACGTGAGGCTTAAAGAAATAAGACGTAACATATTAATTTGTTACTATATATATATGTTCGTGCGAAGGCTTTTAAGGTGAATATCTGTTGTAGGAGGTTCCTGGGAACATTCATGTATGTGATGCTTATATTGTCGACGTTTTATTTCGTAATCCCGGATCATTTTCAAGGCGTACTAATATTTATTTAACTACGCTGGGCTTTTTATATCTTGCTTCCCTTGTGGTTTTTGTCGTAGGAAGGTTAGAGTGTAGGGGTGAGTGTGTTGGTTTCCTAACTGACACTTGACAAATTAACAAACAACATATGAGCACAACACACTCACCCCCACGCTCTAAACCTTCCACTGCAAAAATCACAAGGGAATCAAGATAAAAAACGCTCAGCGTAGTTAAATCAACGTCAGTACGCCTTGAAAATGTTCCTGGATTACGGAACGAAATGTCGGTAATATAAGTATCACATACACTGATGTACCCAAAAACCTGCTACAACATATATTTTTATTTTTATTTATATTTTCGGCTCGCTGGATTTCAAGATTTTTCAATTCGGCTTTCAAGTGAAAACGTTTAGAGACCCCTGGTGTAGACCAAGGGGGTATGCCGCCAGTTATTGTGTTTGCGTCTTGAATTGTAAAAAATACTTATCAACTTGTTCAAACTGTACCAAAGAATAGTAATTACAACTTCGAGAACAATTAGTGTACGCTATCAGTACACAGCTCGAGTATTGTTTACTATTAATTACAACTGACAGTTTCCAAACGCGCCATACATCAAACCAATTTATTATAGTTTGACCAATAGTTTTCGCGTTAAAATTATATATATTATAACGGAACCAAATATTAACTATTTGGGGTTATATGTTTACCGCATACTGAAACCATGTTTAAATAAAAAGTAACAGTCAAAACTCCATTTGAATGTAGCGCATTGAAAATAATGCTGTGTAAAGCAACGCACACGTGGTCGTTATGTAATCAGTTCGCTGTACAAGGAAGCGACCACACCCAAACTGTTAATTATTAATATCTCGGGAACTAATAAATAAAGGCGAAATCTAATATAGCCAAAATGTTAGCCGAGATATTAATAATGACGTGTGCAAATTTGATGCAATATAATTAACAAATGTAAGAGTTAATTAAAATAATTAAATAACTTCTGTTAAAATAGAGTTACAGTAAAGAGATTTTACTATCTCATAAAGATAATAATTTCTGACAGATTGTATATTTTAGATTTCACACAACTTGATTTGCAACCAAGTTATTGCAAAATTAAATAAGTACAGGATATCCTTAGCGACAAATTGGTTCCGCCGGATAATTATGTTACATAATAATTCTATTCTCCGTCTGTGGGAACCAGACTTCATTCTCACGGACCGAGGGAATTCTAAATTTTATGTGGTAGGGAGAGTGTTTCGACCAATGAAATCATTTCATGCAGCCCCGGCTACTGCGGTGTTTTCTGGTTGAAAAAATTCACTCTTCTGTCAGTACTCACGAAGTTAAGACGTAGTCCTTTGGTCGTCTAGTAGCCCAAGTGGTGAAGTTCAACAAGAAGACTCTACGTGGTCAACACACACGCAATTACGAACACACTAACTACAGATCGTCTGTATAGCTCGTAATTGTTGCGTAAAGGCGAGATACTCTTCAAGACATCAACCAAGCTTATTGTGTACTACTAGTTAGTCATAAGCACGCAAGAGATCCACCAGACTTCATGACCAGACTTCAAGAATACAGCAGAGAGGCCGTCTAAATCATTGGTTAACAGCTGACGAGCAGCGCGACCACTCGAACGAAGCACACACACACGCTGACGTGCAACGTGCGGATCGACGAGGGATAGGAAGCAGTTCCAGCAGACCGCAGCAGACGTTAAAATATTCACAAACAGCAAGGAAGCAGAGTGTTGCCGAATTTTGAACTCCACGACCGAATCCAGCAGTTCTAAGCAGATTACTTTCTCTAACCAAGGACTCGAATCGACGAGGGACAAATCGGAACGACATCCTCTTCAGTAACAGGAAAGCAAAATCCACTTATTTATTTTTCAGATCAAATTTTCTATTTTTCAATTAAAACATTGTAATTCAAATAATTCAGGTGCCAAACAAAAAGCAAAGACTCTAGTAATTAAAAAGTAAATTCGTTGTGATAATCTGTATAGCAGTATAAGGCTTTAGTAAGTTATAGTTAAGAAATAGAAGTAGTATAAAAGCGCTATACAAATCTTAACTGACAATCTAATCTTAGATCATACTGCAGTAGATCAGAAGTAGAATCACTAGAAATGAAATAACGTGAACTAGACTGTCACGTCTAATTTATTTTAATTAATTATTCTAATTAATTTCAGAGTTTTATATTTTGTTTCATGAACACTTAGATTCAAATTAATTAAATAAATTTAATTAAATTCAAATCAATTAATAAAGTCAAATTTAAATTGCAATTAACTCGCAAAGAACGAGTTCAGTTTCTTTCAACTATTAAACAATCGAAAAACATCGATTCATTGTATAGACTATAAGAAAATTCATAAGATTATAACCATTCTATTCTTGTGTGTTGTTGGTGTAATAAACAACGTTTTATTACCCCATATAACAGTGTTTTATTGTTGTACGATAAAGCCTACCAGTCTCACAAAACTCTCCCCCTTTAAAGTAACCCATTATGTGTGTTGTTGTAAAAATTTGAGATTACTAGCTTGCGAACTTCAAATCCAAAATCCACACGCCCTAGTCGGAAGAATCTGCAAGATCAGACAGCAGGTGGGTACTCACACACAACATTACATTACAATAACGCATAGTAGTGTAGTTATAATATATATATATATATATATATTGTAACTAAACGAGATTCCACCTCTATATAATTTATAGATGTATGGTTTAATTATCGATTGTTGTTTAATTAAGATTTGTGGTTCAATTGAGTCTCTCGTATTACATGCAGTAATTATTTTTATAATTGATAAACATGATTTAATTGTAGTGTGATAATTTATTATGGATAAAATAATAATTTGCTGGTCGGTTAATGAATGTAACGGTAGCGTCGAACTTGAAGTCGAACTCTTCTTCTATAGAAAAATGTCGTCAGTGTAAGTATAAGTCAAGTGTTGTCTGGACAAATAAATTAATATAAAGATCACTTTTCACGTACCTGGTTGTCGTGCTTGATGTTCAGACGTTCACCGCCACTGAATAAACTGTCAAGTTTCCTTTTTGACCAGTCTAAAATTTATAAACAATATTTTATAACACCTTGAATGTTATGTGGGCACCATATGGGTTTTCTTCGAGAAAAGTCCCATAAAAAACAAATTTCTAATTTTAAAATTGTGTATGTTTACTTTTTACTGTTGTTTAAATGCTTATGGCATTTAACATAATTCAAATGGTGTACTGAAAAATTTCTGTTTCAAATGTACCTCAGTGTATGCAATACTGAGGGTTACTTATCTAAATTGAAATAATTGGAAACAAAGTTTATGCTGTATAACATTATGGGTTTATTATACCCTCTAAATTCGGATTGAATAATACATTTACAATAATACAATTCGGGTCTCAAGTTATCCGTCCACTGACTGGTCTAGCTCAGTTAAGCACAATATAAAAAACTCTGATGTTTATTAACTAAATTTTAATCTTAATTGACTAGGTGCCCAAGGGTAAGTTCTTTAAAATACAAAATAGAACGATATTAATTACTTTTAATAAATACTACTATGATAGTAATTCGTTTTTTGGCCTCTTTAAAAACTTGCATTTAAATATTTGGTTAACGAGAATTTCGTCTGCTTATATCCTAATTAATATTGTAATAACTAATTCTAACACATATATTCTTAGGTCGGGTTATTAAACCCTCTAAATAAATGGATACAGTGTTCGCTATGAATAGTTTGATTGTTTTTGCGTCAATACAAATATGTTAATAGCTACAATCAATGGATGTTATATAACAATGAAATTGGTCACTGTACTACCTTGATTTTTAATCGTATAGATTAAAAATGAACACTTTAACCATCGGATTATATTGATCGCTAATACACTGCACTTTAATCGCACTTCGAACGAGAAATAACCTTCTTCTTACTAATAATGGGATGTGGCCTTTACATGTTAAGTTAAATTTGCTCGTTCCGAATACACGCACTGTTTAAAAAGATTCACTATTAACTTTCGATGCACTCTTATACGATGAATCGCCTTTCCAATAGTTATTTTGATAAAATTTAAAGTATTTACTACTATTGTGCTGTAGTAGATTATTAAAATATAAAACAAGCCGAGACGCAACTGGTTAGCTCGTAAAGAATGAAGCGAATGCGAAATTTTTAGCGTCCCTCTGATTATATACCCAGCTTCTCGATCGCCGTTAGGAACAATTTTCGCTAAGTATACTCTTTTGTGGTTGGTACAAAATTCCGTTATAGTAACGTCATGTTTTTGTTAGACACCACCGGCGGGTCCTTTGTACTCGACAGTCGTTATTGTTTGTATTCACCGGCAATTTCTTAAATCTGGTTAAAAAATGATGCTAAGACTAATTATTAAATTATTACAATTCCAATCTCTAAGTTATTATCATCAAATTAAAGCTTAGTTTCTGCTCTTTATTTTGATGTGGCATAATGCCGGTTTGAACCTAGTTTTCACTGACAATACATAGAAATGCCGTTTGAAACATGGTTTCTTGGTGTCGTCTGCTAATAATGCAAAATGCGACTATTTCCCTATCTTTTACATTTGATTATTTATCTCTGTGTTCTCTTTTGAACGTTATTACATGAATAAAAGTACATATTGCTACGACAGCATAGAACAATCTACGCGTTTATCGAATGCGCCAGAAAGATCTCGACGTAAGCGTGCGGTGTACGTGCTACTAGACGCATTTTGCGAGAATTTTCTCGACTGTGCCAGGCCTCGCTCGGGCGCTCGGACTGTGTCAAGGCCGTAGCAATTACGTAGTTCGCGAGAGATAAGACGCAGTTTGGAAGCTTCTGGCGTGTGAGCGTAACTATAAATACATCGCGTCGCGGCCTTAGTTTTCAGTTCAATGCGAGATTTTTGACTGTGCGGTTCGAGAGTGTTAGTGCGATATATTTACAGAGCGGTACGGGTTATTACGGTGTACGTTCAAGTAGTTATTAGTGAAGTGTTGCGTTTTATATTCGGACGGTATAATTGTAATACAGTTGAGTTTTAATATTAGTGGACATTTTATTGCGTATGAACAATTTTCATTTGATTTGTTGTAGACACTGTGTTGTTAATTACGAACTGTTTTACTATAACAATTAAAGGTGTGATTAGTGACTTAATTGGTGTCTTGTACTTATTTTGTTTCCACTGTACCTACGACGATCGAGTAGACCGTCGTAACAGTGGTGTCAGAAGTGGGATAGAACGGTTAACAGTGGAAACAGTGGACGCTTTTTACAAGACGAGTGTGATTCGTAATTAAATCGGTAAACATGGATCCCAGTCAGATGATGGAAACTTTACAAACACTGCTGCGGCAGACACAGGAAGAAGCAGAAAGACGACAAAAAGAAGAACGAATACAAGAAAAAGAAGAAGCAGAAAAACGACAGGATGAAAAACGCAGGCAGGAGGCAGAGGAACGTAAGCAGGAGGCAGAGGAACGTAAACGTGAAGCAGGTGACATCAAAGCATTAATTCATGAACAAAAGCAGATGCAAGAACATACTACCGCAGAATTGGGTCTCCTACGTGGTGACGTAGGTGAATTACGAGGTGAGCTCAACAATCAGATTACCAGAATATCTGACGTAGAAGACTCCATGTCAAATAAAATAGCTAAAGTAGAAAAATGTGTCTTGACTGTTGAAGAAGTTATGTCAACAAAAATATCTGCAGTAGAAAACTCAATGGCAAACATAAGAGAACAAATTGAAATTGAAGTTGAACAGTGCATGAAGATTCAGACAAAACAAATTTCTGAACAGACTGTACTAGTGATAAAGACAGAAAAATACACAGAAAATAAATTAACAGAGAAAGTCACTTTGCCTGCAGTAGGGACAGTTCATGTCAAAGCTCCAACCTTTGACGGAAACACTCACTGGGCAACGTACCTCCGCCAATTTGAAGCTGCTGCATGCGCAAATAATTGGACAGAAAAAGACAAGGCTGTTTCACTTGTTCTTGCATTAAAAGGACCCGCGGCAGAACTACTACAGAAAGTGCCACCTGACATCCAGAACACCTATGCCGAGTTGATAGAAGCTCTAGAATTACGCTACGGTGATAAACATTTGCGAGATGTACTACGCTCAGTTGAGAACAAGACGACAACGTTCCGGGGAAAGTCTTCAAGAATTTGAAGCAAGTATCGACAGATTGATTAGATTGGCCTATCCTGAAGCACCAGAAGACTTCCGAATAAGGTTTACGGTGCAGATATTTATTGATGGGATCGGAGATTGTGAACTTCAGCAAGTGTTACGAATGGCAAGACACCGAGATAGCTCAGAAGCTCTTGTTCACGCCCTAGAGTTTGAAGCTGCCAAGTCAGCGTCCCGCTACATTAATGGGTTTGTGACATCACGTTGCAGTCAGAAGATCCCTTTATCACATTACCGTTACGATGGGTGCAGAAAAACAGTGTTGTCGGACAAACAATTCAAAAGATCAAGAAAGTCGCAACGATTTGAAAAAGACAGAAGACCGAAATGTTACAACTGTGGAAAACGTGGTCATCTACAGGTAGACTGTTGGGAGAAGAAGATACAGAGAGAAGAGACTGATCGCACCAATTGGAGAAGTAAAGGCCCAGAACAACACACAGTTTTCACGCTACATAAGATCAGTGGAAACTTGATTGTTAGTGGATTTGCGGATGGTAAACCAACATCATTTACAGTTGACACGGGCGCAACAGTGTCCATTGTGCGCCCTGACTTAGTCTGTAACCGCCATCCTCTAATTAGCTCTTGTACAATACAGACTGTGACTGGAAGCCCCGTCAAGGTGCTAGGAAAGGTAGACATACGTCTACGCCTGGCTCTTCTTGAGTTTAGCCACCAAATGCTCGTTGCAGACATTGTCGATGAAGTGATTCTTGGCACGGACATTATGAATGCCTACGGATTCGTTGCTAAATAAATGGTTTCTATAAAGATATATGTTTGTTGTTATATTTGCGTCGTTATTATTGCTGTTCCATTTAAAAAATAAGTTCACAGAGCACAGCGGACACCACAACGGTTGGCAACGGCGGCTGACGTCATTGAAACGGTACGTATAGTGGGAGCGAGCGGCAGATTACAAAATCATTCGCCGTTCAACATATTTTATTAATAGTAACACAATTACAACAACAACGGTGTGGTTGAAAGTAGTTAATACATATATATTGGTAACAAATTGACTCTTCCAACGGGCGGCGTATATAATTTAAGTGCCCGCAACATAACAATAACATCAGTAACACAATTTTAGTGTTATAAATTGACGAACCCAACAGTGGGGCAGAAAATAAGGAGCGACACATTAAAACATAACGCAACGATTTAAATTGAGTGATACAAATTGACGAATCCAACGTGAGGCTTAAAGAAATAAGACGTAACATATTAATTTGTTACTATATATATATATATATATATATATATATGTTCGTGCGAAGGCTTTTAAGGTGAATATCTGTTGTAGGAGGTTTCTGGGAACATTCATGTATGTGATGCTTATATTGTCGACGTTTTATTTCGTAATCCCGGATCATTTTCAAGGCGTACTAATATTTATTTAACTACGCTGGGCTTTTTATATCTTGCTTCCCTTGTGGTTTTTGTCGTAGGAAGGTTAGAGTGTAGGGGTGAGTGTGTTGGTTTCCTAACTGACACTTGACAAATTAACAAACAACATATGAGCACAACACACTCACCCCCACGCTCTAAACCTTCCACTGCAAAAATCACAAGGGAATCAAGATAAAAAACGCTCAGCGTAGTTAAATCAACGTCAGTACGCCTTGAAAATGTTCCGGGATTACGGAACGAAATGTCGGTAATATAAGTATCACATACACTGATGTACCCAAAAACCTGCTACAACATATATTTTTATTTTTATTTATATTTTTGGCTCGCTGGATTTCAAGATTTTTCAATTCGGCTTTCAAGTGAAAACGTTTAGAGACCCCTGGTGTAGACCAAGGGGGTATGCCGCCAGTTATTGTGTTTGCGTCTTGAATTGTAAAAAATACTTATCAACTTGTTCAAACTGTACCAAAGAATAGTAATTACAACTTCGAGAACAATTAGTGTACGCTATCAGTACACAGCGCGAGTATTGTTTACTATTAATTACAACTGACAGTTTCCAAACGCGCCATACATCAAACCAATTTATTATAGTTTGACCAATAGTTTTCGCGTTAAAATTATATATATTATAACGGAACCAAATATTAACTATTTGGGGTTATATGTTTACCGCATACTGAAACCATGTTTAAATAAAAAGTAACAGTCAAAACTCCATTTGAATGTAGCGCATTGAAAATAATGCTGTGTAAAGCAACGCACACGTGGTCGTTATGTAATCAGTTCGCTGTACAAGGAAGCGACCACACCCAAACTGTTAATTATTAATATCTCGGGAACTAATAAATAAAGGCGAAATCTAATATAGCCAAAATGTTAGCCGAGATATTAATAATGACGTGTGCAAATTTGATGCAATATAATTAACAAATGTAAGAGTTAATTAAAATAATTAAATAACTTCTGTTAAAATAGAGTTACAGTAAAGAGATTTTACTATCTCATAAAGATAATAATTTCTGACAGATTGTATATTTTAGATTTCACACAACTTGATTTGCAACCAAGTTATTGCAAAATTAAATAAGTACAGGATATCCTTAGCGACAAATTGGTTCCGCCGGATAATTATGTTACATAATAATTCTATTCTCCGTCTGTGGGAACCAGACTTCATTCTCACGGACCGAGGGAATTCTAAATTTTATGTGGTAGGGAGAGTGTTTCGACCAATGAAATCATTTCATGCAGCCCCGGCTACTGCGGTGTTTTCTGGTTGAAAAAATTCACTCTTCTGTCAGTACTCACGAAGTTAAGACGTAGTCCTTTGGTCGTCTAGTAGCCCAAGTGGTGAAGTTCAACAAGAAGACTCTACGTGGTCAACACACACGCAATTACGAACACACTAACTACAGATCGTCTGTATAGCTCGTAATTGTTGCGTAAAGGCGAGATACTCTTCAAGACATCAACCAAGCTTATTGTGTACTACTAGTTAGTCATAAGCACGCAAGAGATCCACCAGACTTCATGACCAGACTTCAAGAATACAGCAGAGAGGCCGTCTAAATCATTGGTTAACAGCTGACGAGCAGCGCGACCACTCGAACGAAGCACACACACACGCTGACGTGCAACGTGCGGATCGACGAGGGATAGGAAGCAGTTCCAGCAGACCGCAGCAGACGTTAAAATATTCACAAACAGCAAGGAAGCAGAGTGTTGCCGAATTTTGAACTCCACGACCGAATCCAGCAGTTCTAAGCAGATTACTTTCTCTAACCAAGGACTCGAATCGACGAGGGACAAATCGGAACGACATCCTCTTCAGTAACAGGAAAGCAAAATCCACTTATTTATTTTTCAGATCAAATTTTCTATTTTTCAATTAAAACATTGTAATTCAAATAATTCAGGTGCCAAACAAAAAGCAAAGACTCTAGTAATTAAAAAGTAAATTCGTTGTGATAATCTGTATAGCAGTATAAGGCTTTAGTAAGTTATAGTTAAGAAATAGAAGTAGTATAAAAGCGCTATACAAATCTTAACTGACAATCTAATCTTAGATCATACTGCAGTAGATCAGAAGTAGAATCACTAGAAATGAAATAACGTGAACTAGACTGTCACGTCTAATTTATTTTAATTAATTATTCTAATTAATTTCAGAGTTTTATATTTTGTTTCATGAACACTTAGATTCAAATTAATTAAATAAATTTAATTAAATTCAAATCAATTAATAAAGTCAAATTTAAATTGCAATTAACTCGCAAAGAACGAGTTCAGTTTCTTTCAACTATTAAACAATCGAAAAACATCGATTCATTGTATAGACTATAAGAAAATTCATAAGATTATAACCATTCTATTCTTGTGTGTTGTTGGTGTAATAAACAACGTTTTATTACCCCATATAACAGTGTTTTATTGTTGTACGATAAAGCCTACCAGTCTCACAAAACTCTCCCCCTTTAAAGTAACCCATTATGTGTGTTGTTGTAAAAATTTGAGATTACTAGCTTGCGAACTTCAAATCCAAAATCCACACGCCCTAGTCGGAAGAATCTGCAAGATCAGACAGCAGGTGGGTACTCACACACAACATTACATTACAATAACGCATAGTAGTGTAGTTATAAATGTCGGCCAACGTGGGGCCCGACAAACGTACATCAAATTGAATTCACGTTCCGAACAAGAGTTATAAATGGCGCTCCAATCTCGTGGGGCTAGATTAAATTAAATTCATTCAATTTAAATTTAATTTTCACTTTAAAACAAACTTTGCTGTTTTAATTCGTAAAACAGCTGGCGTCCAACTAAACAATCCCCAAAGAGTTTTGTGACTGGATGTTTGTACAACAGTAAAGTTATTGTGTGTATTTGAAACTGTTCTGTGTATTTTAAATTGTTTATATTTAAAATTGTTGTGTATTTAAAATGGATATGGATAAAATACTTAAACAAATGCAGAAAATGAACGCGGAAATGACCGCTAATATTAACGCGAAATTTGAGAAAACAAATGCCGATTTAACCGCTAAAACAGACGCGAAATTTGAACAGAGTGCAGCCAAAGCTGAGATAAATATCGCAGAATTAAAATCTAATATCGAGGCGCAGAGAGTTAGTCTAACCGAAAAATTAGATCAAAGTAATGCTGACATAAACGCCGAGATTAAGCAAAGTAATAAAGAAAGTAGTAAAGAATTAACTGCGAAAATAGACGAAAGCGTAAACGAGTTGACCGCTAAAGTCACCGAAATCGCGGAAAGCAATGCAAAAATCGCGGAGAGTAATAAACAATTAACGGAGAAAGTCGCAGAGATCGGTGAAAGAGTAAATACGGTCGATACTAAAATCAATGAACGGTTTAAGGTTTTTGAGACCACTATGCAAAAATCGTTTATTGAACAAGTAACACGTATGGAGGGCCGGTTCAAGGATCACATAAGCCGTTGTGAAAAGCAAACACTAGACGTCTCTAGGAAGGTCGAATCCCTAGAGGTAAAAATTCACGCGGACGTGACCGAAACGCAACGACGAGTAGATAAATTAGACGCTTCAATTGTAGAGACGCGGTCTAACATTGACTCTAATAAAGAGAGTGTTTTACAAACGTTAAGCGACGAGATTCTGAAGGTACGACAGGAGGTACGAAGGAGATCTGCTCCAAATAGTTTGGTACAAGGTCCTGTCGATGAGAAAAGTCGCGTGTATTTTACGGGGGAAAATAACGAAAACCCCATTGAATTTTTATTAGCGTGTGAGAGTGAAATGGCTAGAGTAGGTTCCCGACTAGAAGATCAAGACAAAATACAGTGGGTGGTTAACGCGATGCGTGATTCGGCGCGTAAGTGGTATAACATTGTACGCGATAGAGTGTCCACATACGCGGAGTTCAAACAAAAATTTGAAAGCCGATACTGGAATTCGCATACCCAACGACTTCTGCGCAATGAACTAGAATATGGCCGTTTTGATAAGAAAATGGGTATTACCGCCGAAAATTATATAATCCAGCAGGTCGAACGCGCGAAGCATTTAACGCCAGCATTTGCGGAGATTGACATAGTCACCAAGCTTGCCTACCATTTTAATCATAACATTAGAGTAGCTGTATTTACCCAGGGTATTCGCACGGTAGACGAACTCCTTATTCTAGTGTCCCAAAGCGAGACGGTTTTTGATTTTGGTGGGTGGCGTTATAATCCCGATTTTCGCCGAAATAGTGAAGGGCAAAATACGCGAGAACAATACCAGCAGCCTGACCAGAGACCGAGTACTAGTTCTACTCCACCCCAAACATCGTCAAAACCCCCAGATAAGACCTTTGAATACAAAGGCAAACAAAATATTGCTAGATCAAAAGGGCAATATAAGGGTAACGACGGGGCCCCGATTAGAGCTATGCAAACGGTTGAGATAGCTAGGACCGATACAATAGAGCAAGACAGCGATACTCCAAGTAATAAAGATCCCAACGAGAGGAGAAAGAATCGTAAGTTTCCAAAAAACTTGGAAACGGGCGCCTCCAGGGGGGAAGCGCCATAAATTATGCCAAAACCTATCGCAATAAAGTAGGTAAAAATAGGAAAAATGCTAGGTTTAAGAAAAGCGAATTTTATACAGAAATTTGTACGCCTGTTGACAAAGTATTTCAACCGGAGGGTAAGGAAACGTGGTTGGCCGTTAACACAATGCAACAATGGGCACCGACAAAAGTACATCCGGCAGAGCAGGAAAGTGACGACGACGTTCCCACACAGTCAGCGTGGGAAGACGTAGACGAAGAATCCGGTGACGAAAAATGACCGATGGTTAACGAAGTACTGTCGAACCGTTCGTAAAAAGGGTTACGAAATATTACAGTTAAAAGATAACGTAATTGTATTATAATAATTAAAATTAAAATAAGTAATTTGTGTTTTATAATATTATTCATAATAGTTATAGATAACGTGTGTATTAATAATAATATGTTTCTAGCGCGATAAATAATAAGCGTATAGAATTGAACGAGCTCGCGGCAGGAAACAGTTACGTCACGCGATAACTACCTGATCCACAATCTTAGATCATACTGCAGTAGATCAGAAGTAGAATCACTAGAAATGAAATAACGTGAACTAGACTGTCACGTCTAATTTATTTTAATTAATTATTCTAATTAATTTCAGAGTTTTATATTTTGTTTCATGAACACTTAGATTCAAATTAATTAAATAAATTTAATTAAATTCAAATCAATTAATAAAGTCAAATTTAAATTGCAATTAACTCGCAAAGAACGAGTTCAGTTTCTTTCAACTATTAAACAATCGAAAAACATCGATTCATTGTATAGACTATAAGAAAATTCATAAGATTATAACCATTCTATTCTTGTGTGTTGTTGGTGTAATAAACAACGTTTTATTACCCCATATAACAGTGTTTTATTGTTGTACGATAAAGCCTACCAGTCTCACAAAACTCTCCCCCTTTAAAGTAACCCATTATGTGTGTTGTTGTAAAAATTTGAGATTACTAGCTTGCGAACTTCAAATCCAAAATCCACACGCCCTAGTCGGAAGAATCTGCAAGATCAGACAGCAGGTGGGTACTCACACACAACATTACATTACAATAACGCATAGTAGTGTAGTTATAATATATATATATATATATATATATATATATTGTAACTAAACGAGATTCCACCTCTATATAATTTATAGATGTATGGTTTAATTATCGATTGTTGTTTAATTAAGATTTGTGGTACAATGGAGTCTCTCGTATTACATGCAGTAATTATTTTTATAATTGATAAACATGATTTAATTGTAGTGTGATAATTTATTATGGATAAAATAATAATTTGCTGGTCGGTTAATGAATGTAACGGTAGCGTCGAACTTGAAGTCGAACTCTTCTTCTATAGAAAAATGTCGTCAGTGTAAGTATAAGTCAAGTGTTGTCTGGACAAATAAATTAATATAAAGAGCACTTTTCACGTACCTGGTTGTCGTGCTTGATGTTCAGACGTTCACCGCCACTGAATAAACTGTCAAGTTTCCTTTTTGACAAGTCTAAAATTTATAAACAATATTTTATAACACCTTGAATGTTATGTGGGCACCATATGGGTTTTCTTCGAGAAAAGTCCCATAAAAAACAAATTTCTAATTTTAAAATTGTGTATGTTTACTTTTTACTGTTGTTTAAATGCTTATGGCATTTAACATAATTCAAATGGTGTACTGAAAAATTTCTGTTTCAAATGTACCTCAGTGTATGCAATACTGAGGGTTACTTATCTAAATTGAAATAATTGGAAACAAAGTTTATGCTGTATAACATTATGGGTTTATTATACCCTCTAAATTCGGATTGAATAATACATTTACAATAATACAATTCGGATCTCAAGTTATCCGTCCACTGACTGGTCTAGAACAGTTAAACACAATATAAAAAACTCTGATGTTTATTAACTAAATTTTAATCTTAATTGACTAGGTGCCCAAGGGTAAGTTCTTTAAAATACAAAATAGAACGATATTAATTACTTTTAATAAATACTACTATGATAGTAATTCGTTTTTTGGCCTCTTTAAAAACTTGCATTTAAATATTTGGTTAACGAGAATTTCGTCTGCTTATATCCTAATTAATATTGTAATAACTAATTCTAACACATATATTCTTAGGTCGGGTTATTAAACCCTCTAAATAAATGGATACAGTGTTCGCTATGAATAGTTTGATTGTTTTTGCGTCAATACAAATATGTTAATAGCTACAATCAATGGATGTTATATAACAATGAAATTGGTCACTGTACTACCTTGATTTTTAATCGTATAGATTAAAAATGAACACTTTAACCATCGGATTATATTGATCGCTAATACACTGCACTTTAATCGCACTTGGAACGAGAAATAACCTTCTTCTTACTAATAATGGGATGTGGCCTTTACATGTTAAGTTAAATTTGCTCGTTCCGAATAAACGCACTGTTTAAAAAGATTCACTATTAACTTTCGATGCACTCTTATACGATGAATCGCCTTTCCAATAGTTATTTTGATAAAATTTAAAGTATTTACTACTATTGTGCTGTAGTAGATTATTAAAATATAAAACAAGCCGAGACGCAACTGGTTAGCTCGTAAAGAATGAAGCGAATGCGAAATTTTTAGCGTCCCTCTGATTATATACCCAGCTTCTCGATCGCCGTTAGGAACAATTTTCGCTAAGTAAACTCTTTTGTGGTTGGTACAAAATTCCGTTATAGTAACGTCATGTTTTTGTTAGACACCACCGGCGGGTCCTTTGTACTCGACAGTCGTTATTGTTTGTATTCACCGGCAATTTCTTAAATCTGGTTAAAAAATGATGCTAAGACTAATTATTAAATTATTACAATTCCAATCTCTAAGTTATTATCATCAAATTAAAGCTTAGTTTCTGCTCTTTATTTTGATGTGGCATAATGCCGGTTTGAACCTAGTTTTCACTGACAATACATAGAAATGCCGTTTGAAACATGGTTTCTTGGTGTCGTCTGCTAATAATGCAAAATGCGACTATTTCCCTATCTTTTACATTTGATTATATATCTCTGTGTTCTCTTTTGAACGTTATTACATGAATAAAAGTACATATTGCTACGACAGCATAGAACAATCTACGCGTTTATCGAATGCGCCAGAAAGATCTCGACGTAAGCGTGCGGTGTACGTGCTACTAGACGCATTTTGCGAGAATTTTCTCGACTGTGCCAGGCCTCGCTCGGGCGCCCGAACTGTGTCAAGGCCGTAGCAATTACGTAGTTCGCGAGAGATAAGACGCAGTTTGGAAGCTTCTGGCGTGTGAGCGTAACTATAAATACATCGCGTCGCGGCCTTAGTTTTCAGTTCAATGCGAGATTTTTGACTGTGCGGTTCGAGAGTATTAGTGCGATATATATACAGAGCGGTACGGGTTATTACGGTGTACGTTCAAGTAGTTATTAGTGAAGTGTTGCGTTTTATATTCGGACGGTATAATGGTAATACAGTTGAGTTTTCATATTAGTGGACATTTTATTGCGTATGAACAATTTTCATTTGATTTGTTGTAGACACTGTGTTGTTAATTACGAACTGTTTTACTATAACAATTAAAGGTGTGATTAGTGACTTAATTGGTGTCTTGTACTTATTTTGTTTCCACTGTACCTACGACGATCGAGTAGACCGTCGTAACAGTGGTGTCAGAAGTGGGATAGAACGGTTAACAGTGGAAACAGTGGACGCTTTTTACAAGACGAGTGTGATTCGTAATTAAATCGGTAAACATGGATCCCAGTCAGATGATGGAAACTTTACAAACACTGCTGCGGCAGACACAGGAAGAAGCAGAAAGACGACAAAAAGAAGAACGAATACAAGAAAAAGAAGAAGCAGAAAAACGACAGGATGAAAAACACAGGCAGGAGGCAGAGGAACGTAAGCAGGAGGCAGAGGAACGTAAACGTGAAGCAGGTGACATCAAAGCATTAATTCATGAACAAAAGCAGATGCAAGAACATACTACCGCAGAATTGGGTCTCCTACGTGGTGACGTAGGTGAATTACGAGGTGAGCTCAACAATCAGATTACCAGAATATCTGACGTAGAAGACTCCATGTCAAATAAAATAGCTAAAGTAGAAAAATGTGTCTTGACTGTTGAAGAAGTTATGTCAACAAAAATATCTGCAGTAGAAAACTCAATGGCAAACATAAGAGAACAAATTGAAATTGAAGTTGAACAGTGCATGAAGATTCAGACAAAACAAATTTCTGAACAGACTGTACTAGTGATAAAGACAGAAAAATACACAGAAAATAAATTAACAGAGAAAGTCACTTTGCCTGCAGTAGGGACAGTTCATGTCAAAGCTCCAACCTTTGACGGAAACACTCACTGGGCAACGTACCTCCGCCAATTTGAAGCTGCTGCATGCGCAAATAATTGGACAGAAAAAGACAAGGCTGTTTCACTTGTTCTTGCATTAAAAGGACCCGCGGCAGAACTACTACAGAAAGTGCCACCTGACATCCAGAACACCTATGCCGAGTTGATAGAAGCTCTAGAATTACGCTACGGTGATAAACATTTGCGAGATGTACTACGCTCAGTTGAGAACAAGACGACAACGTTCCGGGGAAAGTCTTCAAGAATTTGAAGCAAGTATCGACAGATTGATTAGATTGGCCTATCCTGAAGCACCAGAAGACTTCCGAATAAGGTTTACGGTGCAGATATTTATTGATGGGATCGGAGATTGTGAACTTCAGCAAGTGTTACGAATGGCAAGACACCGAGATAGCTCAGAAGCTCTTGTTCACGCCCTAGAGTTTGAAGCTGCCAAGTCAGCGTCCCGCTACATTAATGGGTTTGTGACATCACGTTGCAGTCAGAAGATCCCTTTATCACATTACCGTTACGATGGGTGCAGAAAAACAGTGTTGTCGGACAAACAATTCAAAAGATCAAGAAAGTCGCAACGATTTGAAAAAGACAGAAGACCGAAATGTTACAACTGTGGAAAACGTGGTCATCTACAGGTAGACTGTTGGGAGAAGAAGATACAGAGAGAAGAGACTGATCGCACCAATTGGAGAAGTAAAGGCCCAGAACAACACACAGTTTTCACGCTACATAAGATCAGTGGAAACTTGATTGTTAGTGGATTTGCGGATGGTAAACCAACATCATTTACAGTTGACACGGGCGCAACAGTGTCCATTGTGCGCCCTGACTTAGTCTGTAACCGCCATCCTCTAATTAGCTCTTGTACAATACAGACTGTGACTGGAAGCCCCGTCAAGGTGCTAGGAAAGGTAGACATACGTCTACGCCTGGCTCTTCTTGAGTTTAGCCACCAAATGCTCGTTGCAGACATTGTCGATGAAGTGATTCTTGGCACGGACATTATGAATGCCTACGGATTCGTTGCTAAATAAATGGTTTCTATAAAGATATATGTTTGTTGTTATATTTGCGTCGTTATTATTGCTGTTCCATTTAAAAAATAAGTTCACAGAGCACAGCGGACACCACAACGGTTGGCAACGGCGGCTGACGTCATTGAAACGGTACGTATAGTGGGAGCGAGCGGCAGATTACAAAATCATTCGCCGTTCAACATATTTTATTAATAGTAACACAATTACAACAACAACGGTGTGGTTGAAAGTAGTTAATACATATATATTGGTAACAAATTGACTCTTCCAACGGGCGGCGTATATAATTTAAGTGCCCGCAACATAACAATAACATCAGTAACACAATTTTAGTGTTATAAATTGACGAACCCAACAGTGGGGCAGAAAATAAGGAGCGACACATTAAAACATAACGCAACGATTTAAATTGAGTGATACAAATTGACGAATCCAACGTGAGGCTTAAAGAAATAAGACGTAACATATTAATTTGTTACTATATATATATATATATATATATATGTTCGTGCGAAGGCTTTTAAGGTGAATATCTGTTGTAGGAGGTTTCTGGGAACATTCATGTATGTGATGCTTATATTGCCGACGTTTTATTTCGTAATCCCGGATCATTTTCAAGGCGTACTAATATTTATTTAACTACGCTGGGCCTTTTATATCTTGCTTCCCTTGTGGTTTTTGTCGTAGGAAGGTTAGAGTGTAGGGATGAGTGTGTTGGTTTCCTAACTGACACTTGACAAATTAACAAACAACATATGAGCACAACACACTCACCCGCACGCTCTAAACCTTCCACTGCAAAAATCACAAGGGAATCAAGATAAAAAACGCTCAGCGTAGTTAAATCAACGTCAGTACGCCTTGAAAATGTTCCGGGATTACGGAACGAAATGTCGGTAATATAAGTATCACATACACTGATGTACCCAAAAACCTGCTACAACATATATTTTTATTTTTATTTATATTTTTGGCTCGCTGGATTTCAAGATTTTTCAATTCGGCTTTCAAGTGAAAACGTTTAGAGACCCCTGGTGTAGACCAAGGGGGTATGCCGCCAGTTATTGTGTTTGCGTCTTGAATTGTAAAAAATACTTATCAACTTGTTCAAACTGTACCAAAGAATAGTAATTACAACTTCGAGAACAATTAGTGTACGCTATCAGTACACAGCGCGAGTATTGTTTACTATTAATTACAACTGACAGTTTCCAAACGCGCCATACATCAAACCAATTTATTATAGTTTGACCAATAGTTTTCGCGTTAAAATTATATATATTATAACGGAACCAAATATTAACTATTTGGGGTTATATGTTTACCGCATACTGAAACCATGTTTAAATAAAAAGTAACAGTCAAAACTCCATTTGAATGTAGCGCATTGAAAATAATGCTGTGTAAAGCAACGCACACGTGGTCGTTATGTAATCAGTTCGCTGTACAAGGAAGCGACCACACCCAAACTGTTAATTATTAATATCTCGGGAACTAATAAATAAAGGCGAAATCTAATATAGCCAAAATGTTAGCCGAGATATTAATAATGACGTGTGCAAATTTGATGCAATATAATTAACAAATGTAAGAGTTAATTAAAATAATTAAATAACTTCTGTTAAAATAGAGTTACAGTAAAGAGATTTTACTATCTCATAAAGATAATAATTTCTGACAGATTGTATATTTTAGATTTCACACAACTTGATTTGCAACCAAGTTATTGCAAAATTAAATAAGTACAGGATATCCTTAGCGACAAATTGGTTCCGCCGGATAATTATGTTACATAATAATTCTATTCTCCGTCTGTGGGAACCAGACTTCATTCTCACGGACCGAGGGAATTCTAAATTTTATGTGGTAGGGAGAGTGTTTCGACCAATGAAATCATTTCATGCAGCCCCGGCTACTGCGGTGTTTTCTGGTTGAAAAAATTCACTCTTCTGTCAGTACTCACGAAGTTAAGACGTAGTCCTTTGGTCGTCTAGCCCAAGTGGTGAAGTTCAACAAGAAGACTCTACGTGGTCAACACACACGCAATTACGAACACACTAACTACAGATCGTCTGTATAGCTCGTAATTGTTGCGTAAAGGCGAGATACTCTTCAAGACATCAACCAAGCTTATTGTGTACTACTAGTTAGTCATAAGCACGCAAGAGATCCACCAGACTTCATGACCAGACTTCAAGAATACAGCAGAGAGGCCGTCTAAATCATTGGTTAACAGCTGACGAGCAGCGAGACCACTCGAACGAAGCACACACACACGCTGACGTGCAACGTGCGGATTGACGAGGGATAGGAAGCAGTTCCAGCAGACCGCAGCAGACGTTAAAATATTCACAAACAGCAAGGAAGCAGAGTGTTGCCGAATTTTGAACTCCACGACCGAATCCAGCAGTTCTAAGCAGATTACTTTCTCTAACCAAGGACTCGAATCGACGAGGGACAAATCGGAACGACATCCTCTTCAGTAACAGGAAAGCAAAATCCACTTATTTATTTTTCAGATCAAATTTTCTATTTTTCAATTAAAACATTGTAATTCAAATAATTCAGGTGCCAAACAAAAAGCAAAGACTCTAGTAATTAAAAAGTAAATTCGTTGTGATAATCTGTATAGCAGTATAAGGCTTTAGTAAGTTATAGTTAAGAAATAGAAGTAGTATAAAAGCGCTATACAAATCTTAACTGACAATCTAATCTTAGATCATACTGCAGTAGATCAGAAGTAGAATCACTAGAAATGAAATAACGTGAACTAGACTGTCACGTCTAATTTATTTTAATTAATTATTCTAATTAATTTCAGAGTTTTATATTTTGTTTCATGAACACTTAGATTCAAATTAATTAAATAAATTTAATTAAATTCAAATCAATTAATAAAGTCAAATTTAAATTGCAATTAACTCGCAAAGAACGAGTTCAGTTTCTTTCAACTATTAAACAATCGAAAAACATCGATTCATTGTATAGACTATAAGAAAATTCATAAGATTATAACCATTCTATTCTTGTGTGTTGTTGGTGTAATAAACAACGTTTTATTACCCCATATAACAGTGTTTTATTGTTGTACGATAAAGCCTACCAGTCTCACAAAACTCTCCCCCTTTAAAGTAACCCATTATGTGTGTTGTTGTAAAAATTTGAGATTACTAGCTTGCGAACTTCAAATCCAAAATCCACACGCCCTAGTCGGAAGAATCTGCAAGATCAGACAGCAGGTGGGTACTCACACACAACATTACATTACAATAACGCATAGTAGTGTAGTTATAATATATATATATATATATATATATATTGTAACTAAACGAGATTCCACCTCTATATAATTTATAGATGTATGGTTTAATTATCGATTGTTGTTTAATTAAGATTTGTGGTTCAATGGAGTCTCTCGTATTACATGCAGTAATTATTTTTATAATTGATAAACATGATTTAATTGTAGTGTGATAATTTATTATGGATAAAATAATAATTTGCTGGTCGGTTAATGAATGTAACGGTAGCGTCGAACTTGAAGTCGAACTCTTCTTCTATAGAAAAATGTCGTCAGTGTAAGTATAAGTCAAGTGTTGTCTGGACAAATAAATTAATATAAAGAGCACTTTTCACGTACTTGGTTGTCGTGCTTGATGTTCAGACGTTCACCGCCACTGAATAAACTGTCAAGTTTCCTTTTTGACCAGTCTAAAATTTATAAACAATATTTTATAACACCTTGAATGTTATGTGGGCACCATATGGGTTTTCTTCGAAAAAAGTCCCATAAAAAACAAATTTCTAATTTTAAAATTGTGTATGTTTACTTTTTACTGTTGTTTAAATGCTTATGGCATTTAACATAATTCAAATGGTGTACTGAAAAATTTCTGTTTCAAATGTACCTCAGTGTATGCAATACTGAGGGTTACTTATCTAAATTGAAATAATTGGAAACAAAGTTTATGCTGTATAACATTATGGGTTTATTATACCCTCTAAATTCGGATTGAATAATACATTTACAATAATACAATTCGGATCTCAAGTTATCCGTCCACTGACTGGTCTAGCTCAGTTAAGCACAATATAAAAAACTCTGATGTTTATTAACTAAATTTTAATCTTAATTGACTAGGTGCCCAAGGGTAAGTTCTTTAAAATACAAAATAGAACGAGATTAATTACTTTTAATAAATACTACTATGATAGTAATTCGTTTTTTGGCCTCTTTAAAAACTTGCATTTAAATATTTGGTTAACGAGAATTTCGTCTGCTTATATCCTAATTAATATTGTAATAACTAATTCTAACACATATATTCTTAGGTCGGGTTATTAAACCCTCTAAATAAATGGATACAGTGTTCGCTATGAATAGTTTGATTGTTTTTGCGTCAATACAAATATGTTAATAGCTACAATCAATGGATGTTATATAACAATGAAATTGGTCACTGTACTACCTTGATTTTTAATCGTATAGATTAAAAATGAACACTTTAACCATCGGATTATATTGATCGCTAATACACTGCACTTTAATCGCACTTGGAACGAGAAATAACCTTCTTCTTACTAATAATGGGATGTGGCCTTTACATGTTAAGTTAAATTTGCTCGTTCCGAATAAACGCACTGTTTAAAAAGATTCACTATTAACTTTCGATGCACTCTTATACGATGAATCGCCTTTCCAATAGTTATTTTGATAAAATTTAAAGTATTTACTACTATTGTGCTGTAGTAGATTATTAAAATATAAAACAAGCCGAGACGCAACTGGTTAGCTCGTAAAGAATGAAGCGAATGCGAAATTTTTAGCGTCCCTCTGATTATATACCCAGCTTCTCGATCGCCGTTAGGAACAATTTTCGCTAAGTAAACTCTTTTGTGGTTGGTACAAAATTCCGTTATAGTAACGTCATGTTTTTGTTAGACACCACCGGCGGGTCCTTTGTACTCGACAGTCGTTATTGTTTGTATTCACCGGCAATTTCTTAAATCTGGTTAAAAAATGATGCTAAGACTAATTATTAAATTATTACAATTCCAATCTCTAAGTTATTATCATCAAATTAAAGCTTCGTTTCTGCTCTTTATTTTGATGTGGCATAATGCCGGTTTGAACCTAGTTTTCACTGACAATACATAG
Organism: Magicicada septendecula; assembly: GCA_034769895.1. Taxonomy (NCBI): domain Eukaryota; kingdom Metazoa; phylum Arthropoda; class Insecta; order Hemiptera; family Cicadidae; genus Magicicada; species Magicicada septendecula. The sequence goes on from CM068373.1 coordinate 352,649,833, forward strand.
AAATGCCGTTTGAAACATGGTTTCTTGGTGTCGTCTGCTAATAATGCAAAATGCGACTATTTCCCTATCTTTTACATTTGATTATATATCTCTGTGTTCTCTTTTGAACGTTATTACATGAATAAAAGTACATATTGCTACGACAGCATAGAACAATCTACGCGTTTATCGAATGCGCCAGAAAGATCTCGACGTAAGCGTGCGGTGTACGTGCTACTAGACGCATTTTGCGAGAATTTTCTCGACTGTGCCAGGCCTCGCTCGGGCGCCCGAACTGTGTCAAGGCCGTAGCAATTACGTAGTTCGCGAGAGATAAGACGCAGTTTGGAAGCTTCTGGCGTGTGAGCGTAACTATAAATACATCGCGTCGCGGCCTTAGTTTTCAGTTCAATGCGAGATTTTTGACTGTGCGGTTCGAGAGTGTTAGTGTGATATATTTACAGAGCGGTACGGGTTATTACGGTGTACGTTCAAGTAGTTATTAGTGAAGTGTTGCGTTTTATATTCGGACGGTATAATTGTAATACAGTTGAGTTTTAATATTAGTGGACATTTTATTGCGTATGAACAATTTTCATTTGATTTGTTGTAGACACTGTGTTGTTAATTACGAACTGTTTTACTATAACAATTAAAGGTGTGATTAGTGACTTAATTGGTGTCTTGTACTTATTTTGTTTCCACTGTACCTACGACGATCGAGTAGACCGTCGTAACAGTGGTGTCAGAAGTGGGATAGAACGGTTAACAGTGGAAACAGTGGACGCTTTGTACAAGACGAGTGTGATTCGTAATTAAATCGGTAAAAATGGATCCCAGTCAGATGATGGAAACTTTACAAACACTGCTGCGGCAGACACAGGAAGAAGCAGAAAGACGACAAAAAGAAGAACGAATACAAGAAAAAGAAGAAGCAGAAAAACGACAGGATGAAAAACGCAGGCAGGAGGCAGAGGAACGTAAACGTGAAGCAGGTGACATCAAAGCATTAATTCATGAACAAAAGCAGATGCAAGAACATACTACCGCAGAATTGGGTCTCCTACGTGGTGACGTAGGTGAATTACGAGGTGAGCTCAACAATCAGATTACCAGAATATCTGACGTAGAAGACTCCATGTAAAATAAAATAGCTAAAGTAGAAAAATGTGTCTTGACTGTTGAAGAAGTTATGTCAACAAAAATATCTGCAGTAGAAAACTCAATGGCAAACATAAGAGAACAAATTGAAATTGAAGTTGAACAGTGCATGAAGATTCAGACAAAACAAATTTCTGAACAGACTGTACTAGTGATAAAGACAGAAAAATACACAGAAAATAAATTAACAGAGAAAGTCACTTTGCCTGCAGTAGGGACAGTTCATGTCAAAGCTCCAACCTTTGACGGAAACACTCACTGGGCAACGTACCTCCGCCAATTTGAAGCTGCTGCATGCGCAAATAATTGGACAGAAAAAGACAAGGCTGTTTCACTTGTTCTTGCATTAAAAGGACCCGCGGCAGAACTACTACAGAAAGTGCCACCTGACATCCAGAACACCTATGCCGAGTTGATAGAAGCTCTAGAATTACGCTACGGTGATAAACATTTGCGAGATGTACTACGCTCAGTTGAGAACAAGACGACAACGTTCCGGGGAAAGTCTTCAAGAATTTGAAGCAAGTATCGACAGATTGATTAGATTGGCCTATCCTGAAGCACCAGAAGACTTCCGAATAAGGTTTACGGTGCAGATATTTATTGATGGGATCGGAGATTGTGAACTTCAGCAAGTGTTACGAATGGCAAGACACCGAGATAGCTCAGAAGCTCTTGTTCACGCCCTAGAGTTTGAAGCTGCCAAGTCAGCGTCCCGCTACATTAATGGGTTTGTGACATCACGTTGCAGTCAGAAGATCCCTGTATCACATTACCGTTACGATGGGTGCAGAAAAACAGTGTTGTCGGACAAACAATTCAAAAGATCAAGAGAGTCGCAACGATTTGAAAAAGACAGAAGACCGAAATGTTACAACTGTGGAAAACGTGGTCATCTACAGGTAGACTGTTGGGAGAAGAAGATACAGAGAGAAGAGACTGATCGCACCAATTGGAGAAGTAAAGGCCCAGAACAACACACAGTTTCCACGCTACATAAGATCAGTGGAAACTTGATTGTTAGTGGATTTGCGGATGGTAAACCAACATCATTTACAGTTGACACGGGCGCAACAGTGTCCATTGTTCGCCCTGACTTAGTCTGTAACCGCCATCCTCTAATTAGCTCTTGTACAATACAGACTGTGACTGGAAGCCCCGTCAAGGTGCTAGGAAAGGTAGACGTACGTCTACGCCTGGGTCTTCTTGAGTTTAGCCACCAAATGCTCGTTGCAGACATTGTCGATGAAGTGATTCTTGGCACGGACATTATGAATGCCTACGGATTCGTTGCGGACTTAAGAGAGAATGTCCTGAAAGTTGGCCAAGAGAAGATAAAGCTTTGCATGGCTAAAATGACAGGGTCTACCAACCATTCGATTAAGCGAGTGGCATTTGTCGAAGAAAAATTCAACAAGTCTGGTCAAGAGGAAACCTCCCTGTTTTAAGCGGAAATGGAGGAAGAACTAGCAGAGGAAGTACAAATAAGTATAACGACAAAAGAAGTGATTGGAGAGCCAACTATGGGTGTCGAGACAAAACTCTTGCTTGTTCCTGATCTGATAGAAGCGGCCGAGGGTAAAGTGGCTGAAGATGAGGTTACGCAAGAGGTTGTTGACGAGAACCAAACAAACTTGGATCAGCCAGTGGTATTTAGGTCATTAGTACATGACGCAACGAGAGTGATTCCAGCGAAACTAGTGGTTGCGCGAAAGATTCGCATTCCTGGGAACGTGATGTTCGGATCACACGAGACTGAATTCGAAGAACGGGAAAATTATCCTTCGCAAGGATGGCCACCTAGATCGCCTGGTCGAGTATTACTTCGAAGACGCTTTGCCAGTTCGGGACGAACAGGCTTAAGGAGGGGGCAGTGCTACGACAGCATAGAACAATCTACGCGTTTATCGAATGCGCCAGAAAGATCTCGACGTAAGCGGTGTACGTGCTACTAGACGCATTTTGCGAGAATTTTCTCGACTGTGCCAGGCCTCGCTCGGGCGCTCGGACTGTGTCAAGGCCGTAGCAATTACGTAGTTCGCGAGAGATAAGACGCAGTTTGGAAGCTTCTGGTGTGTGAGCGTAACTATAAATACATCGCGTCGCGGCCTTAGTTTTCAGTTCAATGCGAGATTTTTGACTGTGCGGTTCGAGAGTATTAGTGCGATATATTTACAGAGCGGTTCGGGTTATTACGGTGTACGTTCAAGTGATTATTAGTGAAGTGTTGCGTTTTATATTCGGACGGTATAATTGTAATACAGTTGAGTTTTAATATTAGTGGACATTTTATTGCGTCTGAACAATTTTCATTTGATTTGTTGTAGACAATGTGTTGTTAATTACGAACTGTTTTACTATAACAATTAAAGGTGTGATTAGTGACTTAATTGGTGTCTTGTACTTATTTTGTTTCCACTGTACCTACGACGATCGAGTAGACCGTCGTAACAATATATTATTACAACTAAAAGCTGTTTATAGCTGAACAATATTAAATCTTAGTATAATTATGTTAATACATTATTCTGGCAATTCCTTATTCTCTAAATATATTTTTACATGGCCTACTCATTTTAAAGGCAGACAATATTAATTGAGTGGTGGTATTTCACACCTCATTCGTTATACTTACTATTCTGTAAATTTAATGTTCATTAGGGGTCCTGTTTCCCTATTAATTTACTGACATACACTCGTTTATGCAGGGTCTAGATACAGTTATGGTGCAGGGTTTATTACCTGTTTTGTGATGTTACAATATATATATATATATATATATATATATATATATATATATATATATATATTGCAACGATACGTTTAGCATAAGTATATGTATCAACCCCTGACTGAGGTATGATAACGTGCTTTCGTATACACGTATGAATATGGAAGATGTACATAATAAAAATAGTATAATAAATATACGTTAGGTATAAGAAAGAATGTAATAAATATAAGTAGTATGTATTTTTAAAAAAATCAAATATTGTACGTAAGCATGCATATGGAAACGCATGGCTTAGTTGGTTTTTAAATGTAACAAAGGGGAGCGATTGACACGCCCTAACTCGCAGAGGTGATGTCAGAACGGCATGCGGTCGCCTGTGTATCAGTCTGCGTGTGTGTGTATGTGTACATGTGTAAATAACAGACAGGTTAAATTATGCAAACGAGGGTGGAAGATTTCACACAGTTTCTTAAGGATTGTACGTGAACCATAAGGCACACGAATCAGCGACATATGTGAATACATAGCGACGCCTGGCGCTTTAAATTTGACGTTAAGTGGTCATAAATCGTGGGAACGGTTCAGACACCGTGTGAAATTTTGCCATAACTGCTATAATTTACACAGCGTAACATTCATAATTTTCATAAATAAGGTTTAATATTATACCAAACGATTGTTGTAATAATATTTATAAAAAGTGTGCGCTTCATAGAAAAACGCGTAGGTTGGAAGTGGCGATTAAACCGACGCGCCGGCCTGTTCAATGTTGTCAAAACAGTTTCCAACAGGAATTCAAACGAGGCAGCAGTATAAAACCCCAGCGCGCGACACACCAAAAGCCAGATCAAGTTTATTTAGTACGAGGAATCCACGGATCTCGACACTGTAAATTTTACTAAATTTTAGTAATGTTTTAAACGGTAGTATATAAACTGAAGTGCAATGAAACCGGCAGTACGTCAGTGCAGTTATTAAAGGACTCGAGTGATTTGAAACAGACTACATAAATGAATCTACGAGAGATGAAACTATATAAATGAATCTACGAGAGTTGTAACTACATACAACTTCTAGACAGCTACGAGGGACAAGAAAGAAGAGGACGAGGAACTAGACAAGAAGACGAGAGGACGCAGGGACAGCACATGTAGCTACATCCAACCGTATATCATCACGACTAGAGGTCCACGTCAGAACTCAGCATCCAGGAGACGAAGCGAGGAATTCAACGACGCAGAGACAGAGGAGCTGATACCGAAGAGGATCAACAAACTCGAGAGTCCAGATGACGGTAACAACAAAATTAAATGGGTGCAGAAAAATGCAGGTGAAGTCGAATATTTATTTAATATTATAAATAACCCTGAGGTCTATCGCCAAAAGCTCTAGTTTCCATATTCAAGTTTACAAGAACATTAATATATTTTTAAATTTGAATAATGAGTAAATAATTGTTCAAAATATAATTGAGTATAACTGAAGTAATCTCATAAGTAAATGGTCAAGCAAGAACCATATTATTTTATTATATTTTGTAATTGATTAGATGAGTAATTGTAAATATGAGAATTACATCATTAGAAGATTGTTAATTAATTGAGACATTAAAGATAAAATCAATTAACATAATAAATGTTCTCTACTAATATGTTAATTAATATTTTAATTAATTGAAAGTTTTATTTAAGTGGTATATATTGAAAACCACGCTTGTAAAGACAAGATCAATATTTAAATGTTATACGTATTAATCACGTTCCTATAATATTTATAGGTGTTATGTGTATATGTCTGTGTACTATTTCAGATCGTATATAATTTGTGTATGTGTATACTATGTCTTAGATATAAGAAATAAGAGTTAAACACATTATGAGTACATTATATTCAGGTTGAATATAAGGGTTCATCTAATAAGTAACCCGCATTAAACATTTAAATAACATGAGAATTAGAATTTAATTTTTGAATAAATCAAATGAATATACTTTTCTTAAAACAGTCGTACTAATTTCACAATCAATACTTAATTCTCTGTACTCTTTACTTGTAAATTAAAACTTATAACGTTATTCACGTGTTTATCCACACTCAACCAACGACCAAAGCCTGCGACCCAACCGGGGAACATCAAGGTAAATACTGCTCAAGAAGAGTATACCTCCGAGACGTGGGTAAGTGCGCGCATACGAGTAATAGCGTATGTGTAAAAGTAAGTGTATCAAAATAACATTGAAACTTAATTGGCCCTCCTAAATCGTGGGGCTCGGCAAACACAAATAAATTTATGTATGTTAATTATTGTTGTGTCATAATTAATGGCTCGATATGTGTATAAAGTCACGCTCTTTGGGAACTTTGTAAAGTAATTGGCTCCCAAAGTGCGTGGGGCACGGTATATGTTAAGTACCGTTGGTCACGTATTGAAATTAACGTTGTATAGTAATTGTGGCTGCCAACGTGGGGCCACGACATAAAGAAAGTAAATATTAAATATCATTACAAGTAAATGGCGCCCTGGTAATAAATAAAGTCTAATAAATAATTAGCAAAAATATTATAAAGAAGAATTAATAGTCAATTTATGTAATAAATAATATTACAAATTGTTATAGTAAAATACAGAGAGAAAAAGAGTTGTGAAATTAATACTGATAAATACAATAACTTAAATAAAGAAATATAGAGTCACGGTTGACCAATAATAAATATATAATTGATATAACGAATTAGTTAGGACACAGTAGTCTACAAAAAAATGGCGAAGCAACTAACAATGGATTTCGAAACGATGTTTAAACGACTTCAAGACGAGTTGAAAACGAATAGTGAAAAATTAGAAAATAAATTCGAAAGTAGCAGTGCAGAACTAAAAACTCAATTAGAGAGTAGTAGTGCAGAACTTAAAACGCAGTTAGAAAGTAGCAATGAAAAATTAGAAAAAGTAGAAAATAAATTAGGAAGATTAGAAGATAGTAATACGAGATTAGAAACTGAAAGAGAGGATAGTCGTAATCGATTAGTAATTACTATTGAAGAAGTGAAAACTCAGTTAGAAAGAAATATAGATAGTAATAATACTAGGTTAGAAGAGAAAATAGAACTCGTCAGTAATACTTTGAAAACAGAGCTTACTGCACGCGTTGAAGCAGTCGAACAGCGAGTTCAACAGTCACTTCATGAACACGCTGTAAAGATTGATAGTAAATTTAAAGAACAGCGTGAATATACAACACGTGAAACTAAAGAACACATTCGACAACTGGCTGAACAGTGGAATGAAAAATTTAAAATTACTAAGCAGGAGCAAGACCTCAGACACAAAGATGTAAATGAGCGCATCCTGGACAACACTAATAAAACAAAGGAACTCACTGTGAGGACGGAAATTGTAGAAATAGCTGTGGAGGAGGTCACGAGGAAAACTGCGCACCACTCCATGGAAATTAACAATATGAAAGATGGACTACAAGAGGAGGTAGAAAAACTACAAGCAGAAGTCAAGGGACGACCCAGTGCTATGATGATGTGTGCTGAAAAAGTAGATGATCGAGAGAAGATCAGTGTTTTGAAGGTAATAAATGGGAAAATCCCATAGAATTTTTCATAAGTGTGAACGAGAAATGGCAACAATAGGAAGCAACCTAAACGACAGAGAACGAATAGAATTTGTAAGTCGACATTTCCAGGAAACAGCATCCAAATGGTATACGATTGTTCGGGACCAAACAGAAACTTATGAACAGTTCAAGGCATCCTTTGAAAATCGATACTGGAATATACACACCCAGAGAGAGGTACGAGATCAACTGGAGTATGGGCGGTATTACGTCAATAGCAAACGTTCCATGGAAGACTACATAATACAACTCGTCGAACGGTGTAAGCATCTTAGACCTAGTTTCACGGAGCATGAATTAGTATTAAAATTAAGCTACCATTTTGACAGACACATTAGACTTGCCTTATATACCCAAGGAGTTAAAACCATAGAGGAACTTCTTATTCTTGTAACACAATCATCACAGTTTGTTAATAAACAAGACGAAAGAAGAGATACCCAGCCGCAGCAGCAGGAGTACTCTACACAAGATCCAATACAACACAAATCGACGCAGTTTGCGAAGAAAGAAGAGAATTGAAAAGCATATAAACAACCCTTTGAAAAAGGTAATTCATCTTCACATAAAGGAGCGTACTTACATCCAGGTACGTCTAAAAAACAATTAAACCGTACAGTGCAAATGTACATAATATCAATGCAAATAATAAACATAATTATAATAAAAATAATTATGAAAATAAAAATGTGCAACAGCTGACAAGCCCGTCAACTTCCAAAGAGAGAGGGGGTGAGAGTAGCACGACAAGGGAGAAGAAAAGTGAATGACGGCAAGGGAGAAGCCAAACGCCAGCTCAAACAGGTTTTTAAAAGCGACCCGTACACAAACAAAACACCGGTACGGACAGGCTTGTTAAACGACCTGCACAGACAGGAGCTGCGCGCCACCCTAAATGATACAAACAATCCACAACAGGAAATAACGGTATCCAAAACCTATTGTCCTATATTAGGTGGGACAATAAACAATGTAAATATGAAGATTCTCGTTGACACTGGAAGTGAGGTATCCGTAATCAGCCGGACCTGCATCAACCGGAATACAAACCATTTCAAACATGCACCAGTGTTACCGATTAACAATTATTACATCACAACGGCGACAAAAATTAAACAGATTGCCACCCAACAAATATATGTTAATTTTAAGTGTAATGAACTTGTATGCGATATTCCTATGATAGTAGTAGATAAGCTTACATATGATTGTATCATAGGTATCGACGTATTAAATAAATTAGGAGCAGTTATTAATTTAGAAAATAATTCAATGACATGCAAAGTTGAGGGACGACTCTACGAAATTAAATTTGAAGAAAGTCAGAACAACGTGGAAGAAGAACAGGAACCGATTGTCATCTCCAGACCAGCTGTAAAACACGCTGCAAGTAACGTCAATATGCAAGAGGACAATCAACACGAAGGAATAGAATTAATAGAAGAATTGTTACAGGAATATCAAGATATATTTAGCGACGTCCCTACAATTACGAATGCCTGTGAACACAAGATTCAGGTCACCGATCCTACTAAGTTCGTACGGAGGAAATATCCGATTCCCATTAAATATGCGGAACCAGTCGAAGAGGAAATCCGAAGAATGTTGGATAACGGGGTAATAGAGCGGTCCAACAGTAGCTTCATCAATCCTCTCGTGGTCATCAAAAAGAAGACGAAGGAAATAAGGCTGTGTTTAGACATAAGGAATCTAAATAGTGTCGTCGAAAAGGATTTTGATTGTGCACCGAATATAGAAGAATTATTTAACAAGTGTCAAGGAGCACAATATCTAACCAAGTTAGACTTGACTTCGTCATTTTGGCAAATTTCCATTTGTAAACAAGATCGCAAATACACCGCATTCCTGTACAAGAACAAAAGCTACCAACATCGAGTAGTACCCTTTGGATTGAGTACAAGCCTCGCAGCAATTGTAAAATGTTTGGAAAATGCACTAGGACCAGAGGTGGAACCATACACCATGATCTTCGTGGACGACATCCTTGTAATCTCAACAATGTTGGAAGAACACCTTCAGCATCTGAACACTATATTTCAAAAGTTCAGAGGCGCTAATCTCTCTTTGAAGTTAGAGAAGTGCGACTTTATTCAAACTTCAATAAAATTCTTAGGTCATATAATATCTGACAAGGGAATACAAACAGACCCTTGCAAGCTAAGGAGTATAACGGAGTTCCCAAGATCCAAGAACATAATAGGTTTAAGAGCATTCCTAGGGCTCACGGGTTACTACTGACGTTTTTCATCGTTATATGCGGAGAAAATCCAACCACTTCTAGAACTCACTAGAAATCAAAGTAAATGGAAATGGGAGGTACATCATGAAGAAGCGTTCTGTGAAGTGAAAAATCTATTTCTACATAACCTTATGCTGCATCATCCACAACGGGAAGGACGATATATAATCTACGCAGATGCCAGTGACTATGCAGTAGGGAGTGTCCTGTGTCAAGAAGATAAACACGGAGAGCTACGAGTCATCGCATCGCCAGTCGAGTCTTCAAAGGAGCAGAAAAACACTACTGTACGTCAGAAAAGGAAATCTTAGCGATAGTATACGCCTTGAAGCTGTTTCGTTATTATGTGTATGGAACACACTTTGAGATACACACTGATCATCAAGCACTTTCATTTTTATTAAGTTGTAAAGCAACAAATGCACGACTAATTAGATGGGTACTGGCCATACAAGCGTATTCATTCACAATAAAATATTGTAAGGGCTCGAATAATATAATTGCCGACACACTAAGTCGTTATCCACCACAAGAGACACAAGAAACTCATGAAGCTTAGTGGAACGATGTGAAAATATTAAATATTACATATCAAACTGATGAGAGAGTTAAATATTTGCTAAATAACATAGCAAGTGAACGAAATAAAGATCCGCAGATAAGTCACTTGAAATTATCAACACTATCTAGTAGATATACGATAAAAAATAGTATATTGTATGAACTCGTCAATTATGATTGGAAAATAGTCCTATCACCAGAGATGTTAAAAACACTAAAGATACTGTACATATAATCAAAGTTTAGCACATGCGTCTGCTTTAAAATGTCATGTAGCTTTGAAGGAAGACTTCATTTTGAATAATATGTTTAGAAAAATAAAAGCTATCTTAAAAGGATGCTACGAATGTCAAACAGCACGACATCCGAATCTTCACACATACGTAGATATGCAAAGTGTAAAGACACAAGAAAAGGGAGAATTAGTAGCAGTAGACTTCCTGGGACCATTTCCGAGAGCTATTCACGGGGGTACAAAGCACATACTTGTATGTATAAATGTGTTCTCCAAGGCAGTTCGACTCTACGCTATTCGAAGACCTACCACAAAAAGTGTACTGAATGTCATACTACGCAAATACGTACCGAAGTATGGTCAAATCAAAAAGATATTGAGTGACCAAGATAAACAATTTCAAAATAAAGCATGGACGGAAACGCTAACTGAGCATGGCATACAACCAGTGTTAACGTCAATACGACATCCACAAGGAAACCTTGCTGAACGGGTAAATAAAGAGTTAGGAAAACAGTTACGAATCTACTGTAATGAACAACATAACCGATGGGCAGAGTACATATCATTTTTTGAACAAGCTATAAATGCTACATACAGTGAAGTTACGGGATATACACCGGTGGAACTGGAAACAAATAAAAAACCTAATAGATTCTGGTCGAGAAACATTGACAAACCTCCAAACCATAATCTACAAATTCCAGTAAGTCACAAGTACGACAATGCAAAGAAGAGGATGGAAAAACTTGGAGAAATGAGGATCGAGAGGTTCAACAGAACGCACAAACTCATCACATTCCATGAAGGAGAGAGTGTGCTACTAAGAAGTAATCCAGTGGGAAAACGAATCGACTATACAGCAAAGAAACTATTCAGACTGTACGGGGGACCCTAATTATTACAAAGGAGAAAAGACGACACACATTTATCGTCTACGATCCAACAAGGAACAAGATCATTGGAAAGTACCATGCATCAGCATTCCGTAAATTCTATGGATAAATGAATTAATAAAAAGTCAACTTATTAATCCATGGAAGGGACGTAATCCACCAAGGGAAAGTGAAAAAATTTAAGAACCCTTATAACCACTAATTGAAAGTGTAGTAAATAATAAAATAAATTATTTCTGAGTAAAGAAATAAAATTTGAATTTTATTCAAATTTTATTTTACCCAGCAGGGGAATTTATGCAACGATACGTTTAGCATAAGTATATGTATCAACCCCTGACTGAGGTATGATAACGTGCTTTCGTATACACGTATGAATATGTAAGATGTACATAATATAAATAGTATAATAAATATACGTTAGGTATAAGAAAGAATTTAATAATATAAGTAGTATGTATTTTTAAAAAAATCAAATATTGTACGTAAGCATGCATATGGAAACGCATGGCTTAGTTGGTTTTTAAATGTAACAAAGGGGATCGATTGACACGCCCTAACTCGCAGAGGTGACGTCAGAACGACATGCGGTCGCCTGTGTATCAGTCTGCGTGTGTGTGTATGTGTACATGTGTAAATAACAGACAGGTTAAATTATGCAAACGAGGGTGGAAGATTTCACACAGTTTCTTAAGGATTGTACGTGAACCATAAGGCACACGAATCAGCGACACAGGTGAATACATAGCGACGCCTGGCGCTTTAAATTTGACGTTAAGTGGTCATAAATCGTGGGAACGGTTCAGACACCGTGTGAAATTTTGCCATAACTGCTATAATTTACACAGCGTAACATTCATAATTTTCGTAAATAAGGTTTAATATTATACCAAACGATTGTTGTAATAATATTTCTAAAAAGTGTGCGCTTCATAGAAAGACGCGTAGGTTGGAAGTGGCGATTAAACCGACGCGCCGGCCTGTTCAATGTTGTCAAAACAGTTTCCAACAGGAATTCAAACGAGGCAGCAGTATAAAACCCCAGCGCGCGACACACCAAAAGCCAGATCAAGTTTATTTAGTACGAGGAATCCACGGATCTCGACACTGTAAATTTTACTAAATTTTAGTAATGTTTTAAACGGTAGTATATAAACTGAAGTGCAATGAAACCGGCAGTACGTCAGTGCAGTTATTAAAGGACTCGAGTGATTTGAAACAGACTACATAAATGAATCTACGAGAGATGAAACTATATAAATGAATCTACGAGAGTTGTAACTACATACAACTTCTAGACAGCTACGAGGGACAAGAAAGAAGAGGACGAGGAACTAGACAAGAAGACGAGAGGACGCAGGGACAGCACATGTAGCTACATCCAGCCGTATATCATCACGACTAGAGGTCCACGTCAGAACTCAGCATCCAGGAGACGGAGCGAGGAATTCAACGACGCAGAGACAGAGGAGCTGATACCGAAGAGGATCAACAAACTCGAGAGTCCAGATGACGGTAACAACAAAATTAAATGGGTGCAGAAAAATGCAGGTGAAGTCGAATATTTATTTAATATTATAAATGACCCTGAGGTCTATCGCCAAAAGCTCTAGTTTCCATATTCAAGTTTACAAGAACATTAATATATTTTTAAATTTGAATAATGAGTAAATAATTGTTCAAAATATAATTGAGTATAACTGAAGTAATCTCATAAGTAAATGGACAAGCAAGAACCATATTATTTTATTATATTTTGTAATTGATTAGATGAGTAATTGTAAATATGAGAATTACATCATTAGAAGATTGTTAATTAATTGAGACATTAAAGATAAAATCAATTAACATAATAAATGTTCTCTATTAATATGTTAATTAATATTTTAATTAATTGAAAGTTTTATTTAAGTGGTATATATTGAAAACCACGCTTGTAAAGACAAGATCAATATTTAAATGTTATACGTATTAATCACGTTCCTATAATATTTATAGGTGTTATATGTATATGTCTGTGTACTATTTCAGATCATATATAATTTGTGTATGTGTATACTATGTCTTAGAAATATAAGAAATAAGAGTTAAACACATTATGAGTACATTATATTCAGGTTGAATATAAGGGTTCATCTAATAAGTAACCCGCATTAAACATTTAAATAACATGAGAATTAGAATTTAATTTTTGAATAAATCAAATGAATATACTTTTCTTAAAACAGTCCTACTAATTTCACAACCAGTACTTAATTCTCTGTACTCTTTACTTGTAAATTAAAACTTATAACGTTATTCACGTGTTTATCCACACTCAACCAACGACCAAAGCCAGCGACCCAGCCGGGGAACATCAAGGTAAATACTGCTCAAGAAGAGTATACCTCCGAGACGTGGGTAAGTGCGCGCATACGAGTAATAGCGTATGTGTAAAAGTAAGTGTATCAAAATAACTTTGTAATATATATTGTGACAACACAATTGAATTAATTCTTGCCCATAGGATTATGGTGTGTGTTCTATAAATCAACATTTCTATATTGGAGGTATTATAATTATTTATTGCACACCAACTGAATAATAGTTCATACGATATATTTTTAAACATACACAAATGTTATGAATTTTGAAATATTGTTTGAAAACAGTTTATATAAATTTCAAATCTGAATTTTTTACCTGAGTGAAGATATTCCAATTTGATGCGGCGAGATGGCTGAAGGCGATGCGTATGTCTCACGTGTCCTTCCCTCGTGGATCCTGCTGTGATGGTGTTCTGATGATAAACACAATGAACTTGGTCGACGAACTGCAACACTGCCTCGCTGCGATAACACTGATTATGATTGTTAAAGGTTTTTAAAATGTTTTCATATTGTTATAGCTTATTTACGTATCTCAAAGTGTAAAGTGGGTGTCTAATGAATAAGTGGTGTATAGGCGTACACCTTCCGGCACGTCTTCAAGTGTCCTCGCGTCACCAGATCTACCGCGGTCGGTAGATCTCCCTATGAGGATATCTCGACTAACGCGGATACTTGTAAATCACAATATTATTTATTAAAACTGAATTACTTGGGTCTGTAGAATAACTCACACAGAGTTCCAAGTTTTCGTACACCTTTCGCACTGTTTACGTGTTCACGCAAGAGAAACTTCTTGAACGCGAACCGCACGTTTACTAGATGAATGCTCAAGATGAACTGCCCTTGATCTGCACATGGCAACAGAAAATTTTCAATGATTTTACTGCGTTCTAATTGGCCAATTATCGGTCACATGATAAATATGCACACGGCACTAATAGTTCTTCATGCAACACTTTGCATGAAATTGGCAAAGCCTGCACAGATAATTATCTGGGATTTTTTTACTTCACGACTGAGTGAGTTTTAAATAGAGATTTCATATAACAAAAATTCACATTTAACAGTTATTTGAAAACCACAGAATATAGGGAAATTGTAACTAATATTAAATTTTATGTCTTGTTCAAGTCTCATGAAAATCGGATAATTATAACGGACACAATAGAAAAACGTTAATAACTCGCGCACCCGCGCACACATTCACAAACACATTACATAAAACAATGACGAATAAAATTTTTAAGAGTTTGACCTATTCTAAATTCTTATCGGTAATACAATACAAAAACTATAGCAAAAAAAAAACAATTTGAACAAGAAAACAAATTTAAACATGAAAATGTTCGTCATCCATGCATAAGACATAGTTCACTGCTTATCATGATCCTGTGTTCTGTCGCAATATATATATATATATATATATATATATATATGCAAAACATTAGTTAAATCTAATGAAGGCGGGGTGTTACAAATCGGGGTGTTGTATTACAAATAATTTACTTGCTTGTTCAAATACGCAGCAGATACACGTAAACTATATTTAGCTGAAGATTTATCGTTGCATTTTTTTGTTCTGTGTGTGCTTGTAGTAATTATTAGAGGGTGGTAACTGTACTATGTGGGTTGGTGGTCGAGTGGTGTTATTAACAGCGGATGCTACTAGTGATACGTAACAACGCTCGGCAAAATTATTGTTTGCTAACAAATGACCCGCAGCGATAATGACCATCGTCAGGACAATAACTGTTTGCATTCTCTGTACGTACAGTAATTTGTGTATGAGCTGTATTGAATTGTAACGTCTGGGCAGAGTCGGTGCACGTACCATCGTATAGGAATACACATGCTTCAGAAGTGTGTAAATTATTGAAAATTAAGGATTCCTTCATCTTCTACTGGCGTTACAATCCAGTATGACGTTTAGCCTCTTCAACGATTTTTCTCCATTAAACCCTTTTGTTACATAGTCATCACCGTCTTCTTCTCCCCATATTTCTCGGATTCTGCTCAATCCCTTTCTTGGTCTTTCTCTTGATATTCTACCTACTGGCCTCCGTTCTAGAATATTTCTGGGAATTGTGTGCTGTTCCGTCCTCACTGTGTGTCCTTGCCGTGCTGTTCCGACCTCACTCTGTGTCCTTGCCATGCTGTTCCGTCCTCACTGTGTGTCCCTGCCATGCTGTTCCGTCCTCACTGTGTGTCCCTGCCATGCTGTTCCGTCCTCACTGTGTGTCCCTGCCATGCTGTTCCGTCCTCACTGTGTGTCCCTGCCATGCTGTTCTTCTGTTACGACGGTCTCAGTCATCGTCGTAAATTACAATGTAGACAATATTCAGAAACCAATGCAGTCACTAATTACTAGCTTTAATTAGTCACAATGTGAAATTGACAAGGTACTCTCATATAATATATATATATATATATATATATATATATATATATATATATATATAGTTGTATATATAGTTAGGTGATCTGTTCCTGGAGCTCTACGTTTGTTCAAGGAATTAATTACTTATTACACCTTTCAACGGTAGGAATGTCTTCAACTTCTGTTGGGCAGTAAATATTATTCTACATGTCCATTTTATTGTCTGACAAAGTAGGTGTTCGAATTATTACTTCCCATCTCATCAGCACATTTTCGTTCTCTATCAGTATTTTAATATTTTTATCCTTACACGCACACAATCTTCGTCTGTATTCTTGTATTATATTCTGGATCATTTTGTAGACACTTTTTACATTCATTATAGTTGTGACGATCTACTGTTTCTCCTGTCTGTCTGTCTAGCTGTATCTCTGTCTGTCTGTCTGTCTGTCTGTCTGTCTGTCTGTCTGTCTGTCTGTCTGTCTGTCTGTCTGTCTGTCTCTCTCTCTCTCTCTCTCTCTCTCTCTTTACCGGTTCTCTATTCTTTCTACAGCACACTCTTACAGCTTCTATTCTAGTTTTATTACATTTTTCTTTATTGGCCCTTGCATTCATTTGTATGTATTTTAACCTGGCATTTCTTTATGGAGGATAAAATACCAGGTAAAAAGAAAGATAGAGGATACAAAAATGGATGCTTTGAGCCAAGCTGCTAGAACTTCAAGGTTATAGCGAATACGAAATGAACGATCAAAAAAGAAATGAGTGCAAAAAATATAATTATCGACTGCATCGAAGAAAAACAACTAATCTGGTACCGACACGTACAAAGAATGGGACAAGACCGACTACCAAAGAAAACAATGAGATGGATAAATAGAGTGCACAGAAAGAAAGAAAGACCCAAGAAAACATGGACAAATGGCATAAGAAGATCAATGAGCGATAGAGGACTAAACAACGAAAAGTGCATCGACAGACAACAATAGAGGTTGGGCAACGGACAACGTCGTAGGACGTTTTGACACCCGAAAATTTTTGTATATCTTTCTATTGCGTCTTGGCATTTCACTTTTAGTGCTATTATATTTTTACCAGTATTGAGAATGATTTTGTGTTATGTGTGTCCACTTTAATTCTAAACCGTTAGCGAAAAGTTTGCTTTATAATTTCCTTGTAGCTTCCCATTGATAGTTGTTCTTCACCTGTACATATTTTAGATTTTCTATGTTCCATCTTTCATGAAGATTAGTTTTAGTTTTTTCTACAAAAACTGTTTTTTTATAAAAGTGGACGGACCAGACAGTTCTGTACTTGAGTTACTGGTTATACTTGTTTAAATTTTTAATTCAGGGCTAACAGTACGCATATTTTTTTAATTGTGAAACGTTTAGATTTGTTTTATGACGTCTTTAAGTTAGACTTCAGATTTAAAGCTTAAGAGCAAAACACTGTTACGACAAAGCGCTTTACATCGTATTCCTTTCAAGAAAATCCGAAAATATGAATCTAAACTTACAAGCCCGCATTTTCGTTTAACTTCTTTAAACAGTTTTTAATTACTCTATAAAATACCTCACTAATTAATAAAAGTCGTTACTAAATAACATAAAATCTAACTACACACGACATTTAATTTCAAACAATCATGCTTATAATTGTTTCACATCTAACTTAAACCCCTTAGGCTACATATATTTGCAATAAAGCTGATACATGAACGCTTTAGACGAGTTCAAAATTTACAAAGCTTACAATAACATACATAGTCGGGATTTCATATTGAATAATTGTTTGAACTGCAAATTAAACCCGCTGTGTGTTAGACCTTTAAACGTGCACAGACATTCATATATACTGCAATATGTGATATGCCTTCAAAGGGTGCGCAGCCATAGGAACGTGTGTGAGTATAAAATGTTTTTGATGTGATTTTAACAATTCTTTATACAGTCAAGTTTAGAAATATATTTAAGTTTTAGTAAGAACGCCATTTTCGATACCTGCATTTTACTCTCTTGTTTCTTGGTGGTTGTCCATAATTCAAACTTATAGGACAGTACAGGGACTGCCATAACTTTATAAAACTTTACGTTTGCCTTAAGGGGCAAGCCCTCCACATGACATCATCATCATCATCTTCTTCTTCTTAACGGTTTTATGCTTTAGCGGCCTGTTTCTATTCCACAGCCCATCTTTTTCTTAGGTCTACGACGTTTTCATCTGTATCTAGCGTTGTAATCTTTCGCCATCTTAGTTATTCTACTTTCTTCCATTCTATTGATGTATTGAATCCATGTACTTCTGTATTCTTTAATCCTTTTATTAATTGCAAAAATATCTAAATCACTTCTTATCTCTTCATTTCTTATATGACCTTAGGATATTGTGTTTTTTCACACCCAGGAGTAGAATATGCGGAATATAGAGCCGTTTGAACCAGAGAATCTACTTACTGAAGACCGTAGTCCGTGGTGAAGAGCCACAGCCTTTTCGAGGAGCTCCTATAACAGAACACGACGGATAGAGATCAGAGTAAGTCGATAAAAAATTGAGCCGGCATAGGTTTGGTTGCCTTATACGCTGGTCTCAATCAACAACTCACAATTCCAAAAGTAGCCTCACAAACCAGGACAGATATAATGATAAAGACATTCGCAAACAAAAACGGCGCAAGATTGGATCCCCTCCACATGACTTATCTATCTATAGGCTGGTACCCTATGTACAGTAGGATGGAGATATGTACATTATAATGGGAAAATGAACTTAATTTTCTTACAACTTTCAAAGATCACAGCCAGACGGAGATAATGTTGAACGACTGCTACCCAGAAAAGACAAGCAATTTGGAATAAGTGGAAGACTGAAATTTCCGACATGGAATGTACAGAGCACTAACGTAGTTTAGTATTTAATATACAGGATGATTCAAAATTGCACGGAAATCTCTCGGAGCTGATTCTATAGTAAAAATAAGAAAAAAATAAATTTGCAATTTAATAATTTTTATCAATTTAACAATTTTGATATTTAATCATTTGAAGGAAAAATTCAGTAATATAAATTTTCAATTTGTTTACAATTACGGTACATTTGTTGTGAAAACGTTTACGAAAACGTTTGTTCTATCTAAAATTGTAACACTTTACTGGCGCATTTTGATCTGTTTGTTTTTAATTAAAGTAAAATTTCTCAGACTTGTAATTATTTTTAATAGACATTATACACAAATTTTATCATAATTAAATTTTCTATAAAATTAGTTAAAAAATTGTATTTGTTTATTGGAAAATGAAGGAAGTAATTTTATCCCAAATCTAAAAAATGTGTGTTTTTCGACTCCAATGTTTTGGTTTTACACAGTTTTTCTTAAAAAATATTTAAGACAGAGCTCTGGAATCTCTTTTATTCACATTTTCGGATCAAAAAGCATAGAAAAACACGAAATTTACTTTCATTTTATACTCTAAGAATTTCAGAATGGCGTTATTTTACCGTGGGAGAAGAAATCAGTGCGAACTGGTTCGCGAGGCGTAACTCGCTAACAAACCGTTTTCGGACCTACGTTTATATGGACTTTTTAAATTATTTTTAGCTATATAATCAGCTCTTGAGGGATTGCCGTGCAATTTTGAATTACCCTATATAATACCGGCGTTAAAAGATAACAAACTTTGTTGGTGGACTGTACCACGTCGACAACCTCAGTATTGCAGCGGTGGGTGGCGGCAAAAGATATATGTCACAGAGTCAGTTGGACTTTATAAATCATTGTCGGGGGGTCGGCCCATTGCCCAAGGGGACTTTACGTTCGTTCCAACAAAGCCGACCAGATTTACAAATACTGATAAGATTTTATCTCCAACAGTTATAAATTTCAGCCACTACATCTTACGTCTTTTCTCTTTGTCATCACATCCCATCGCCATTTTTACAATCTTTAATCTACAACACTTCTTACTCATCGTTACACACACACTCGCACACACACACACACACACACACACATCTAATTATATAAACTAATTTATATTCAAACATCTAAAAAATGAAGATTATCACTACGTAAAGGACATAAGATGCACATACACTAGTGTAAAAAATACTTTTTATAGAAACACATTATTTGCTGACAGAATATATAACATTTAATTACAGCAAAAAATCCAACACACAGCGATTTACTTCTACATAAATGATATACAAACATATATGTTTGTATTTATTGTGCGTTGTTATTAAATTAAAATTATTGCATTGATTATTTTGAGGTTTAGTGTTAGGCAGTATACCTTATACCAAAAAACAGTAATACAGTAATGTTTAGTATAGGGTATAGTGTATGAATGCACAACTGTAGATGTCTTTAACATCATCATCATCATCATCATCTCAACAGAGCATAGGCAAGGTGCTGCGTTTTCGCCTTCAAAGATCCTCCAGCTCATATCTTCCTGGGTCTACTCAAAACTCTGTGTCCTATAGGTACGTATTTTCACACGTGTTCGGCCAGTTTTATGAGTTTTGTGCCATTCGTTATAGGCGTTTCTCCACGATTGTTTGTAATCTTTTATTTTTTCTTTCAAATTAAAAACTTGTAACTCTTCTCGTATGGCCTCATCCCATATACGGTCTAGTTTAGAACACCTTTTAACTCTTCTTAAGAACGCCATTTCCAAGCCATGTATTTTACTGTCTTGTTTCTTGGTTGTTATCCATAATTCACACTCATTCAACAGTACAGGGACTACCAGAATTTTGTAGAACTTTTTTTTCTATTTCAACGTACCTTGTTTTTGTAGAAGTCTACGGAACAATTTCTAAACTGTAAAAGTCTTTAAAAAATCACTTTTAAATTGTTATTCGTTACGTCTAGAAACTCGGCTCGTAACTTTGCGCGTGCGCACTGCGTCCGGATATATTTTCAATGTATGTCATTTGTCGCATGCATTGTCGACAAGACTATGTGCCGGCTGGTCTGCGTACAACTGAATCAATCCTGTTCAATCGTGTTGAGTCCGGTATTTGTCTTTGTGCCTTGTTTGTTGCTGTCGTAGGGTGAAGTATTACTGCCGTCTACATTAACGAAATGTCGTTTAGGTTCTGTCAGAGTCAAACAAAACGAGTGTGAGTTTACGGACCAACGTGAGAAAGTACAGTACTGTCATTTGTTTTTCTTAAGATCCACATTATCAACTGTTATAGCCACAAGCTGCATGTAAAACTTTGTATTAATTAAATCTAAGCATAATGTTGGTCGAGAGACTGAGACACTTCTGGCATGAAAACTCTCAACCCGTTAAAAGGAATTGTGACTGCTGGAGAAAAGCTAAAAGGATGCCAATTACTGGACAAAAATCATAACGCAGTACTGGATCAAGTTCCAATGCATATATGGATGCGGAAAAAAGATGAAGAAGAGGAGTAAGAAGTGGAGTAGAATGGAGAAGAATAAAAATAAAAATAAGAAGAAGAAGAAGAAGAAGAAGAAGAAGATGATGATGATGATGGTGATGACGATGGTGAAAATATGAGAAAAGCAAATATGAGAAGAAGAAAAAGGAAGATAAAGTGTAAGAAAAGAAGAGGAAAGAAAAAGTAGAAAAAGGAGAATAGAAAATGAAGAATTTAAAATACACTCCAGTAATAAAACGAGTGCGAATTTGCCTACACTTACGCAATAAACTTACAAACAACTTCAATTTGTACACTGAGATATGTACATTTTATAGCAGACAGCTTGAAGTAAATGCACACATTGATGCTTGCTTTTCACAACGTCGACAAATTAATAAGCGCAATCAATTTGCAGTTAGTTTTGTCTACGAGAAGTCTAAAAATGCCTTTTGTAATAAAGATTAAGCAGTAACCATTATTTGTTGGTTTACCCGTACAGCTGTTGCAAATGTTACAGAACGGGCATTGGTACCGCGGACGGACAAAGTTTACTATACTTCCAGCTGGTGTTCGACAACAGTAGTAGTGAACTATTAGTGTGCGGTCATAACTTTCTTTATCACGAGTACAGAGTTTAATTACAGCAGTCGTAAAGTGTAACGGAATGTTGTGTTGACTTCTGCTGTGACTAACCAAAATACACAGGTCTCATACCCCTTATTAAATAAAAACCGGTTATACACGGGCTATTTAGAGAAAGAATAAACTTGTTTTCCATGCTTACAATTTACTTTCAGATTCTTACTCTTGGATGGCAGCAAACACTTCAGTAATTTTGTTGTTCTTCTTTTCTTTTACTTCTTCTAATGCCCAAATTTTGGAAAGATTGTACTACCTCCAAAGGGTAGTAATTTTTACAAATAGTAGTAGTAGTAGTAGTAGTAGTAGTAGTAGTAGTTGCTGCTTTGCTATTTTGTTTTCATAAACATTAAATAATAATTATTATTTGCTTACAGTTACCACTAAAATACACTCAACCCCTTCAACTAGCATTTTATCCATGAATCTACCGCAATACTAAGTTTTCAGAATACTTTGCGACAGTGTCTTCTTGCTGCATTTTGATGCTACGTTCTTAATCCTGTTTACCACTGTTATACAAACGGGTCCCCTGCCAACTCTGTTCCATTTTACTTTTTACGCAAAGTCATTTCCGAATACATAGTTATCTCTGCTCAATACTTCTGCTTCTACAACACTTTCTTTATATTTATACAACGTGTAATAAAAATATTATACAATATTTTTAATATGTTCCAGGTCCCTTTGCACAGTATGTATTCCTTCTATGTGTCGTCGTCCTGGAGGCGTTAATCTTAAAGTAAAATCACGTGTATCTTTTTGATATCTCCAAATTTGATATATCTTTAATTCGTTTTATTAACCAAAGGAACTCTAGTCTCCTAGCACTAGTTTTGTTTGTTATGAAGAATTTAATATTTACTACTCCAATTTCATTTATTCTTTTTACTTTCCATCTGTTACATTCTGTGTCGTATGGTCTTCTTTAGAATTCTTTTCTTCAAAACTCGTTAGATGTTTAGCAGAACACAAAAACAACGGTCAAAGAGTTTTGAAGCTACAAAAACGTTTGGTATAAATTACTACATTTGTATAAATTTCACTTACATTTGTAGACTTTAGTTTACTATAAAACGACTATTTCGTCAGTATTTTTGAAAATAAATAGTTAAAATAGATATTTGAATTAACCTTTAAATACAAATTGTACATATTTCTGACTCTTTTCGTAGAAATACTACAATATATTATAACGTGTTATTCTAGCTCGTTATAATACTTACAACTGTAGAGTGTCTACTCGCCCGTCCATATGTTCGAATTCGTATTTTCTGCCTCAAACTAGGGGTTGCCAACCGTTCTTGGTAAACCAAAATTTATTGAATGATAAATAAATACTCAGTTTTTAAAAGAAAGATTAAATAAAATCAAACATACAGTTCAATGCTTCTATTATGGTTTTATTAACAGTTATTAATTTTTTTATCTTATTACAATTTCTTCCAAATTATATAGTTCAATTTTGCACCGGCATGTTTCTTTATTAGCGGTTGGCTATTCTGTCCAGCCGCTACATCGAAAGACTCGCTAGCTGATGTGATATTTTCGTTTAATTATTATCTCAGGTCGAAGTCCTTGGGACTACAGAAAATATTGTCAAATAAACTAATAAAAGTACAAAATTTTACAAATACCATATAAATAACATACGAATTGTGATACACTTACAATTACAGTTGTAACCTATAGCTACTGGAAATAGTGTTTGGAGGTTAAACTGAGTTTACTTAATTTTTACGGTTAAAATATATTCACTTAAGGAATCAATATTAGAGTGAGATTGTTCTTAAATTTGAGGTGTTCATTTAATCAAAGAAAGTTCAAGTGTCTGTTGAAAAAGTTATAATTTGTGTTGAATGGGTATTTTCACTGAATGTTTTGGTTCTCTTTTGTGTTACTGTTAAGGTCGTATTTTAAAATATACTTAGCAGTCCTCTGTCTCTTCGCTCCGGGTAGTGTTTCTTACAGGTACTGCTGGTTTTCCCTTTTTTTTTAGTTTATTCCGTTCTTCTGTTTTCCTTGGTATTGAATTTAAGTATTTATTTTTTTATCGTTCATTTAGTGTTGAAGATTCCGTCACTCATTTATAGGTTTTAGGTATGTTCTTCCTTCCAATAGTTTGTAGTTAGTCAATTGGGATTCCTCATCAATTCACCATGGATTATTTAATTTCTTTTTGTGATTTTTAGTTCATGTGAGTGTTAATACTAGTTCTGTAATTTAGTTTCTTATTTTCGTCATTATTTTTTATAGATTTAAATAGCTAATTCTTTCCTTTGCACATTGCAGTTTTTTACGTCTGCACTCATCAAGAGCTAATAATGGAATAATGGAATTTATTTATTAGTTACTATGGTTGCTAGGTTTCAAACACTAATTCCCATTGGGTGATAATTTACAACATTGTTATATATGGCTAATATTTTTCCATACAAAGTTACTAAAAATCTTTAAATTATTATAACTCCTTTACACTAGCTGTAATTTTAAATATAATAACACCATTAGTTTGCTTTTTGTTTACACATTAATTGGATATCTCATTAGACTACCTTCCTTCAAATTATAACAGATTCATACATTTAACATTTGGTTTTCTTTTGTAATTTAACTTTAAGCTAATTATTTTCTATCCAGTTTTGTTTCCTACACTATTATTATTAAACCTAACAGGATTATATACCTTATTTCATCAATTGTTATGGTTTTGTCTTAAATTTTACAAATTTCTGGTTACCAGTTATAGGCTTAATTGCCTAGATTTCAAAATTCACCTCACCTATACGCATTACAACTGTTCATGTTAATTTTGTTAATTTTAATTGCTTCTAAACATAATTACTATAATACCCTAAACTAAATTACAACATTTGATTACCTATAATCATCATATAACATAACATAATTCCTTAACAAACCTTTTAGGCCAGTGCCAGTATCTAATGTTTTACATGTATTTTAACTGGTTCTGTTAAATGTAAAGCTAAACATAATAACATCTGGGTTAATTAAAACCAAAACAAAATATAATAAAATGAACAGTAGGTGTGTACCAGAATTCCCTAATAATTTCAATTATAGAATAAAGTGTCTAACTCCCTTTGCATATTTTCAGCATAACAGATTAGGCTTTTACTATTATTTTTAATAGTTGTTAGTATAAATTTATAAACATAACTCATGAAAATAAAACAGTGGACTTCTTACCATCCTTATAATATAATATAATACTTCCTCAAAATACTGAAAAACAGTTATCAGTATTTTACTTCTAACAAACACTGTTATATTAAATATAAACATTTTCTTATTTTATAAAACTATGCCAACTTCTACACATAACTATCCCTTATAATTCATATAGTTTATTCATTATATTTGGCATTCAGTTATTAGTTATTGGCTATTATCACATGTTCTTTCTTTACTCTGGATTCTACTTCACTTTATTACCTAGTGTTTTTATGTAGTTCATCGATTAACACTGGGTCCTATCATGGTTAATTAGTTACTATCAACTTTCCTACTTAATTGTCACTCTTTTATTTCACTTTCTAACATTGTATTTTGTATCTCATATATTCATTATCTGAGGGTTCTATCAAGGTTCATTAATTATTATCGCTCCTTTTAGTTTATTTTATAAAATTATCTTTAGACAGTTTATTTATTAACACTATTTCATTATTATATCATTACACTTGTTCTTATATTTAATTTTCCTTTTACATATTCTACTGTTTACATACTATTGATTCCCTACTTAACTTTGTACTTTTATATTTAATAATTCTTGTTGACAATGGGGTAATTTTATCATAACCTTAATTATATTTTCTGGATCACCTTTTCCAATCTATTGGGTTTTGTCATCGTCACTGTCTTTGTCTACGTCAAACTCAGTTATTGGTGTTGTTCTATCATATCTATTTATTAATTTTTTATTATACAGCTTTTATTCACTCATTGATAATTTTAAACCTTGTGCTATCGTAGGTCATGTTACAATATTGAAAATGAACCTTATGGTGTTGAAAATTCTGTACTGTTATAAACGTTCCTATATATTTAGATCAAATTCAAATTTAATTTATTTTTTGAATTTTGGAAATGGTGTGAACATAATATTAAGTACACTAAGAAACGCTGCTTATTTGTGGTTATAAAAAATGTTCAGCCCTGGCTGAACAAAATGGTTCTCTGATAACGCCGGCATTATCCAGTTACGCCGATTACCATATCTAGCGTAATATTTAGTTGTATTTTATAGTAATAACGCACACAATTTTACATGTTCAAAATAGATTTAGATATAGGATATAAATAGAAATAGGATTTTAGAGATTATAGTGCGTATTAACGTTGTGTGGCATACAACAATGTTATTATGTCCAGCACTGCGCATGGCTGGCACTATTAACACTGATTTGCACGTACTTGTTGCACATATTTATGTCCAGAATGTGACTCTACCTGATGCATGGAAAAGATTTTACGATACGGCCACAGAAATTGAAACCGGCACCTCCAAATTATTAAAAGATTTTTTTTATTTAGTGTTTTGCCCTAAGGCTTCAAATAGGTAAGAGATCTCCAAGCTGTCCTATCGCATGCCAGTCTTTTCGTTTCTTCGTAACACCCTCTGATTTTAATGCTATCTATTAACTTTATTCTTCTACGAACTCTTCTTTTTCTCCTTCTATGACATCCTCCATGGCAGTTGTAAGCAGGAAGTCTCTTTTCAAAAAATGACCTAGCCAATTCCTTTCCTTATTTTCTATTGCCTTCAGGATTCTTCTCTCTTCCCTATTATTCTTAAAACTTCATAATTTCTTATTTTATCAACCCACTTCACTTTTTCACGAAATTGCTCACCAAACCCACATCTCAAATGCTTCTACTCATCCTCTCTCCTCAGTGTCCATATCTGTGCACCATATAAAGCAACGCTCCACACATAACATTTGGTTAACCTTTTACTTAAATTCTTATTAATTTTGCCACACAGAAGTTTTTCTTCCCATTAAATGCCTCTTTCGCTATAGCAATTATTGCTCTAATTTCACGAGTGCAGGACATATCTTCATTTATCAAGCTTTCAAGATATATAAACAACAATTCCACCTGTCATATTTTGTCTTGTCCTATCTTTATGTTTGTCATTTTTCCTCCTCTGCTAATCACCATATACTTAGTTTTTTCCTTATTAATCCTCATTCCATACTCATCGCATAATAAATTCATATCTCATGTAATTTCATTCATTGTTTCTTCCTTCCTGCTAAAAAAGACATGTCATCACCAAACCTTATATATTCCATTTCTTCAATCGACATTCATACCTCTTGTTTTGTCAGAGCACTTGCTAAACAAGTCATCAAGGTATATGTTACGAAAGCATAATGAGTATGTAAATAAGGTGCCTACCTTTTTCCTGTTTTATATTATTGTAACACAGTACAAGGAATTCTTATACCAACAATGCGTTGCTCAGTAGTTTGTTGTAGTTGAGCACAATGTGCTGTTTTATTGATTGACGTTGCTGGCAAATAGAACGCCACAACTCCCAATCCACAAAGGTCATCTCTCTGATAGCGAGAAAGAGCTGATTATTCGACACACAGAAGTCTGTTACTCGTGTACGTACGTAATTAATGAAAACTGATTTTTAGCCTTACGTTACTGTGATAATAACTGGCATAGTTCTGTTACTATGTTACTAAATTACTGGCAGAAATAGTGGCAGCAACTATTCTTAATAATTTCGTTAATGGCAGAAATGCATTTTAAAAGTGATTACTAAATATATTACATTACTGGCAAAACAACTGGTAATTATCTATTAATTTTTATTTTTCCCAGTAAAATGAGTAAACAATTAGTAAACACACAACATACTCTTTGCTAGTTTCCAGATTTCTCCTTAATCTTCAATTTACAAACAATATTAAATCACCTATTTTTATAACTTCTTCTACACATTTTAATTTTCATATTTGTAATCAAACTCAAAGATTAATTTGTTTTGAAGTAATAAATTATAAATTATACAAACGTATTATATGTATAGCAAAACGACTGAACGGCTGTAAAATGTGTATTACTTGTTTATTTTTAAGGCAGTACAATGATTAAAACTTAATAAGTATACAATATACTTGTTTACTCTGGTTTAAAGTTTTCTGCATATTCCTTCAGCAAATAATATAAATATGTTCTCCTTCACTACAAGGATTAGGCTTGCAGCCTATGTTGTCTTCACAGCACCGTTCCGTCCGCCTTATTCGTGTGAAGATTATGAAGAATATGAGTAGGTGTAGTTTCTCTGTCAGAGGTAACCAGCCTACCTAACTAGGTAGTTAGGTGATGGAGCTGCCATCTTAAGGCTTGCCAACGTCTCGTTTCTCTGCTAGACGTTCTCTCACCATCTGTCTAGAGTTGATGTTCTTAGTTGTAGACTGCTCGTAGACGTCCGACGATTTTATTGTTACGGTACTTTTTATTTATTGTTTTCCATTACTACTTGAAATCAAAACATTTCCCGTAATACTTTATAGTTACGATATAAAAGTCTTGTTGATGTAGACATAGCGTCTAACTTTGTCCAAAGAAATTAAAAAATTCGCGTCTCAGACGGACATAGCGTACCACCACGACTGAAGACTGTTAGAAGAGAGTGTTTGGCTCTCCTAGGCTCGTATTTATATCCACCAAGAAAACCACACCTGTTGGCTCAGGAATCAGCATGTCAAAAACTGTCCATGGCTTGAGTGCCCCCACTGTCGTCTCATTTCACATATTCGCACTTTTTTGCCAATCGCACTGATCCGTTTAATGCGGATTTCAAGGTGATCTAATAACGTCTAATTTAGTTACACACATGATATGTAATTATCACAATGATCGCATGATTAGTGTAATTATTATCCTTTAAAAATCGCACAGAATTCGCACTGATTGTCCGAATTACGTAGAATTCGCACTGCACATTTGTCTGATTTTTACGCATTTTTAGAAGTTTTTACATTCTTTCTAACATTCATGGTTTGTTTAAAATTAAATATAATCTTAATTTATCACATTTACTTGGGGTGAGGTTGCAAACTTTCATGCTCAAACAGGCTTCACGCACACACTCTATTTACTTGTGTACACGCTTACAGCGGTAATAGCGTCATATTTCTTGTTGATTCCTGTTTGAAAGCCAGCTTCCAATTTCACACCTGCTCGTCTATTACATATTATTAAAATTAAATTAAATATTTATTTATTTCATATATATGCGCATTACAGCCTATGCTTGTATTGTCGCAATATTATTATTCCTCCGGCCGTAAATTTTCACACATTTTCAGGAACCAAAGATTATAGAAGTGATTGAATTTTTATTTACCTTTATTAAATATACCCGGCTGCAATCTATTTGGTTTTTTACATTTCCTTTTTTTCAATGAATGGGGAGTTGACCCAATGCATTATCTCCCAACCTGGAGGACCAGGCAATTTTTAAACAATGTTTTTGTTTGTAATACTTCATAATCTGGGTTTTTTGGTAAGATTTAAGGATATATTTTTTTGTAAGTTATTTACACCTCAGAGTATTCAGATACAAACGTTCTAATTAGAATTGTTTCTAAAATTATTGCCAATGTCCAAAATATTATAAAATGACTCTTAATAATAAATAATACTCTTGTTGGTAATGCCACAATTTACACACACACACACACACACACACACACACACACACACACACACACACACACACACACACACACACACACACAATTTTATTAATTGTTTCCTTGAAATAAACAAACGTTTGTTTGCTTTTACACTGATTTTAAATAAAGTTTTACCCTTCATGTGTAGGTGGCACTCCAGAAGAATACTCCAGAATCTAGAGTAGGACGGCTTTTGAAGATGAATCGAGTGTGGCGGTGTGTTAGGAAACAGTATTACTCTAGCTGGCTCAACCACAACCACCATGAAACCTTTCCTGAACTCGTGAAACCAGAAGAGGGGGACAGAATCCCCGTCCTGGTTGGATCACGTTCCAGTGGTAAAATTGTTGAGTACGTCGTTGATCAAGACGGCGACACCCAAAAAGTCCTCAATGACTGCAAGCCCGACAGATCTTTCTCAGAGGTCTGTGGCTTTTTCTCCACTTTCTGGAGGCGGTAATTACCCCTACCCCTACAGGCCACTGGTAGGTTACATGTTACGTGGCCTACGTTACGTGTTAGTGTTGAAGTTTGTACTTAAGGGACTTCACGTTTATGTAGGTGACAGAATGTAACAATATCAGAATAACTGCAAGTAACACACACAGCGAATGGAGGAAACAAGCTTAGTCTGAATTGACAAAAATTACAAGGCTGAACAATGTAAATATGTGAATACCTACAAAATACTGTTACATGATAGAATAAAGTGAAATAGCTTAATCATAAAAGTAGAATAGAAAAAACATTAATGTGTAATATATAATATATTGTAAATATTGAAGAATTCTGATGACTTGAGTTTAAACAAAAATCATTAGTAGTTATGTTTAAAGGTTTCATAGCTTGCAGCGTTTCTTAAATTCGACCTAATTAAACTAGGACTCAAGTAGCAACTTTGGAAAATTAAATTTAACAAAGTAAACGCTGATATTTAAGTAACGTCAGCGGTTCGTTTGCATTTATTATTATTTCAACGAATAAATTAAATTACTTAATTGGATTTAAAGAAGCGGGAGCAACAGAATACGACTGCCTTGGATCCTGTTACTTTCGAAGTTTAATCAAATTGCTGCTTGGAAAATGATGTTATACCTGAATTGTTTGCTGAAATGTGTCCGCTCGAGTGAGCTCTTGGTAAGTCTGCTTTCCAACGTTAACCCGAAGCGATTGGCCCCACAACTCTTCCTATAATTTACAACTTTTACGATTACAGGCAAAATTATCCCTACTCTGCCACTGGTTTAAGGGAAGGTGGTGTTAGAGGTACAAAACCACTTCAGTTGCTGTCTGATGTTTTATTCAAGTTTAAAAAAAAATAATTTAAAATAGCCAGTTTTTTAAACAAGAAAGGGAATTAAAATAGAATAAAATAATTACTTGATATGTAAAATTTATTAAAAAATACTTATTTTTGGAAAATGATTTTTGTGTTTAATGTTTTGTATAATTATATTCATAATGCTCAAATTGTTCTTGTTATTTTATATTATTATTATTATTAGTAGTAGTAGTAAAACCATTTTAACAAGAATATATTTTATTGTGTAAATTTAATAGGTTTTGATAGTAATCCAACTATCATCAACAGATATAATTTAATAAATTCAAAAATTTTTAAATCAATTGTTCAAAACAGCTGTTGTATATGTAGACTAAATTTAATATTTTATATGTGTATATAAAATATGTTATATAATTATTTGTAAGATTTTATATAAATATTTATTATTTTATTAAATTAGTAATTTTGAAAGTGTTATTATATTTTGTATTAATATGAATTTGTTCTGGTATTAATTTACTATTTGTTTTATGTTTAAATATTTTTAAATTTTCCCATAATGTCATTTTTCGACCTCTAAAAATGTGTTTTAATAAACTAATATTATTTAAATTTTGAAAAATATGCTTGTTTCTTATTGAGTGTGTAGCTGAATTTGATTTTATATATACATCTGGTTTTAATATGAATTAATGTGTTGTAGTGTTGTATACATCTTTCTTTAAAATGTTTTTTAGTTTAGCCATCATAAAATTTGTATCAGTCAGGGCATTCAATTTTACATATTCCATTTAAATTATGAATTAATTTATCTGTTTTATGTTTGATTTTATCAAAATCTATTTTATTACTGTTGTAGGTAATTTTTATACTTTGGTTTTAAAATAATTTTGTAATTTTATGATTAATATTGCCCATCTATGTGAAATTAATGTATTTAATTTTTTTGTATAAGTATATTCATTTAGAATATTTTAAAAGTTATAACACTGTAATTAGTCCAAATATTTATGTGCTCAATCGTATTACGTCTACTAATGATATCCAGTTTGTGCTGTATATTGACATTTTTTTTGCTATCTTAAAGAGTATATCCCCCCCCCCACGTTCCAGGGAAATCTCATTTCAGTTGGTTGAGATTTCTTTAAAGTCTAATTCTCAAACACATAGAGAAGTGTGGGGAGAGCCATCACATTGTATAACTTCAGCTGTGTTTCTTTTATTTGTTGGCACATCAGGTTACATCATCTTTGCGAAAGTTTAGTTGCTAATATGTCGCCAGAATATGTTACTAGCATATCGCAGGATTAGATGATGGTGGGATTGCCCGATCTTCTGTGTGACTTGTGCCTCATAAACTGATTGCCTTACAAGTCTAAAGAGACGAGTTTTTCCTATACGCAGTATTACAGCTGCCTAATCCAACTACAATAACGCGTGTAATATTACGAAGATAAGCCGGTGCAGAATCATTTCCCTACCCTTTGAAATGGTAATGGTGGCTACTGCTGCCCTCAATCACAAATATTTATCGACCCTTCGGTCTACATCTGTACAGTATCAACAGGGTCACATCATGTAGGATGTGGCACCTGACCACGCAGTACAGTTTTGGCTGGAGAGAAGCTGACGGCTCCTTTGGAAGCTAACATCGCTTTAACAACCCTGGAAAATTGTGCAGACCAGTATCAAGTGAACATTTTTGTAGAAGAGGTATATAAGACGATTGGATGATAGGAATATGCTGAAGGCACTGTTCTGCAAGGAAACAAATAGGGGACCGTCCGATACTTTGTTTTCTGTATAGTTCGACATGAGATATTGTTCCATTCTGTCACCTACATGAACGTGAAGTCCATTAAGTACAAACTTCAACACTAGTAGCTTTGCACTTGCACGCTTGTTTTCCCCTCATCGGCGAACTGGCGTCCGTTGAGTCGGTGGAGTCCTAAGTTGGAGCGAGCAAGAGGAAAAGGACACGTAACCTATCTTACCAGTGGCCTGTAGGGGTAGGGGTAATTACCGCCTCCAGAAGGTGGATAAAAAGCCATAGACCTCTGAGAAAGATCTTGTAGATCGAATCCGGAGGTCGGGCTTGCAGTCATTGAGGACTTTTTGGGTCGAAGTCTTGATCAACGACGTACTCAACAATTTTACCACTGGAACGTGACCCAATCCGGACGGGGATTCTGTCCCCCTCTCCTGGTTTCACGAGTTCAGGAAAGGTTTCGTTGTGGTTGTGGTTGAGCCAGCTAGAGTAATACTAATTCCTAACACACCGTCACACTCAATTCATCATCAAAAGCTGTCCTACTCCAGATTATGGAATAATCTTCTGGAGTGTCACCTACACATAAAGGGTTAAAATTTAATTAAAATCAGTGTAAAAGCAAAAAGCGTTTGTTTATTTCAAGGAAACAATTAATAAACTTTTGTGTGTGTGTAAATTGTGGCATTACCAACAAGAGTATTATTTATTATTACGATTCATTTTATAATATTTTGGACATTGGCAATAATTTTAGAAACAATTATAATCAAAACGTTTGGATCTGAATACCCTGAGGTTTAAATAACTTGTACAACACCTTATATATTCACAAAAAATATATCCCTAAATCTTACCAAAAAAAACCCAGATTATGAAGTATTACAAATAAACATTGTACTAAATAAGAAGGACAATGTCTTATCAGAATTTCACCTCTAGCCGCAATAGAAAAACGAACAATGTATATAAGAACCGCCTCCGTGTTTATACATTTACTCAACAATTTGGGGGGGGGAGACTAAACTCTATGCAACACATCACTTGGCGAATATTCTTAAGCCAGATTGTGTGGCAATATCTTTACTCGCCTGACTAACATAATTATTTCCAACCAAGGTAAAATATTCCACCATAATTTTCCCCAACAAAATTACTTTCCCTCCCAAATGTTTAGTAATTACTCTTCCCAAAAATGTTTGCATTATATATGTGTGTGTGTAAAGCATGTAGCCTATAATATACACTACTATAGTAACTACATGTCGTGCATATTATGTAAATCATAAGCTTAAACTATATTCAAACTATTACGCATAAGTGCTCTTCCTTCATTTAATTTGCATTCATTGGCTGCTTATAGTTTTTCATATAGATATCGAACCACAACATTAAATACAGCCGGAGTCGAAAAACTCTCAGATTACTTTTCCGGGGCGACCGGAAATGAGCAATTTTCCAACTGCTAGCAAAAAAGTGCATACTCATTACTACCGAGCCCTTCTACTGAGACACGTATTCTATAAAGCCAGTCTCGTCCTGTCCTCATTTCTGATTTATTATATTAGCAATAGAGTGTAGTTAATACACTACTGGATTCTAACTGGTTTCTCTAATGGACTTTCTAAAGTTCAATGTTCTCAAATCAGTAAATTTATTATTACAAAATTTAGCTTTTTACTTAGTTGTAGTATTATATATGTAATGATTTTATACATGATGAGTGTGGATCAGTGAGACCATTTCAGGACGTCTAATTTTAAAATTGTTTTACAGGTGAGTTTGACAGTACACATTTGAAGTGCTGATCTTCTACAAAGCGTGACAAAGAAGACACAATTGAAATAAGACTGTTGGCAAACGTCATCGCGCCAAAGACTTATGTTAGCACAGTTCACTGCTTTTCCAATGCATCACTTCATTGCCGTAAAGATTTACAAGAAAATTTTACCTCTGTCACTGCGCATCAGTCTAGGATTCAATTCCCCCCTCTACCTTTATCGCAGAAGTCAGCGTTAAAGACAGACGTGTCTACTATTGACAGTCTCATTTTCTCGCATTTGATAACAAAACCCCGTCTGTCAATATAAAATAATAATTTGACTTTTAAAAGAAATTTCCATCAATATTGTATCGCAATGAGTGACAACTAAGATGGCGGCGTATTTAATGTATTACGTCGATCACTTCTCTTTCCTAAATTTAATCATCAACGCAGACTAATCTTATATTATAAATATTTGTGATTTTAAGTATTTTTGTATCAAATTTGAAACATGACAAAAGTATTATAAGGCTTACTATTCCAGTGGGTACAATGTTTGTCTAACAATATTTGGAGGTCTGGGTTTGATTTCCGTGTGCACAGTAAAAACGACGTGCATTTTTCAGGCCGTATTCGACTGTGGAATTAAATAACTTGGATAACATTGTTGAGTTAAATCGGCGGCTGAAGAGTAATGCTGACCACACTAACGTCCTTGTATGCTAAACGGCTCGCACAACCCTGTATAACTATTGCACAGCTTAAGAGGTAAAAAGTGAGTCATTATTCTCTTCTTCTTCTTCTCCTTAAGGATTAGGTTTTATAAACCTGTTCCAGGACCCATCTCGTCCTCGGACGACCCGCGTCTCTTCTACCAATGGCTTTATAGTTCAGTGGCGTTTTCGGCAATCGATCCTCTGTCATCCCTTGCTGGTGATCCCACCATTCTCTTATATAAATTGAAGTAATTTTATTTATGTCCTTTATTTCGAGTTCTACTATGATATATTTACTCTGTCTTGAAATGTATAATTTTAAGTATTTCGAAGAAACTGCATTTCAGCACTCGAAATCTTGCCGCTTTTCTTTTTTGTCATGACCCACGCCTCACTCCCATAAATCAACGTGGGTATTGCAATTGTCATAAAAAAATTAATCCTTGTGCTGTGTCTTTTCTTTAATTTTAAGCTTTCTATAAATCGTAAAACAAATATTCCTAAATTTATTTATCTTCTCTCTTATATTTCATTCAGATTCATAGCTTACTTTACAGCCAAGATATTTGAAACGGCTCAATTGTTTTAAAGTGCTGTTGTTTATAACTATCTTAGTCCTTACTGGATATTTACTTTTGAAGACCATGATTTTGGTCTTTCTTACTAAAGTTGTCAGTGAGTATTCTTTTGCCACTTCTTGTAATTGAAACATAGCTCTTTGTAAATCATCCTCATTTTCTTGAACAAGAACTATGTCTTCCGCATATAGCAGGTGTTCAAACTTTGTACTTTGTTTATCAGCTGTGTGCAGTAACTACTGCAATGCGACACGGGCGGATGACGTCACGTGCTTATCAAACGCTGCCGGCGGTCAGCTGACCGACGGGAGACAAGTTAGTTTAGTTTCTAACCAGGCTCCGAGCTGTACTCTCGTTAAACAATCTCTCTTTCAGCCGCGGCTTCTGGATCATTCTTAATTATGTATCGTACTTATTAATTTAATCAGACTACCTGCGTCCATTTACAATGGACTGCGACTTCTTTCAAAACTAATTTATGGGCGTTATGGCCTCTAATACATCCGCACGTGTCGACCATGGTCTATACATCTTAACATTTCAATAAACGCATATCAAATAGCAGTATTACCGTCCACTTCTTTTCGTACAAAAAATCCAGCCTTTCCTACATAGCGTTTTTGGAACAACTCGAGATTATCAAGAGCTTCCAAACCGCATCAGCAGGAAACCATAAAAATTGATTTTTTAATCTGTATTCCTGAAGTCACGTCATTATTGTTTAACGTAGTGTTCAGTAATAATGGACAAAAGATTACATCATATCAAACTGTTGCTTATTCTCACAGCCTCGATTGGTATAATGGTAGTGGTCAGATCATGCTGAAGTATTTAGGTCATAATAATGTGAAAAGCAGTTGATTTTAATTATCTTGCATATATTGTTTTATTTGAAGCTTGAGTGACTGAGGCACGTAAGGCGAATGGATGTCGGAACAATGGCTAAGAGAACTGCAGATTGGAGTCCGGTAGGAAGACGAATTAGAGACAGACCCAGAAAGACGTTGGACGAGGTGGAGAATGATTTGAGATGTATGAATGTGAGGCGATGGAGACGGATGTGTAGTGAGAGAGTGAAATGGAAAAAGTCGTTAAGCAGGGTAAAGTCCACGCTGGGTTGTAACGGCAGGAAACGGAAAGGAAGAATTGTTTTACACAATTTTCTGCAACCACTTTTTTTCTATACCATGAACATCAAAAATTCACAATTTACACTGTAAGGATTAAGTGTATTCATACATTTATATTTCATGCTGAATTAAAAATTGTTATTTCTATTGACTATTTAAATATTTTGAGCCTCCAGGTGCGCTCGTGGTCCCTGGTTCAATTCCCGGCGGAGGTTCCGTACGGCGTGCACTCAGCGTCGTGAGGCAAACTGAATAGGCGCTGAGATAACAGCGCCGCCTCCTGGCTGTGAATACCGCAACTAGCGGCTGGTGGCGCGTAGTACTAGCCATACAACCGTCACACTAACACAAAAGCCGTCCGCTACGCCTTGGTCCTTAACGGACTGTTGAGCGGAGGTTTATTTATTTTTTTTTGTTATTTAAATATTTACAAGCTAACCATTACGATGGTTACACCAAGTGTCCTGTTGAAACAGAAAAACAGACACCAGTAAAGTAAATAATCACAAATTTTAATGTGACAAAAGATACGACTTTTTCTGGGGCAAATCATACTAGAACAAAGACTAATATTGTCATACAGGATTCGCCAATAGAACAGATGTCAGAATTCAAGTATCGAGGGGGTAGCATCGCATACAAAGATGACAAGGTGGTTGAAAGCAAAATTAGTCTCTTCCAGTAGCTTTTTTGTTGTATCATTAAACACTTAAAGAAGACATCAAGGAAAGAGACGCAATTGAAATGCTATAACGTAATGGTCATACCTTGGATTAGAAAGGCCAAATACATATATAGAACACAAGGAGCGGAAGTGAGATTCTTAAGGCCTGTAAAGGGTTGTACCAGCAAAAATCTTATCGGCATAGCTGAAAACTTAAATAAGAAAATCTGCCGGTACAAAACGGAGTGACGGTTACATGTAAGGAGAATGGATCCAACTAGAATTTCAAGAAGGGTCCTTGTTTATCATCCAAGTGGGAAGACCCTGGAAGCGATAGTTATATGACTCCCATTGAGACTGGAACAGGCTGCTAGCCTAAGCCGTAATAGATGACGACGACGGCGAATTTGACATAAACAATCGTTAGTAATGAATAAAAACACTACCATGCAATAATTAATGTTACACTTGTCCACAAGCATTAATAAAAGTCACCTGATTACAGTTGTGGACTTATTAATACAATTATCACTTTGACAAAATACTTCGATCCGCACTTGAATAAATCGCCTGCGGTTACAAGCTTCTAAGCCGATCCCTGACGCTTATGTATTCCCCGCAGGGGTTCCGGAGACATCTACTACTTTCCCTGCGGTGCACCGAGAATAATCACGTAGCTACAGGTGCTAGAACAGTCTGGGACTAGGTCAATGTCCGACCTTGAACACAACGAGATGGGGAGTATGCAGTGTGCTTGTCGAGAAACGGGTAGAAACATAACCTCGAACTTTGAAGAGGGTCA
Source organism: Magicicada septendecula (assembly GCA_034769895.1). NCBI lineage: Eukaryota > Metazoa > Arthropoda > Insecta > Hemiptera > Cicadidae > Magicicada > Magicicada septendecula. The sequence continues at coordinate 352,688,502 of CM068373.1, forward strand.
CGTAATTGTCTTTTATCTTATCAAACGTAGCAATATTGATGATTTGCCATTATTTGAAAAGAAAATACGAACTACTTATTACAAGGAAAGTAATTACAAGTAATGAAACATACCGCTGTCTAATCTCTAAAGTGTCACATGAAATTATAATTTTGTCTATATACAGTGGATGTACTAAATCTATAAATATTACCCCTTTTTATGTAAATTTTCAAGGCAATAGTTGCTTATAAACTAACAAATATGTTTTCCTGTTACTGGAAACAATCTTAACAGCAATTACTAGTTCGTGTAAAAGACATATTAAGAACATTCTCGCAGATTTTGTAGAGAAGCGTGTACAATGACAATATAGCGTTACGTAATCGTCTTTTATCTCAACGAACGTAGCACCATAGAAGGGCATTGGTGCCAAGTCTCACACTGTCTTTATCAGTATACTATCAAACAAATCCATTCCCATGTCTACTACTAATTAAACTCTCATCATTGAAGTCTATATAAAAATAAGTTCAAAAAAATAAGTTTTCTTGATTTAAAATTACAAACAGAATTAGCACTGTTGCACATCACTATAGGAAAATTAATCATTTTCCCGTTCTGATGATGAGCTTGAAGCTTAAAAGTGCTAATCGGATTAATTTTTCTATAGTGGTTTGCAATAGTGTTAATTCTGTTTGTGATTGTAACCACTAACACAACTATATTAATTAAATGTGATTTTAAATTGTAAATTTACTATGCTTTTATTGCAGTTTATTACGACATTATCACCAAAACAAAACTGCCAACAAAATTGCGTCGTGAACACTTAGTAACGTATCAGACGTGGCTTAAATATGACGACATAACTTATAAAAATCCGAAAATATACAATATTTGTGTCACCAAAAAATTAAAATATAAGGATATAACAAAAGACAGCATTTCATTGAAATGTGGAAGAAGCAAAAAGTTACTTTATGGGCACTAACTTTTGAGCTATAGAAGACTACACGAGAAGCAAAAATAGTGCAAAAACGACAATCTGAAGTTCTAAAACCCACCAGTAGAGCGGGTGTACTAATTGATAATATATCAAGTCAGACGTGATTAGACGAAAAATGGATGCGCTTATGTTGAGGGAAAATAACGTCGTGGAAATAATTCCAGAAACTTTTGTAGTGTAACATCTCCGTTATGACAAACGGTCCCTGCTTTCTTCAGATAACAGAGTGACCTATGGATGTCGTTTGACTGTAGATGTTGTTCCTAGTTTAGTAGCGGGTAACTTTACAACTGACAAGGATGCTGCATTATAGAGGGACCGAATTGTTTAGTCTTCCGAAAGTATTATTTAGAAAAACGTGATTGTCATCCTAAAATGCATTGTTACTATAAGTTTCCATAACGGTAGTATACGAATAAGATGTAACTACTGACTTCTTCTGATTTCTTCTTCTGATTTCTCCTTACGTTCGCGGGACAATATTAATAACGCTTTTCTTAAAATTACTGACAGTTAAAACAGCATTAACTTGAATTTTCAAGGTGATGACGGTTGTTACGGTGACGTCATAAAGTATTTGACATAAAGACTAGATCGAGTGACGAAACAACGTCGTGGCCTCAGTTCCCACCACAGACAACTTCATTAGTGACACCGCTGTTGCTGCAGTGAGATTTATTAAAAAAGTTTTCCCCATCATTCTCTCTCTCTCTCTCTCTCTCTCTCTCTCTCTCTCTCTCTCTCTCTCTCTCTCTGTCATCCGCAGTAGTGGTTTATGTCTAGCGACCAAATATCCGCTTTTATTAAATCGTCCTCTGCTTCCAGCTCAATATTTTCCACTGCCACCTGCAATATCACTCCTCATCTTATACGACTTTTGTTATTAAATGTTCTTCTACATCATCAGGAAAACGTAACCTGTGAATGGATAGACGATCGTATTTTAAAACCACGATTATTCGACAGTGTTGCGACCGTCACTGTGACAGTTCAGTGAACAAACGGATAATAGTAATACATGACAATCCCACCATTTTCCATCACTATTGACCAGTAGTTCTAAGCACATTATAATGTAAGTTAAACTTACAGGCTTAATTGTTGCAATGAAATGTAGAATAAAAATAACGTAGGACTGTAACAATTTTAATTCCTCCTAAGAATGCCATTTCCGAGGTTTCTATTTGACTGTCGTGTTCCATAGTTGCTTATAATTCACACCCATAGCACAGTACAGGGACTGTCATAACTTTGTAAGACTTTAATTTTGTATCTCTATGTACTTTGTTTCTAAAAATATGGTTGATTGTCGCACAGATCTTCTGGAACTTACCTAATTTATCATCAGTATCATAATTCTTATCATAGTGAACATCATTTTCCAAATAATTAAAATGGCTTACTTGTTCTAGAATTTGATCACTATTCATAATTTTTGTTCTTATTGGCTCCTTGCCTCAAAATACCGTTGCCTTTGTTTTTACAGTGGAGATTTTTATATTGTTTGTATTGTAGTTTATGTAGCATTGTTAAAAATAAACAAGAAAAGTGGCAATGGGACGACATTGTCATTAACTTGCGTATTTCGCACGGAAGTGTGCACTACATCATCACTGGGCGTCTGCAATGACAAATAATTTGTGCGCATCATATTGCACACATAATGAAGTAACTAGGCGTATATAAGAAATTTTAATGGTAAAAATTGGGAACACTCTTACTGAAGTTCTGACTTTGCGCCGTTTGATTTTCACATGTTCAGTCATATTTTTTACACTGTGTGGCAAAATGATAAGAATTTAAGAAAGAGGTTGGCCAAATGTTGTGCGTGGAGCGTTGCTTTCTATGGTGTAGAGACATGGACACTGAGGAAAGAAGATGAGAAAAGAATAAAAAGCATTTGAGATGTGGGTTTGGCGAGGAATGGAAAATGTGAGATGGTGTGATAAAGTATATAGGTTTGATATAGTTTTAAGAAGAATAGGGGAAGATAGAAGAATCCTGAAGGTAATAAAAACAAAAGGAATTGGTTAGGTCATTGTTTAAGAAGAGACTGCTTGCTTACAACTGCCATGGAGGGTGCCATACAAGGAGAAAAAAGAAGAAGGCGTAGAAGAATGAAGTTAAAGATAGCATTATAATCAGAGGGTGTTACGAAGAAACGAAAAGACTGGCATGCAATAGAACAGCTTGGAGAGCTATTACCATTTGAAGACCAGCCTTAGTGCAGAACACCAAATAAGTAATAAGTCATATTTTAGAGACCACTGTAAAGCGATTGTATCAAACGTGCGGAAAAATGGTCAACGGAAATAGATAATGGGTGTTGGATAGACATTATTCAATAATGCCATTAAACAACACGTGTCCCGTTACAATAAGTATTTATACATTGTTGTGGAAAAGTGGATATTCAATTATAATTTTAGATAAACAAATGAAATTTTATAGATAAACGTAAGCTTTCACGGTTGGTGTTTACATTAACACAATTATCACGGTCTCTTAGGCTGCCGTCTAGTTTATCTTTATCAACAGTCGTTCCGTCCGTACCGATGGCGGAATCTTCAGTGGCGCGGGGAACACAGACTACAACCACTCGCGAACGAATTCACACAGAATTTCTCAGGCACATGGCAGGGTATACTCTCAATTATTATTGAATAATCACACACACACACACACACACGCGCGCGCGCGCGCGCGCGCATGCTTTTAATAGTCTTTACATCCCATTAGAGGAGTTGCAGCTATTCTTCACATTACATTTTCCGTCCAGAGTATCAGTCTGCTTGCTTCTCACTTCTTATCCTCTATACGGCAGGAACTGAACATTATGAGTATACCCGACAGGATTGCCCAGTATCGGCTGAATTTGTGGGAACATCTCTGCCGAATGGATGACTGCCGCATCCCCAAACAACTCTGGAACTATAAGCCAAGAGGACGGAGAGATGTGGGCCGTTCGAGGAAGCGCTGTAGTGACCAGCTCTAATATTTGCCTGTTTGAGGCCGGAACAATCCATGCTTGGTTTAATCCTTGAAGATGATGGTGGTGGTGGTGATGATGATGATGATGATGATGATGACTATCCTTCGCATCTTAATCATTATTTCCTTATTACATATATGCAGGTACAGATGACGGCAGTGTTTGTCTAAACGTCAATAAAAATACTTTGAAATTTTGCGTAGCAAATGAGCAAACCTTACAAAATTATTCTCGACGAGATATGATAAGAAATGCACTGATGTCAAATGAGTTATAGCCTACTCTGTATGTAAAAATACTTGGTAACCATTATCAATTATGCTAAATATGATAACACTACAATTATTGTATGATAACATTCTGTTGCAAGTTACATTTGCTCAAGAAGATCCACCAGGCTTTACAAGTTAATAAAAAACGCCGAGTTCCCTTAATTAAAATAACGCATAGTAAAACTCAAATAATTAATTGTAAGGCAGTTCAGGCTGGGTTAAATTTAATTGTCGGGGCGAGCGTTTGACTTGCAAATTGAAGTCTTGAGAAAGTGGAATCAGATTCGACACTACAGCCGTTTCCTGGACTAAATTAAATGGAAGCCTTCAACAGGGTTTGTAACGTGATTTTGTAGCGAATTTATTCAACATTACCAGGGAATCTTGTTTTTACTGTGCATTTACGGAAATGAACCATGTTTGCTGAAGGCTGTTAAAAGATAATAGAAAAGAAAGCGTTCCTTATTGATTATAAAATATAAATGAAAGTGAATAGAGAATAAAGTTGATTGTATACTGTAACAGTGCCGATTAGATGTTACAAAAATACACACTTTGTCAGATAATGTAGCCTACACTGTAGGCTAAAGTTCTTGTTCACCATTATGTTTTAACATTTTTTTGATACCTTTAACTAGAAAGGATAAAAACAAGTATATAACAAATGTATTCCTGTTTTTCTGTCTTAGATTCTATAGTTGTTTATCTTCTTCTTTTTGTTGTTGTTGTTGTTGTTGCTGTTCTTCTTCTTCTTCTTCTTCTTCTTCTTCTTCTTCTTCTTCTTCTTCTTCTTCTTCTTCTTCTTCTTCTTCTTCTTCTTCTTCTTCTTCTTCTTCTTCTTTTTTTTAGCACTACAGTGCATCGTGATTCCTGGTTTGCAGCACCAGTCTTCTCCAAAAGTCCTCTATTCATTGCAATCTCAGTGCATCTCCTCACGTCCAATCTTCTGAGATCTTCTAGCACATCATTCAGCCATCCTGTCATAGGTCGGCTTCTCTTTCGGTTTTTATAGACTTGCGCCGTCAAGATTTTCTTTGGCATACACTGATCACCTATCCGCTCTAGGTAACCTAGCAAGTGTATTCGTTGAGATTTATGAATCTTACAAAGTCCTCATGATTAAACAGCTCATCAATCTCCTGGTTATTTGTTGTTCTCTATTCGTCGTCATCTTTAACGGGACCATAAACACGTCTTACCATCTTTCTTTCAAACTTTATTAATACAATACCTACTACAATACCTATTGAGATAAAAAATAAATTAAACAAAATAATTTTTCTCAAACATTTGAAAGCTTGGCTAGTGAACAGAAGGTCAGTTATTATCTTGCATATTGTTGCTAATAATTTAAACCACACGAGACGCTATCATCAGTAAAAAGAAATGTAATTTGTGTTTGCATTTTATTTGCAAACGTTTAGCTAGATTTAGTTGTAATGTAAAATTATTAACGATTTGTTTAATACTAAAAATTGTTAATAATTATCACAATAATATTATTTCATTTGAAAAGTATGACTTTGCTGAATGTAAGAGTGTAAATATTTGCTCAGTGTAAATATTAGTTTAATTATTTTACACTATTAATAATCGTTAATAATACTATATCTTGGTTATAATCATTATTGTGAATTAAGTTTAAAATGGATTATTTCAGTAGTGGTAAATTTCGAAATGCTAAGGATCTATTTTACAGTGTAAGGTAGTATGTAATGTAGTCTGTATAAGTCTTTAGTAACTGCACGATAAATATGTAACAAAATTGTTGGCGATAAGAGCTAATTGGAACTATGAATGGTTGATTTTGTGGAATTAAACATATAACAAGGGTATTAATAAACCTTAACTTGTCACTGCTCAGAGTGTGTGGTGAGCAGGTGATCCCTAGTGCTGTGAATGTAATGACCATTGTAAATTTTAATAATGGGAATAAATATATTAAAAACAAAAAAATAGTAGAATGGGTGATCAGATTAAGTTGCGCAACATATTTGCGTATACTGCTACTCTACAAGTGAGAGTCGAAATTTAAATATTTGTGAAGTAGAACGTCTGTCAACTTAATGCTTGTCACTAAACCCGAACTTCAGTGTCGCTTGTGACAACGTGTAATTGAAAGTGCCTCGTACAAGCAGGGCCTGGAAACCGTAAACCATTTGTCTGTCTGTCTGTCTGTCTATCTATCGGTTTTGAGTATTACCAAAATGATTATAAGCCGTGGTCGGTTACTATTTAACATCGACATCGTCTGCAACGTTTCAAATTCTACCCTCGGGGATCTTCTTCAGGACGAAAAAAGCGACAAAATGTTGGCAAACAAGTATGGCGGAACTTGGCCAAACGATTCGATACGCGACAACTTCTTGAGAGTGGAATTCGAAACGTTGTCGCTAGTAAATAGAAACTGACCAGGTATTAACAGATCGGTTTATAATCTTTTTGGTAACATTGACGTCGGCCGTGTGAGATTACGACAAAAATATTTGGACTATGTCTCACGATAACTTTAGAAAGCCTCAGCTGATTTTCGTAAAATTTGACTTGTGTGTCCAGTATTTTAATTTACAGAAGTCTATCGTTTTACCTCCACTTTGTGATGGTTGCACCGTAACACCATTTACTAGGCAACAATCACTATGAGAGTTTACGTTTGGTACAATAGAATTTTGCAGTTATCGTGTAGCATTGTTTATTTAAATCATTGTTTCAAATAGATATAAATTTAAAATATAAAAATTTTAAATGATGATTTCTCTCGAAGTAAGAAACAGGATCTTTATTAGTGATAGCTATAAAATGTCTGGTTGTGCAGACATAAAGTGTAACGCTGTTTGCAAAGCAAATAAAAAGTTCGTTAAATAAACCAGCCTTCGTAAACGCTATTGCAATCAAATAACATTTCCGGCAAGCACAGTAATAACATTTCACCCGATAATACAGTAAACAAAGTACCAACCTTATTAAATTTAATTATGAAAGGATATAAACAAGAAAAGCTGTAAGCAGAAAATTAGTATTCAATTTACAACATACCTTCCTCTATGCAGCATCTGCATAGAGGTTTGTAAATGTAAGTAAATGTCACTTAGTTTGCAGAATCGACACTTGTTGCTAGTTTTCCTTATCTCAACCATTACGTAACTTCTACAATAATGCCGTTAACTGTACAACAGATACCTAAACAGATTTCCAGACCTACTTTCCCATTACATTCCTGCATTTTATAACAATGTTTTTAAATTTTTTTTGTCAAATGACATTTGATAACTAAGCCAATGCCAAGAACATTATTATGCAGTTAGTTGAATAAAATGTTAAATTTGCATCTTATTAAATAAAATACACAAAATAGTATTTATTTTAAAATATTAGTCTCAGGGCTGCAGTCTCTCGCCAACATTATTTTATATATTTTCAAAATGGTGATCCTTCCATTTTTCTCGTTTATAGTAAGGTAGATCTCAAAAACTTTTGAAGTCTATGGGTTTAAAGCATAGGTACGCACTTCAAGTTTTACGAAAATTGGTTGACGCAATGAAAAATTGTAGAGAGATATACCCCGAACAGAAAAATCGACAGAGAGATAAACAGAAAAATGTCAAAAGGTGGAAATACAGCTGAGAGTTCTTTTCCTCTCTATTATTAATAATAATAATAATAATAGAGAGGAAATTATTATTATTAATTAATTATTATTATTATTATTAAGTAATATTATTATAGAAGAAAAAAAATGTTTAGGGGTAAACAAAGTTGACATGGTTTGTCCTATGAAAGTGTTGTAAAATTATTTAGCAATTTTAAACTCTAACAACCTGTCAAAACTAATAGTACTTTGTAACGTTCATTTAATTAAATTTCGTTATTAACGTCAATCATTTAATGGAGTGACTAATTATGTACTTTGTATAAAAGTTAATCAAATTATATAAAGCAAACACAAATTTTCCCCATTTTTAACGGTGTATGAAAATGCAACAATTTATTTAATATAGTATTAAATTCTATTTTGTCAGAATGGAAAATACTGTTTCGTTAAAATACAAAATCAATATGAACATTAAAATCATCCGAAAGCAGGTACAATTCACAACACATCTTCATATCCTCCTAATCCACCTAATTCTTCTTCTTCTTCTAATTCCTCTTCGTCTCCTTCCTTCCTCTGCCCAAACCTCCTTTTCTTCTCCGAATCACAAGCTAGAGCCTTATTTTTTGTAGGGGTTAAAGTACGGTCATGCATCAAAATTTTAAAAAGGTCTTGGGTTGTTGCGTTTAAAAGTTATCCGAAACAGACAGGACGTAGATAGATAGACAGACAGACTGTTGCCACATGATCGAGTTCAATTCTAAATTTGATTATGGCGTGCAAATAGTCAAATTTAATAATAATGCCATGGTTAAGAAGAGGAATCATACAGAAATAACGGTCATCCGTATGATTTGTTATCTCCCGCCAAATCATTGGGCCATCGAAGTGCACTGATCGTCCTTTTTTGTTCAACCAACTACGAAGATTCACTGAACACGTGTTGCAGCAAATGTGAGGTGACCTGGGCTTGTCTTGATCCCTTACCTTGACTCCAAAGTAGTGATAGTAGACTGTTTTTACAAGTGGTGTAATAGGGCGTTTCTGGGCAGAAGATGTCATTTCACCACAAATATAACAAACGTTTGCGGGGCATCTTGGAGTTGTGACGAAAATTGTACACACGAAACTGTAAAAAATAAAAGAAATATCATTAATAAGCATTAACATCACAAGATAAACAGACAAAAACTAAACTTAATTGGCAAGTTATTGCTGCAGTCAGGCTTGCCAACTTCTAAATGTCCAAATTCTCTGTTACTCATAAATATGCCATTAATTATATATAAATGGGCTATATCTCATATATAAAATATGAGATTTTTTAAGGTTATATTCATTTTCTACAAGCTAAAATGATGACAAATGACTATTTCCGAGCCAGAAACTTTTTTATTGTTGACCAGTGTTATTTTCCAGGCCCTTCAATTACCTGTTCCTGCATCTACCTCTACCTCTAGCTACTGTACATACTTCTATTTCCTTGCTTAGTCTGAAGTAAAACATTAATTTAAACTTTAATTTTATTTCTATTATCGTTCAAAGACTTTTGAGGATAAACAGTTGTTTGTTCTTTATGTAGAAAAAACTCAACAAATTTATTTTTCATCTCTTAAAAGGGCAATTTTTTACGCCAGAGCCACCTTTATTGTTTTTCAGTTATCGTGCAATTTTACTTCTTTTCGCAGGATACAACACAACAATCGTCATAATTTTGTAAAACCTAATTTTTTCTCCTAACCCTAAATCTTGTTTAGATTGCAAATGGAGAAAACAAAACATGTCACTCGTAAGCATCTCTACAAACGGCAAAATGTGTTTAACCGCGATGGCATTACGGGTGGTGACACAATCTTCTGAACCGTGCACATTACTAGCCAACCATTAACATTCATCAACCGTGGCTCTACAACCCTTGTTTGGTCTTGGCCTGCTCCAAGAGTCGTTTCCATTCCTCCCTATTGCATGCCCTGGCTTTCCAGTTTCTTATGTTCAGCTTTCCCAGCTCCTCCTCTATCTGCTCTTTGAATCTACATTGGGGTCTTCCTCTTTTTCTACTACCCATTGATTTCTGGTAGAAAATATGTTTCGCAGGCTGTCATTCCTCTATTCTCTCTACGTGTCTCACCCACCTTAGTCTGTGTATTTGATTATCTTGACAATGTCCGGTTTTTTGTACATATGGGATAGTTCATAATTATACCTCCGCGCCACATTCCATTTTCTTGTACTCCTCTAAATATTGTTCTTAGAATCCGTCTTTCACAGCAACCTAGAAGCCTCTCGCTATTTTTGTCATTGTCCAGGTTTCTAAAGCATATGTTAGCACTGGCCTGATAAGTGTTTTGTAGATTTTGCATTTCGTGCTTTTTGACATGAAGCTAGATGCCAGGTGTCTTTTATTCCATAATATGTTTTATTTGCGAGATATATTCTTCTTCTTATTTCAGTCTTGATGATGTTAGTTCTGTTTATCTGGGAGCCTATTTGTTGTGCCTATTTCAAGGTTTTGAAGGGTTGGGTTTAATGATAGTTTGTTGGCAGCTTACCCATTACCATTACTGGTTGGTAATTCTCCAAATGGCTACCGAATGTTATGGTAGTCCTGTGTAATTTGGAAACACTGAAACAGCAAAATTTAAATACTTACAATTAGTGTGTTGCAAAAACATTACAGTATTCAAAGGAACTGTATATAGTATATATTTTATACAGCCAGCTTCTGCCTGGGATGATGGTTTGAGAGTTTGTGCAGATACCTGTCGGTGTGGGTCGGCTTTCTGTAGACTCTGTGGCGCACACTGCCATCGTCCCTGAGAAGGACCAGCACCTCAAGAAACGCCAACTGTTGGTTCCTCTCTTTCTCCATCGTAATTTGGATGTGAACACCGTTGACATGCAACAGGAAGCGTTCAAGTTCCTCGTCCCCGTGACTCCAGACTACAAAGATATCATCGACGTACCGCAGCCAACACTTTGGTCTTAACGGCGCAGATGCAATGGCCGTCTCCTCAAACCTCTCCATGTAAAAATTGGCCACCACGGGGATCAATGGTCTTCCCATCGCTAAGCTGTCAAAATGCTCGTAAAAGCAGCCATTCCATTGGAAGTACGTTGTGGCCAATACTTGCCGGAAGAGAGAGGAGATGTCCGCACGGATCAGCTTTTCGATAAAAACCAAGACCTCCTGAACCGGTAACATGGTGAACAACGAGACGATATCAAAACCAACCGCAGGCCACCAACCAGCTCCTCTAAGAAGTGCGAAGCATCCCTCACGAACGAGTTTGTGTGCCCGATGTGCGGCTTGAAAAGGGTCGTCAAGTACTCCGCCAAGGAGTACGTTGGCGATCCGATGGCACTGACTATAGGCCTCAGTGGAACGTCTGGTTTGTGTATTTTGGCCGTCCATAGAGGCGAGGTGGTAGTGCCTCAGAAACCCGGAGAGCAGCCTTTGCATCAGGTGCCATGGAAAATTGCTTGATACGCGCATCGGTCTTCCTAAGAACCGTTGCCGTAGAATCTCTATTTAATCGCTTGTAAGAATTCGGATCCAACAGTTATTCAATCTTCCTATGGTAGTCCTGAGTTTCCATGACTACCGTAGCGCTCCCCTTGTCCGACGGAAAGATGACTACTTACAGTGTCGTCTGCTCGCAAGTCTCTCAAAGATTTAAGTTCCGCCGGGTCCAGAACTGGGTGGCACTGACTTCCTCAGTGATACAGCTGTCTCCAAACGGATCACATCCGTTTGCTGCTTCGGTAGTCTGCTCATACCTCTTGCCTCGACGTTTGCAGTAATGTCTTCAACCGTTACTCTGTTAGGTACTACCGCGAATTTTTCACCTTTACAAAGCACAGATTTTTCCGAGTCCGTCAAAGACCGGTTGGATATGTTAACGACAGACCTACTGGTAACAATGTTGGCATGTGTCTGGCTGTTGCTTTAAGTTGGATGTAATCGCTTAAATTTATCTTGATGCTTAGCCGCGGCACTCGATCGGACAGACTCAAAGCTGTTAAACGTCAGTCCATCCACCATATCCCAATCCTCTTTCCTGAGTTTCTTGCTGAGCTGTAAATACAATTCTAGTAATCCACGATCAACGAGCGCTAAATCTCTTCGGGTCTGATGAATATTGTCTCGCAGCATAACTGCCTCTGCTCTACAAAAGTTAACTAATAGAGGTCCACACTAATTATAAAACAATAATCACTTTCCACTAATCCTCAAAAACCACTTGATTCGCATTCTACAGTATCGCCAAATGTAATTAACTTCTAAAAACGGTTTATATACATCCCAAATATGTTCAAGAATCATTTTTCATACTTTTTGCGGCGTACCAGCATAATTTGCGTACTTACAAGTACTAGAACACTCTGGAGTGGTAGTTTACTGCACGGCCTTGACATAGGCGCTGCATCTGCCGGAATCGCGTAGAATGACACTTTCGACTGTTTGAGAGCGTTCCGTGATTGTCGTAACAATATATTGGTTACCCATCCATCTTTATTACTGTTTCACCAATTGGTACGTTTTATAACTAAACGTATGTGTGTTGTCATTGTTATCAGCCGATTATTATTTTTTCGGGAAGTTCTTTATACTGCTTAGTAATTGTTCTCCGTAGTACTATGTAATGTGTTTTAAACTGAATTGTATTTGTTATTATTCTCTGTGCATTGTTGTATCAACTATTATTTTTATAAAATGTGTGCTAAATTGAACTGAAATAAAGGGAATATTATAAATTTGGGGATTTTATTTTGCGTAAGCGTTACGTCAAGCAATTTCTATTTATTGTGATATCGCTGCTCAATGAGTTATATTTACTGAAGAGAAGTTAGGAAATATCACTATAATATTGACGACTCGGAACACAAAGTTTTTTATAAGTAAAAACGTAAAGTTTTACCTTACAGCCTAAACCGGCTTTCACCTATAGAAGGCTTCATCAGAGGCTGTCGTTAAAACTTTGTGTTCCGAGTCGTCAATATTATAGTGATATTTAGTTAAGTAACGGACACGTCATGGACAACGAAATCCAAGAAGTTAGGAATTACGGAAGATAAATAAAACGTTATGTGTAAGTGTATTCAATTTTTTACATTTTATTGTAGTATTTTATGACACAATATATTTATAGCGGAAGCAGCGGGGTGACTAATATCCGTTGTCACCAACACTCCGTGTCTGGATGTTTATTCAAAGTGTGTCCATGTCTAGTCTTATTTTTAAGTTTAAACTGTGTTTATTTACGTAACTATGTAATTGTTCTCAATATCTCATCATCATCACCACTCCAAGGACTAGGCCTTAGATCTGCTCCGGAACCCATGTCTCCTCGGTCTACCGACACGTATCTTCCCAGTAGGGTGATAACACAAGGCAGCCACAGATAGACAGATATCAGGCATACGATTCAAGTGTTTACACCACCTCCTTCTGTGGTCTTCAATCTTTTGGTGCAATGATACAGTGTTTAAATCGCGTCTAATATCCTCGTTCCTTCTCCGATCCAAGAGAGAACAACCTTGCGTCCTTCTTAGAAATTTGATTTCTGCTGCCTGAATCCTCTGCACGTCCCTTTTATCAAGCATCCATGTCTCACTAGCATACAGGAATGTGGGGACAGCCACAGTTTTACAAAATTTCATTCGGGTATCCTTCCGCGTTTTATTTTTCAGGTACCTATGAGTCCTTATTATGTTTTTAACGTAACTTTATTATGAAAAGCAGCTTTACTGTGAAAAACGTTGATTGAATTAAGTTCCAGTTAATAACGTCAAACATTTTAATATTAGTAATTACATTCTATAAAAGTTAATCAAATTATGTAAACTAAAAACGAATTTCCCCACTCTTACTCTCTGCACTAAATACATTTCATTTAATATAATTTTAATTTTGTTTTGCCACTATTGAAATACAATTTTGCTTAAATACAATGCTATAGTTGTTTTGTTTGTTCATCATCTTCTTTCACAGCACTACACTTTATATAATATTGAAACTTTCTCTTGTGAAAATTTACTTGTCTTTTTCGTCGAACGCGTTTCGGCGTCGTATTCGCCTAAGGTGACGAAGGCGAATACGACGCCGAAACGCGTTCGACGAAAAACACAAGTAAGTTTTCACAAGAGAAAGTTTCAATATCATATAAAGTTATATAAAGAACAATACTACATGAACATTAAAATCAGCTCAAAATAAGGACACCTCCTGAAACTTCTTCTACTTCTTCTGCTGCTGTTTCTCCTTATCCTTCTGCTTCTCCTTCTCTTTTTCCTTATTTTTTCCGATAATATTGTTACGACGGTCTCCTTGATCGTCGTGTGGTACAGTGGAAAACAAATTATAAGACACCAATGAAATTACTAATCACCAGCTTTAATTATCACCATTACTAATTTATAATCAACAAGGGTAGTCTCTTACAACAAATCAAATAAAAATTATCTGCACGCAATAATAATGTCAACTAAAAGAGTCCCGCACAATTATAAAATATATAACACTTCCCCACAATACTTCAAACCTCACGGGAATAAATCGCCACTGAAACTGAAACTAAGCGGCATCTGTCGTTGTTTCAATAGATAGCACAAGTGTTCCAGAATGATCCATAACACGTATGAACACTACTAGAAAACAAAAAGGGTAATTTCTTGCGGCCTTGAATACAGTGCGCGTGGACCGGTGAAGTCAGGAACAGCCTCGGTGGTTACGCGTGATAAGTGTCACGTAATTTTCTTCATCTCAAAGTAGCAGCAATATGTACGCACACACACGTTACAACTGGTCTCTGCTGGGACAGCCAAGAAGCATGTAGAATGTTCTACAATGGCCAGACAATATGCTACAAACAATTTTCTGCCCGTCTCATTTCACGCAACGGCCGAGAAGCATGTAGAATGTTCTACAATGGCCAGACAATATGCTACAAACAATTTTCTGCCCGTCTCATTTCACGCAACGGCCGAGAAGCATGTAGAATGTTCTACAATGGCCAGACAATATGCTACAAACAATTTTCTGCCCGTCTCATTTCACGCAACGGCCGAGAAGCATGTAGAATGTTCTACAATGGCCAGACAATATGCTACAAACAATTTTCTGCCCGTCTCATTTCACGCAACGGCCATCGAAGTCTTCTAACTTAACACATTCTAAGTTTTCCTTCGCGGCTTTGAGATGTCGTGTTTCTTTCTAAATATTTCAAATAATTTCTAAAGTAAAGGCAGTGCGTCGATGAATTATTGGCAAAATTCAGTTGTAATTATCGGTAAATGTCATTGAAGATTTCATCGAATGAGATGGAGCGAGCCAGTAGAATAGCGGGGAAATTCTTTTGTCATTCCGTTTAACAAAAAATCAATACTAAACGTACTTAGTAGTAAAATGAATTAGCTGAAATAAAGTTATTAGTAACAGTTTATTAAAATAATAAACCGTACATTTTCGAACAGCCGCTCGGCACTTGGTAGAGCATTTTACTAATATTGACTTTAATAAGTAAACCCTGGGTACTGTTCTACGCATACTTATGGTTTTCCTGACACTTGATCCACTATTGTAGAAAATGCACCTCCGTTAAACAGTGTATCTAGAACTTTCCGATCCCCCTCTTGGTCATACACACCTTAATCCCTCCCCCTGTAACATACATTTAAAATCTGTCAGTTCGATTCTAGCCTCTGAAGCTGCCGTAACTGGTGAAACGATTGTTAAGAAAATAATAAGTATCTGTAGAACTATTTTCTTCTTTCGGATATTGGATATCATACAGGCTATTTTAGCTTTCTGCACTGATGTACGGAATAAGTCAGTTGTATTCATGTAAAACCAGGTCCTTAAATTTCACAGCCATGATATTCTCGGTCGCCCAACTCCTTTCCTTCCAAGTACTTTTCCCTGTAGTATGGACTACAATAAGTAAAATCTCTGTTCATTGTTTATACCAAATAAATACTTGGTATAGTGTAGAAATACCAAGTGTTTATTTATCAAATTCAAGTATTAATAAACCCTAACCTTATATTTCCATTTGCTTTGCCATTCTCCATTCTCTTCAGTCTAAAATTTAAATTTTTCTTGAATACGCTTTCTAATTTCTTTTATAATAATTCAATTTATTCCTAACGTAAACATTCCTTTGTTATTTATGTGGTCGGGCCCTAGAGGATCTTTGAACTGTTAGAAATGTTTTTTCTGTGGCTTACATTTTTAATTATTTTTCTCTGTTATTGTCTATAATTTATTTTACTATGGGACAACTCAACGGTAAACACACTTTTGTAAAATCTAATTTTGCCTGCAGGTGTAAATCTTCTTCACATTGCAAATGTAAAAAAAAATTATAATAAATTCCATCGGGAAGTACCTCTAAAAACCGGCAAAATATGTTTGACCGTCAGGGGTCACGACTAATGGCACAATACGTGGACGTAGCAGAACGGTTGCCAGTATCCGTTGTCCCGTCCGGTAGTCGACAGTTTATGCCTGCAGATACACATTTTACACGGGCCAATTTAGTTGTTTGTGTTCTGTTGTTTGTACGCGTATAATATACAGTGCACGCATGTATGTGGAAACAATAGTCACAATATGAAAATACTGTTAAGTTAAAACTCCGTTTAACAAATAGACGTCAGCTAACACGGCCGGCGTTTACATATCATCAACTTCAAGGATGAAACCCAGGATGGCTTGTTCCTGTCTCAAACAGACAAAGATTAGAGCTGGTCACTTCAGCGCAACCTCGGACGTCCCACACCTCTCCGTTCCCTTATAGTTTCATAAGGTTCCGGCTTATAATTTCATAGTTGTTTGGGGATGCGGCAGTCATCAACTCGGAAAAGATGTTCCCACCAATTCAGCCGATAGTGGGCAATCCTGTGGAGTGTACTCATAATATTCAGTTCCTGCCATATATCTGTGTTTCTTCTATGATCATGGAGAGTGTACCCTACCACGTGCCTGGTAAATCTCATTTCGCCCGCTTATATGCGACTGGCCTGACCTTTCGTTAAAGTCCAAGGTGTTTACATAATCGCATTTTTCCATGCTATCTATTATCATTTTACAGCTTTCATCATCAAAAATGGTTCATTTCCGTAAATTCACAGTAAAGACAATTTTCCCCGGAAATGTTTCATAAATTCGTTACAACGTCATAAGCCTGTTGAAGGCTTTGATTTAATTTAGTCCAGGAAACGGCTGCGGTGTCGAATCTGATTCCACTTCCACAAGACTTTAATTTGGAAGTCAAACGCCCGCCCCGACAATTTAATTTAACCCAGCCTGAACTGCTTCCACTTGAGTTTTACTATGCGTCATTTTAATTAAAGGAACACGGTGTTTTTTATTAATTTGTAAAGTGTGATGAATCTTCTTGAGAAAATATAACTTGTAACAGAATTGTAATGTTATTACACTTAAGCATAATTGATAATGGTGAACAAGTATTTTTACTTAAAGTGTAGGCTATAATTCATTTGACATGAGGGCACCTCTTATGACATCTGGTGAATAGTTTTGTGACGTTTGCTCACCTACTACTAACATACAATTTCAAAATATTTTTATTGACGTTTGTACAAACACTGCCGTCATCTGTACCTGCATATTTGTAATAAGAAAATAATTATTAAGATGCAAAGGATAGTCATCATCATCATCATTTTCAAGGATTAAACGAAGGATGCTTTGTTTTGGTCTCAAACAAGCAAAAATTAGAGCTTTTCACTCCCGCGCTTCCTCGAACATCCCACACTTCTCCGTTTCCTCGCCTCATAGTTCAATATTTTTTGGGGGATGCTGCACTCATCCATTGGACAAAGATTTTCCCACCAATTTAGCGGATTTTTTCTACGATCATGGAAAGTATACCCTACCATGCGCCTGAGAAATCTAATTTCAGCCGCTTGGATGCGACTGGCATGGCCTTTCGTTAAAGTACAAGGTGTTCAAATAATCACATTTTTTCGTGCTGTTAAGCCGTAGTCTAGACTTAACACCAAACGTTTCATCCACACCAATAGCGGGAATCCTCAGTAGCGCAGGAACACAGTTTACAAGTACCCGCAAACGATTATCAATAAAAAGACTGTTCTGTCACTGCCGTCAGAGCAGAGGGAAAGTGCGTGTTGAGAGACGTTCTCTTGAGATACAAGTACCGAACTGCCGGTAGGAGCTCCTGCTTTGAAGTCCGATTCAGAAGGGAATATTTTTGTTATTTAGGGGCCGTCACAACGGCATGTTTCTCCTAGGCCGTTTTCTCTCTTCTATGGCACTACAGACCTTGTTGTGCTCTGGCCTCCTTCAATTCCCCCCCCCCATTCTCTTCTGTCGGTAGCCATCCTCCTCCAGGAACGTATTTTCAGTATTTTTTTCTCATCCTCATCCACCGCGTCCTCCCATCTTCTCCTCAGTCTTCCCACTGGTCTTCTTCCGTGGATTCTGGTATTCAATAGTTTTCGTGGTATTCTGTCTTCCCCCATCCTGGCTACATGATCAGCCCACTTTAGACACTTTAAGTTTATGTACTGTGTTAGCGGTGGTTCTTTATACATTTGACACAATTCAAAGTTATATCTTGTTCTCCAGTCGTTTACATCATTAACTGGTCCCAGGATTCTTTGTAATATTATTCTTTCAAACATATCGGAAGTGTTTGCTGCTTTGGAGTTCAGGATACACGTTTCGCAGACTATGTTAGGATGGGTGTTATTATTGATTTGTATGGGGCCTATCCTTAGTTCTGTGTTTCTGTGGATGTCTTTGGGTCTGAACGTACTTGATGTGGCGAAATACGCTTTATTGGCTTGGACTACCCTGTTCCGGATTTCGGGTTCTTCTGTACTACGCCGTTCTAGTACAGTATTTACCGAGGCCGTTTCCAAGAATCACCTGATCTTGGTCGGTACCTGCCAAGGCCGGCTATGAGTGGGTTCTCTGGGCCCTTGCCGCTCTAACGTAAAATCTGCTCGCAAGACGCTGCACGGTGTCATCCAAGAAGCGGAAACCGAGTCCACTTCTCAAAAGACGAGAACCGATAGGTGGTTTTGGCCGCGAGCCTGTTATCGAGAATGCTTTGCTGCTTTCTTTTATGAGCAGCGGCAAGGTAACCACAGACTGGGACAGCGTAGGTGATGATCCACAACAGGTACGCATTGACAATCAACTTACCTAGCTTGCAGGTCATAGCCTTGTTGACAAGTATTGGAAACAGCGAGCCCAGACGAGCTGACGCACTAGTTCTTACTGTCTGGGCATGGGGACGCCAGATGAGACGACGATCAAGGTGAACACCGAGATACTTGACTTTCCTCGACCAGTGCAAATGCGTCCAGCCGAGTCTCAATTGTCTTCGCGGTTCCTTACGGCGCTTGGAGAATAGCCCCGCGGAGTTCTTGGTTTCGTTGACGGCAACTTTCCAGTTTTCCTTCCAGGTCGTGTACGCATCGAGTGCGCGATGGGGTCTATGATTGCTCTTTTTGAGTTCCGATCGGCGGTATAAACCGCCGCGTAGTCGGCAAACAGGGCGAACTGGACTCCAGGCTCTCTGGGTACGTTGTTGACGTAGAGAGAAAACAGGAGAGGTCCTAAGACGGCACCTTGAGGTACCGTCATCTATTCTCACGCAGAAAGTCCTCTCTGTCAGAAAGCTTTATTAATCCTCTCTCAGTAATAAAGCAAATGTAGCAGTCTGAGAATTGAATTTCCCGGAGTACTGTTTTGTTCTGTTGAAACACTTATATTTATACACTTTTTCAATAATTTTTTCTAATTATTTTTTGGTTGGTTATTTTTTTCTAACCACATAATATCTCTGCTTTCTTGATTGACTCGTTTATTGTAATATGCATCAATGCCGGTATCCAGTAATATTGAAATGGACGTAATCTTCTTGAATGCAAAATTTTCTCTATCATGGCTGGAAAGTTAAATGTGGCAACACTGGAGCCAGCTTATATTTGAGGCCAACTCGACTATCTCTTAATTTACGTATTTCAACAATCAAATCTCGTCATTTTTAATTGCCGGTTAACAGCAGTTTTATAGTTCATCATTTTTGCAAATTGAAAGTTTATTATGTAAAATACTATTACATTATTTAAGAAATATAATAGACCTAATTAACTCATTCATATGATACGACTTCAATATTTCAGACAAAACTAATTCATTAGGCCTAACACTAATTCGCTAATTTCTTCAAACAAAAAGGTATAATACTAAGTGGGCACAGACCTATAATTTAGATTTAACTGTAAGTAGGCCTACTCATGATTTTAGTAACGCTATGAAAGTAAATAAAAATATAACATGTTCACTTTAGCTATTTTTTACACATCTGAGGATTATAGGCCTCAGACGCAACCTTGCCACGTTTAAAATTCCGGCATTCTAGTAGAGCCGGCCATGGCTCTATCCACCCGCGTGTCCAAGTATCGGCCTATTTACACACAACTAAGAGTCCTTAGATGTGTGGTAAAAGCTACAGCCTACGGCAGTGTGATACACGAAGTCAGTAACGAGCAGCAAGAATGTGGCACTATAAATCTACAGCTAAGCCTCTCCTAATCCCAGTGAACAATCCTTAAAGATGACACACAATGGCTGTCATGTAGAGACCAATGAAACCATATATTTTCTGTCCGCCAAACAACCACACACGCGCGCACACACGCACATACACGCGCGCGCGCACGCAACGCTTCTACGATAACGCCGCTAATCACTACATGTTAGCTTGCTTCCCTCGTACAATCCGAGAATGATATATAGTCCCCTCGGGAATGTCGGGCACGTACACCACGTTTCATTGTAAAACGCGCACGCACGCACCCACGCGCGCGCACACACCCACACACACACAGAAGGAAGAGTTTAAATTTAAACGAACCTATTCTGTACGATTCATTTGGCTGCCGAATCATTATAACTTATTTCCACCGACACTCAACTTCGTCAGTAGTAAACAAACCACTACTCGACACATACAGAAAGACCTGTGAGCTTAGTGGCAGCAACACTACAACCTTATTTTTACAACAATATTTCGTGTACCATCATATGGCAGATTTTATGAAAATCTTTCTTATCTTTATTTTTATACTGACATAGTGCACACTGCACGGTTAAAGATATTCACTAACACATGTTAAATGTGTCAATTATACATTTTTATTCATTTACAATTAAACACCTTTCTTTTAACTTTTACGTTGTTTGTCAAAAATCGCTTATATCAACACGACAGTAGGTTTCTGATTTCAGTTATAAATGTCAGGCACTTTTAAGTTAAAAACCGCTAATATAGTAACTTAAAACTAGACTTTGGGGAAAATGTGTGTCCTCTGAAGGAAGAAAGTTCTTATCAAGGATATGGAACTGTGGTTCATCATAAGTCAATAGATACACCACGTTTCATTCTAAAACACACGCACACACGCACACACGCGCACACACACACACAGAAGGAAGAGTTTAAATTCAAACGATCATATTCTGTACGATTCATTTGGCTGGCGAATTATTATAAGTTATTTCCACCGACACTCAACTTCGTTAATAATCTACAAAACACGGTGTGTGTTTCACCATTAACACTGTAGCGGTCTGTGGGTAAGCAATGAGCTAAGTCGTCATCATCACGGACGTTATCCATCATCATCATGGAAGTATGGCAATGGACATTATAATCCGGAAGTTACCAGAGAAAAGCTTAATTGGGTGAGAAAACATAATAGTGTCTTCCTTGTCTGATTCCAACAAAATTTTAGTTGAAAGGTTTTTTTGCTAATTTAGCTTGAATAGGTAGTGTTTGTACTGTTTAATCACCAGCTTCTTAACGGTTTTAGGCTTTAGCGGCCTGTTCCTATTCCACAGTCTACCTTTCCTTAGGTCTATCAACTTTTTTTCTGCCTCTAGGGTTGTAATCTTTCGCTGTCTTCGGTATTCTACTTTCTTCCATTCTATCTGTGAGTTGAATTCATTTTCTTATGTATTCCTTAATCCTTTCATTAACTGCAAAAGTATCTAAATCACTTCTTATCTTGAGACCTTGAGATGTGGGACCTTACGATGTTTTTTACATCCAGGAGTAGACTATGCGGAACATAGAGAAGTTTGGACCATTGCCTCTACCTACTCAAGACCGTCGTGCGTGGTGAAGAACCACACCGTTTTCGAGGTGGTCCTATAACAGAACACGACGGCTCTAGACCAGAAAAGGTTAATAAAATAAAATAGCCGGCATAGAATCGGTTGCCCTATACGGTGATCTCAATCAACAATTCACATTTCCAACAGTAGCATGGGAATCAAGGACGGATATAATGATAAAGACACTCGCAATGAGCGAAGTAATGTGGTAAATCAAATTAAAACTACGCTATTACACAACGCTAAATAACTTTATCCATTCTTCTTCCTCTTTTTCTCCTCTTCTTCTTCTCCTCCTCCTCCTCCTCCTCCCCCTCCCCCTTCCCCTTTCCCTCTTCTTCTTCTTCTTCTTCTTCTTCTTCTTCTTCTTCTTCTTCTTCTTCTTCTTCTTCTCCTCCTCCTCCTTTTTTTTCTTATATACTGTGTAGCTTAGAGATAACACTGTTTTTTCTTCAGTGTTGTTACGACGGTATAACTGATCGTCGTACGGTACAGTCGAAAACAAAATACAAGACAGCAATGAAGTCACTAACCACCAGATTTAATTAATCAAAAATTCAGTGTATAATCAACTCGTACAACAATTACAGTCAGATTTTGTCCGCACGCAATAATAATGTCAACTAATAGAGTCTCGCGTAATTATAACACAATAACACCTTCGCCACAATAATTTCATCAAGATACGTATGAATTAAAATAACTCAATGCCAATTATTTTCGTTTTAAATCAGTACAAAATTAATAAATAAAAATTAAACAGCCATCGTACTAAGTTTTCAAACCAATTGCGCTGTTACAGCATTTTTGTTTTTGTCGCAAAATAACCCTACATAACAAACAGAACGACTAGGAGAGTCGAAGCCATGACACATATCACAATCACAGTTTATGCGACCAAAAAAATGTCAGTAGGTCGCCGAAGTGACGCAATACGTGCCTTTATTGCAAAGCAGGTACTTATGTAGTCCAGACGTGCTGTGACTTGTACAACAATGACTAGCTTCATTGTCAGTCAGCGAAGAGCGATGATTGATTGTCATACCTCCAGTAAACATACATGTAGCGTGCGTACGCTAAGGTAACGTACAACGTACTTACAAACACAGTCTAAGAAAACATATAGTAGCAATAGTAGCAAAGTTTGCTAACTTTCATACGTATTAAAAAAGCATACGATGCGACACTAGTACTCCTAGTGGTAAATCTTCAAAGCAAATGCTAAAGCATTAACGTAAAAATGTTAATATTGCCTCGCAAAAAAAAGCTTAAACTGAACACAAGGTTATATTTACTTAACTACATATAATTATTTCACTACGACTCGGAGAAAAAAAGTTTTTATGTGTAAAAACGTAAAACTTTACCTTACAATCTGAACCGGTTTTCACTTTTAAAACGCTTCTTCAGAAACCTCTGAAGAAGCTTTCTAAAAGTGGAAACCGGTTCAGGTTGTAAGGTAAAGCTTTTACGTTTTTATCCATAGAAAGTTTTGTGTTCCGAGTCATAGTGAAGTAATTATATTTAGTTAAGAAACGGACACGTCATGGACAACGAAATCCAAGAATATTTACTTACATATTTCTAACGATATTGGCTATAATAGGCATTATGATATTAATTAAGAATTTATATTAAATTAGGTAAGTTACAGACAATCTGTGGGACAATCAACCGAATTTTTAAAACAAGGTACTTCGAGATACAAAATTAAAGTTCTACAAAGTTATGGAAGCTCCTGTACCGTCCTATGGGTGTACATTGTAGATAAAACCAAGAAACAAGGCAGTAAAGTACAGGTTCTCCTAAATGGCGTTCTTAAGAGGAGTTAAAAGATGTTCTAAACTTGACCGTATAAGAAATGAAGCCTTAAGAGAAGAGCTACAAGTTTTTGACTTGAATTGAAAAATCAAAAGATTACAAACAATGGTGGAAAGAACAATTAGAAAGAATGTCAGATTCCACACGGCCAAAACAAGTATGGAAACCTATCGGACACAGGTGTGTGGGTAGACCCAGGAAGAGGTGGCTGGAGGATTTTTGAAGACGGAACAGACAACACCTTTCCCTACACCGTGCTGTGAAGATGATGATGTTGACCTGTTTGAAATATATTGAATGCTACGGGAAAAATAAACTAAGAAACAGTAGTTATCGGATGTTAATAACAGAAGATTCACGTGCAAACTTTGTACGATTGGGACCTACATTATCAAGTTTTCTAATATACAGTATAACATTTTATTGTGCATACAAAGTATAAGAAAATAAAACAAAACCCAAATAAGACTTCTAGAAAAATTTGTATAAAAATTACGAGATTAACCAATTAACTATCAAACCGCAAATGAAAAATTAAATAAGTTTAATCTTATTTTTTATATTGTCGCCTTTAAGAAAAATAAAACGTTTACTTAACACATTGTAGTAACATGAATTAACAAATTAATAGTAATCAAAAGATATGCACAGTGTGAAGCAAGTTAAGCCTCATTGGTTTCTAGATTTAGCTTTTTGGATATATTTACACATGTATGTATTGCGTGTTTATTGTATGTTTGTTTGCATGTCAAAAATCATTCTTGCAAAAACCATTTCTGTGAATCTTTTTGTTTACGCGTTTAGATTAGGTCTATGGTGCACGTAACGAAACGGAGAATTGCAAGTTTTGAGGGAGTCAGTGAGCAGGTGGTGGACTTATATAACGGAAAGAAGTGTGCGTTACGGAAAAAAGTGCGACAAAATACGGGGTTACAAACATATTTAAGGGCTTATTACTACTAATTTTATGGGTCACTATAATAATAGCAGGAGAAACATGTATTGCGAGCGCGCTTATATAGTTGAGTATGTGTTTGTACGTGTTTAATTATAAATTGCAAAACACTTAGTCTACGAGTGGTTGTTTCAAAAAGCCTCTCTTAGATAAACAATTGTATACTACTGTAAAGAAAGTATTCAAAATCGCCGTAAGTTAATACTGTAAGCAACAGTCAAGTCTGCAGATGCTTGAGTAGTTTATGTTCAGAATTGACATTAAATTTTGCACACCGTTTTAAGACTTTCGTTTAAAATTTTACAAATTATTACACGTGGATAAGGCGACACACGGCAACCAGGTTTTACGATTGTCAGTGTTGGCACCACTGCGAGGTAATCTCTGTAAATCCCCGCACTAATTAGACACCGCGGAGAATTTAATTAAACCCTTGGTTAGACAAAAGTAATTTGTTTGTCGGGCTTACGATGTTACAGTGTATACTGCGATGTCGGCAAGAATCATACTGCGTGATGCGTTGCCACTTCGGTAAATAGGCTATTATACTCGTTGACGGAACTAAGCTGGAAGCCGGTATGCGGAAGCTAAACTAAACGTTATCACATGTTACTAACAAAGCGGTAATATTGGAAGACATACGGTATAAGTCGAGCCAATTTATTTTTTCGGCTTAAGTATCAGAAATGTATACCCATTTACGGGCAAATCGGACAGTTTTAGTTTAATTTTGTACAACGTATTGAAAAATAAGCTTTGTTTTATTGAATGCAGCCAGTAAATGTTACGACGCTATCTCTAATCATCGTATGGTGCAGTGGAAAACAAAATACAAGACACCGTTGTAGTAGCTATAAACAGCTATAATTATTACAATTAACAATTTATAATAAACAAGAGAGTCTCTTAAAACGATTCAAGTACAAATTGTCCACACGCATTAATAATATCAACTGTAAAGAATTCCGCACTTCGGTACAATACTTCTACAAACACTCGATCAGCGCTAAATAAATCGCTCAACACCACTGACTGACAAGCCGGCTGCTATGGTGTTTTATAGGTAGCGCACGCCTTCTAAAAATTTTCCATCCTCACTTTACGCCACTTAATGCGTATATCAAGTGTTGTTGAATACACTGTAACCTATTTCAGAGCGGCCTTGACTGGGGCAACACCTGCCACACTAGACGGGGGGAAGAGTGCAGAAAGTTCTAGGCTTTTCGTTAACAATATCAACTAGCTTTAACGTAGATACGCAGTGGCTAATACTTTTCTTATACATTCATTATGGGGCCGAGGGAATTTGGAGATGTAATACCTTGGTACCGGGTTGACTGGGCACTGATAGTTATAAGTTAACAGGGTTGGATGAAGTGATGTTAGCTTCTAAAGGAGCCGTTAGCCTCTCTCCAGCCAAGACCGGACTGCATGGTGAAGCCACAAATCCTACAAGAGGTGACTCTGTTGATGCGAAACAGTACTGATATAGACCGGAAGACCGGCCACCTGTACCAAGTTATAGCGTAAGGGAAATGATCCGGGACCGGCTTATCCTTGGAACATTACAGTCGGGAATCTAATTGGATTTAGTTATTTGTAATACTCCGTCCTATTCTTCAGTTATAGGATTATATTTCGCTGCTGCTTTGCAGTTGGGTGTTGGGGCATTAAAGGCTACAGGAAGACAACCCTAAATAAAAATTACCGGGAGTCATGGTCCTTCAAAAGACTTACATATCAACAGGCTGGTACACTATAGTAAGGAATTAATTTAATTTACTCACAACTTTAACAGAGGGCAACGGACAGAAATTGGAAACAACACTTAGGAAGAAAATGTCAGATTCTAGACTGATCAAACAAGTCAGGAAATACAAACCTATAGCACACAGGTGTGTGGGTAGACCCAGGAAGAGATAGCTGGAGGATTATTGAAGGCGGAACAGGCAGCACCTAGCCAATGCCGTGTTGTGAAGATGATAAAATTGTGAAGTCAACAATATAGATGCTTTGTTTTGCTTTTGTGAGCGAAAATAGTGTCTGGCCATGAACTTACATTAATTTATTAGTTCTCAGTGATAAACTTTCAACGGGTTTTTTGAAAAACCATATTTTTTAACACTTAGCTACACACATCATGGGAACTACGCTACATAGGATATTCAAATTTTCAGCGCCGATGTAACTCATCGTTGTCTACCTACTAAAGCAGAATTTTGGAACTAAAGTATATACTTTGGGTGCTGGAAAAATAAATGTTTACTAATTTTCCGTGAAGAAAAAGGTTGTAAAATTAAAATGAACATAAATTTTGTTGTGGAAGCATAAATCAAATAATACTGCTTTCGTAGACATACAATGTATACACAAAGCACCCACAATGAGTTCCTGACTCTTTTTAATCAGGTTTCAGAAAAAATGTGCCTAAATGTGGGTAATTTAACATTGCCAGAATAGGGCCTACCAACTTCCCTATTCTTAAGCTGTCTTCCATTGTAATGCGAAGTATAATAGTCGATAAACTTGTAGAAGAGGCATCTCGAATTATTTATAATGTTATGTAATTCCGCCGCGTCTGCAAGAGTTTCTTGCTCTGCCGCGTGCCAAGCGTCACGTAGGCACTTTTGTTATGTTCCAGTTCAACGTAGCAGTATCTTCTTATAATCTATAAAGTAAAGTTAATAATTTGCAATGTTTTAAATATTTCTAATAATATTGATGTTGTAACACACAGTTTAATAAAAAGAGATATCCACTTTCCGGGAGCAAGTTTACGTCACTAGTTTACGTAAGTAGCTAACGGTATAAATAACGCGTTTTACAGCGATGACGACGGCGGCTTGCTCTCAGTAATTACACGCGATTGACGTCAATACACCAGATATCAAGTAACACTTGAATTTTTGAATTTTCGTAAAAGGATTCCGTAAACAACAAGCGGACTTGTATTTTTATTAAATTAGCTAACTAAAATTTAATTTTAAAAAAGAAAGAAAGGAAATAAGAGACACAGTAAGGGGGGGGGGAAAGAGAGAGAGTGAGAAAGAGACTGGTATTAAGTGAACAAGTGTGAGAGTGTGGCTAACCAACGCTAACCACCAGCGAAATTCACTGCAACCCACTAGTAATCGTCTTAGCGGTTGTGACGTCAGGTCACCTTTAGGCCGGCCGCACACTGTAGCGACATGTTGTTTCGAGACAGAACCGTTTTGACGCAATGTGTCGCAAAGCGTCGCAGATGACTCTACTGCCATTAGGATCTTTAAAGGGCCACACACTGGCCGCGACATTGTCTAGAGATATCCCGAGGCCCCTCCCAACAAAAGGCGAAGCTCCTTCAATTTATTTCACGCAACAAAACAGCTTGCGATATTTTGAACTGCGCGTGCGCTGCATTCTAACCACACGATTCGGGGAGTTTGTATTTCTACTACTTAGTCCTACGTGGAATGTGCGTGCAATATTCTATCGTTCTCATTCTAGCTTATTGTTGGGTATTTGCTATTGTTATTAATTGCTGTTGAGTATAAAACGGAAACAAGTGTAGGTTTAGTTGAATCTGAAATAGATGCAAAATAATGACGGTTACGAAACCACAAACCACACACTTTTACAGCTCAAAAACAGCTGACTATAAATTTTTATGTCGTGAGCAAATGTCTCTCTCCATCTAAGTGACGTTTTGCAACACGATGCGTCAAAATGGTTCTGTCGCGAAACAAAATGTCTCTCCAGTGTACGGCCAGCCTTAATCAGTGAAAGACAACGAAGTCAGCAATAAATTGAAAAGGCAGGGATCAGCGGACGCGTTTGGTCAATGAAGTAGTCAAGTGAAAAGCAATGAAGTCAGCAACAAATAAAAAAACAGAATTATTACTGTTGCACACCACTATAGAAAAATTATTCCGATTAGCGCTTTCAAGCTTCTCAGCTCATCGTCAGATCGGAAATAAAACCATTCCGTATATTTTTTCCGATCTGACGATGAGCTGAGGACCTTGAAAGCGCTAATCGGAATAAGTTTTCTATATTGGTGTGCAACAGTGATAATTCTGTTTGTGATTATAACCACTAATACAACTTTCTTAATTGAAAAATAAATTGAAAAGGCGGGGACCAGCAGACTCGTTTGATCAATGAACTAGTCAGAGGAAAGCAATAAATTCAGCAATAAATTGAAAACGCAGAGACCAGCAGACACGTTTGGTCAATGAACAATGACAGCTGGATATTTACAATGTAGGTAACATTGACATTGCAGTCAACTTCAGTCAGTTAGAGAGTATGTCGTTGTGAGGTAGAGCAATATTTGTAACACACGGACGGAGTTTCTGTATGCTAACCAATTTGTTTTTTGTCAAGTTACGGTTAATCGGATTACTGATGAAACGACAATCGAGAGACGCATTTAACTACACGATAAGTCACTTCTGTGTTGTTTATAATTATGTTTCCTTTTAGGGAAGAAAACTAAATTATTAAGCCGATTACCGCAAACTGTATGTAACCCAGTAAAGATTGGCAGTCTCCATCTCTCTCCCTCAACCCTCTCTCTCACTTTCTAACACTTTTTCTCTCACTCACTCTCTCTCTCTCTCTCTCTCTCTCTCTCTCTCTTCCGCTCTCTTAAGTTTACTGTACTTTACTTTATTATTCATACACCTCTGTGAAGAACTTAATGCTTTTTAATTTAAAATTTATAAACGCTTAGAAGTGTACACATTTTATTACAAAACACGATTTTAATGCAAGAGGCTTTAAAGGCTCTCACCAGCGGAAAGTTTATTCTGCGTACGCAATTTAGTATTTGTAATAAATTGGCAGTGTTGTTTCTAAGCATAGTGCACTGTCGGAATACTAATTACAAACGTTGTGCGGTATTACAAACTTCCACAGCGCTACGTAATTTGCCTACATTGGTGGAATGATTGTTTGATCGAGCCTCCAAAGTTTATATGGCCTACAACAGATAAGCAAGGAATATAATTTAAACTTTTCAACTGCAAAAACAAAGGTTATGGTTTTTTGGAAAATACCCTATTCTATCTAAAATTATGTTCAGTCACCTTGGTTGTAGACTTACTTATAAACGTAGTAATGATTTCAGAAATACACTAAGCAACTTCCAAACTATATGTGGAACACTGAAAAGGACATTAAGAAGGAAAGCTAGACAAGAGACGTGTATGAAGTTCTATAAGATAATGGCAGTACCAGCACTGCTGTATGGATGCGAGACCTGGACTATAAAGAAGAAGGACTGGTGCCAATTGCAGGCTGCAGAAATGAGCTATGTGAGATCGGTAAAGAGATATACGCCACTTGATCATATAGAAAAACGGTTATGTTAGAAGAGAACTTGATATAGTTTTTTTTAATGAAGTCATTAAGAATTATAGACATTGCTGGAAACAACGTCTAGAAATAATGGAAAATACCGGCTTTCCGAAGGTGGCTTATGAGTATGAGCCGGTTGGAAGAAGATCAGTAGGCAGGCCAGTTACGATATGCCGTTAGTCATGAGGCTAAAACAGGAGAAATCCTATGCATGAATGATTGCTTTATTAAGTTTGTCTCATAATTTACTCAATTAATGCCTACTGTACTGCGTCCAAAATGCCATAATACCGATTAATTGCAAGTAAACGAATATCAACTCAATTGAAAGTAAGCATTGAATACGCATTAAATTTTCAATGTAGTTTGGCGGAGGGGGTGTTCTATCATAACTGGTTTAGATATATTAGCCACATTTCCAAAATAGCAACCTGGGAGTTGTCATCTTGGTTTTGAAACAGAAAATAATTCTACTCTCTGCGTTACTCTCATTCTTACTCTCTCTCTCTCTCACACCCCCTTGCATTATATTTCTTTATTAGTCGTAGGTCTGTAATGCGCTTAACGTCTTTAGTTCCACGTTCCGTAAGGAAATGGAAGTATGGTTAATAAAAAAAAAGTCGTATTCGAGATAAGGGCTGATTCTGATTATACTACCCTCAAAACATGAAGAATAATCATTTTCCGAAAAATGTCTCTGTGTGTATCTGTGTGTAGAAGTTTTTCTACGGCGAACGATAACTGCCGAAAATTCAAACAGAATCAACTAATGGTTTGCATATGTGCCCAAGTTGTAAAGAGCTCAAGGCCTATTTATTTTGGTAAAGATCGGTTAAGAGGGAGGGGTAGCTTACCAGCAACGTTTTACGTTTCAACAAGAGTAAAGTACTTGCTTTTGATAAATAAAATATCCTTAAAAAAGGTCATAATAATCCACTGAAGGAAGGTAGACAAAATATCTTATAAATGAAAAAGGGTAGTTGAAGGGGAAGGGGGTAATTTTTTATAAATGATAATGATAGTTGGAGGGGGAGGATGTACATTTTTATACGTGTACTGCGTTATCGGCAACAAAGAACTAGTTTCTATGGAAATATTTCATTTCAACTTGTCAAACTTGTCAAATTTTTCAATTTATATTTAAATGATTTTGAATATAAATGTTAGAGCATGGAAGTCATGTATTGTTCCCCGTACCGATTTTTTCAATATTTAATGTATTAATTCTTTGAGTTGTAGACACTTTACTGCAAAATACGATTCGATAGAAGAATCTTTAAGGACTCTTCGTAATTGAGCTTTGTTTAAGTCCGACCTGTGCACGTAATTTTGCGTTCACCATAAACCAGAGATTAATATTTACAAACATATTTAGCTACCGGGATGCCACTTAATGATTCTGTTGTATGCTAATAAAATTTCAACGGTGTCTTAGAACCTTACTTTACTACTGTAATGTGTTCTTCAAAACTACAGACCAACGTGAGTTCTAGCTTCCAACCTCCAATTTTTCCAATGTCTCCTATCCATAGTGCTCTCAGATCTTCCAGCCATTTTACCAACCGTCTGATCCTAGGTTGGCTCCTCTTTCTGCTTTTATGGACTTGCGATCTCAAGATTTTCTTTGGCATACGCTGATCATCCATCCGCTCTAGGTAACTTAGTCATTGTATTCGTTTAACCTCCGTGAATCTTACAATGTCCTCATGATTCAATAGCTTATGTATTCCTGGTAATTTCTTCTCCTTTAACCGGGCCATAAACACGCCTTAGACCTTCGTTTCGCACCTTCTTTGTGTTACTTGTTCCTTTTTTGTCAATGTCCATGTCTCATCTCTATAAGTAACAACTGGCCTGACAAGTGTATTATATATTTTTTATTTTTGTGTTGCGACTAATGAGTTTGCTTCTTAATAGTCTACTGTTGGTATAATATGCCCTATTTCCTATTTGTATCCTGTCATGTATTGTCTTTTTTATGAACCCTTCATTTTTATCGATCGTGTTACCCAGGAATCTGAACTTATTAACGGCATCAAATGAATTATCCTCTGTGCATAAATTAATAGATTTCTTCTTCTTTCTGATGCAGAAATCAGCATGTATTTAGTTTTGCTCATATTTACATTGAGTCACATTGCTGCGATATTTTTGATGGAAAGCCTTGTATACCTCAACTCTCTGTTGTCTTGATCTGGTTATTATCACAACATCGTCAGCTTAAGCACATATTTGGTTTGTGTAATTTAGTATTGTTCCTCGCTGATCTGTGTCTTTAATGGCACAATGTAGCGCAATAATTAGGAGGGTGACCGATAACCCGTCATCTCGCTTAACTCCCTTATTACTGTAATGTGTTACTGTATTCTTTTACGAAGTGTGCCTAAAACGTAACAGAACTGCTAGTATAAAAATTTGTCTATTTTTTGGCAACGTTTGATATGGACCGTTTGAAAAGATCTTGTCAGATATCCCGGCAGATTCGTGCAAAAAAGTGAAGTAATGTGGGAGAAGAAATCTATACAATTTATGCATAGTGGATAATTTATTTGATGCAGTTAATAAGTTCAGATGCCTCGGTAACACAATAAATAATGAAGGTTATATAAACATGAGTTTACTTTACAGGACACAAATAGGAAATATAACATATTATGCCAACAGCAGACTATTGAGAAACAAACACATTAGTCGTAACACAAAAATAAAAATATATAAGACACTTATCAGACCGGTTGTTACTTATGGAGGCAAGACATGGACGCTGATAAAAAAGCAACAAGAAAAACTATGAAAGTTTGAAATAAAAATCGAATTCGTGTTTATGGCGTGGTTAAGGAAGATGACGAATAAATAATCAGAAATAACCAGGAGATAGACGAGGTATTGAATCACGAAGACATTGTAAGATTCATAAAGGCTCAACGAATAACATGGTTATGTCATCTGGAGCGGATAGACGATCAGCGCATGCCAAAGAAAATTCTGAGCGCGCAGGAATATAAAAAGCAGAAAGAGGGCCGACCCAGGCTAAGATGGTCGCATGAGGTAGTAGAAGATTTCACAATAATGGGTGTGAGGAGTTACTCTAAGATGGCAATGGACGGGAGACTTTGGAGAGAGTGGTGTTTGAAGCCAGAGCTCACGTTGGGCTGTACTGCTGAAGAAAACAAGAAAATCTAGGAGCAAGTACATGTTAAGGAATGTATTAATGAAGTGGATTAGTATGCTATGGACACATTAGCAAATGTCCAGCAAGAGGTGGTCTAGAAGGATACTAGAGTATAGTCCGCTCAATCGCTGGAAAAGAAGTAGAGAAAATAAAGGTCTTTGAGAGAGGATATGTAAGAGGATATGAGGAGCAGGAATCTACAGGATACTGACTGGGATAACTAAAATTACTGGCGGTTGTTACGAATGTCGTAGACCTATCACAAAACACACACACACACACACACACACAGATACAATAGTAAATTTATAGTTGTAATATTAAATACCAAACAATTTTGCAACTTTTCAAAGAATTTATTTTGGAAATCAAAGTAATTCCATTGATTAAACACTGTTGGGACACTGGTCAATTAGCTGGTCGGACAAAAATTCGTAGAATTTGGCACCCCTTCCAAACAAAAATGTTCCACGTAGTTAGTTGCGTTTTTTTTTTAACAAGATCATAATTAATATGGACAATAATCAAGTAAGTAGAAGGTTGGGGTATCTCAGAAAATTTCCTTTTGGCCAATATTTTTTCTCAGAAACTCATCATCATCATCACCAAAACAATAGAATAGGCGAAGTTCTGCCGCCTCCGCCTTTAAAGATTCTCCAGCCACCTTTTCTTGGGTCTACCCACACACCTGTGTCCTATAGGATTACATTTCCAGACTGGTTTGGCCTGTCTAGAGTCTGACATTTTTTATAAGTGTTCTTTCCACAGATGTTTGTAATGTTTTAATTCTACATTCAAGATAAGAACTTGTAAATCTTCTCTTATTCTTAATACGGTCAAGTTTAGAGCACCTTTAAACTCCTCTTAAGAACGCAATTTCTGAGGTCAGTATTTTGCTACCTTGTTTCTTTGGTTGTTGTCCATAGTACAGTACAGCCCATCCATAGTCTTGTTTATATCCATAGTACAGTACAGCCCATCCATAGTCTTGTTTATATCCATAGTACAGTACAGCCCATCCATAGTCTTGTTTATATACATAGTAGAGTACAGCCCATCCATAGTCTTGTTTATATCCATAGTACAGTACAGCCCATCCATAGTCTTGTTTATATCCATAGTGCAGTACAGCCCATCCATAGTCTTGTTTATATCCATAGTGCAGTACAGCCCATCCATAGTCTTGTTTATATCCATAGTGCAGTACAGCCCATCCATAGTCTTGTTTATATACATAGTACAGTACAGCCCATCCATAGTCTTGTTTATATACATAGTACAGTACATCCCATCCATAGTCTTGTTTATATCCATAGTACAGTATAGCCCACCCATAGTCTTGTTTATATCCATAGTACAGTACAGAAACTGGCATAACTTTGTAAAACTTTAATTCTGTGTCTCGACGTACCATGTTTCTAAATATACGGTTTATTGTCTCACAGATAGACTGGAATTCATCTAACTTATCATTAATGTTGTTCCGCGTTGTTACGCGGAAAAAGTGTTACACTATTAAAAAAAATTCTACGTGTTTCTCGGCTATTCCTGTAGAATCCGGCTGTAATGTTGTGTTAGCTCAAGATGCGTTAGCTAGACTTTTCCAGACTTCGCCGACCGCGCGCACTGTGTCAAGGTCGCAAGAAATTACGCTCTAATTTAGCGCTGACGCGTAGTATGGACTATTCTGGAATTTTTTCCGATTTGTTCCGATCTGACGATGAGCTGTGAAGCTTGAAAGCGGTAATCGAAATAATTTGTCTATAGTGGTGTACAACAGTGATTATTCTGTTTGTGATTATAACCACTAACACAACTTTCTTAATTAAAAATTTTTATTTGATTTGTTGTAAGAAAATATCTTGTTGATTACAAACTGTTTAATTGTGATAATTAAAGATGGTGGTTAGTGACTTTATTGGTGTCTTGTATTTTGTTTTCCACTGTTCCATACGACGATCAGTAGACTGTCGAAACAATACCATAACTCTTATCACAACCAATATCATTTCTCAAATAATTAAAATGGCTCACCTGGTCACCTATAATATTGCCTTTTATCGTTTTGAAGTATTCAAGAGTGAACAACGTCAGGCTGATGTCAGAGAGCATGCATCATGATTTTTCGAGCAGTCTGGTGATGATTTGAATTCATTTCATAACCAACAGCTTTAGAGGCAAATGACTAGCAGAATAAATGTTTAAATCGTTTACGACGTACATTTGTATCAGTTTTTGTTGATTTTCATTCAGACCCACGAACAGGAATGGATTCATCCTCTACAATTTAATGACTATCCACAATTGTGTGTTTGTGTGTGTGTATAAGCAATTATAAATGAATAACAATTTTACAATGGTCCGTAAACATACGAACGAATTACAAAGTGGATCAATTGTTACATGGTGCTACACCGTAGGGTTCGTCAAGAGTAGAAGATTACAGTAGGTTGGATCACGTAAGGCACGCAGAACATATCGGAAGCCAATAGGCTGAAGAATTAGTGGAATACTTAGAAAAAAGGTGGTTAGGTAACGTAGGGAATGATTTAAAAACTATAAATGTTAGTAGCTAGAGAAGGCTGCGTGCTAAAAAGGACGGAATGGGAGAATCGTTGAGCAGGATAAGACCCGTACTGGGTTGTGATGTCAGGAAAAGAAGAAGAAGAAAAAGGGGAAGCAGAAAAATAAGAATCATTTGACAACAGTGGCAAAATTTGCAAACAAATTAGAGGAAGCACTTATTAGATGACTTGACAGACTCCTAAATGAACCAGACCTTTGAAATATTGAAACGTGCACTTTTATGAAAAAAACAATCTGATTTGTTTATTTAAACGTAAATTAGTGTCTAAACGAAAATGAGTCCATACAAACTATAATAATAACACCAATCCGTATATCTTTACGTAGCGTGTAAATGTTAATTCACAACTGATGACGTCAGTAAGTTATGCAATATTGTAAGTTATATAATCATACGAAATTAGTTTGACAAACGGTAATAAACTAAGCTGTTTACAAACACATTGTTACGTTTTGTGTGGAACAATTGGTGACGACAATGTGTGACGTAACAGTCGACATTGTTGTATTGTGACGTATTCTCGTTAAAATAAACGTGTAGAAAAATTATTTGCTGTTGTTCTTCTTTGTCATATTGAAATTAACAGCGCATTTAGTCCTCTCAACTACGATACGGTTAAGTGCCCGCATTGTTATATCAATTTTACGGCGTACAGTCTGTTTTCAGAGAGATAAAGAAGGCCGTGCCTGGAGACTTCACGTGACGCATGTGAATTAATTTCCACCATTAAACAAGTTGGTTACGTCAGTAACTTACGTAACAAGCAAATGGTTTAAATAAACACGCGTTATACAAGCGAGTAATCGCGCTTTACAGTGGAGGTTAATTAAGTCCACCGTTAAATGTTACGTAGCGGTGAACTTTCATCAAGCGCTCGTGTAGAAGTAATTATTTTTATAAAATTATATGGCTAATGATAAATTATTAAGTTGTAAAGACTGAAGACGAAGTAATACATCAGCATGACATTTAAAACCTATGAATTTCAACTTTGAAATGGTCTCAAGTTTTTTGTATTTGGCCTCTCTGCTAAATGAAAACAATTATAATAATGAAGAGATAAGTAGTAGAATTCACAATGATAGTAGATGCTACTCTGGGCTGATGAAATACTTCAAATCACCACTTCTACACCGTGAAACCAAAGCTTAACTATATACAACATTATAAAATCTGTCCTGATGTACGAAAATGAAACATGGGTACTGACACAGGGCGACCTGTTTCGACTCGCATCTTTAGAAAGGAAAATCATCATCTTCTTCTTAACGGTTTCAGGCTTTAGCGGCCTGTTCCTATTCTACAGTCTACCTTTTCTTAGGTCTACCAACTATTCTTCTGCCTCTAGGGTTGTAATCTTTTGCTATTTTTGGTATTTTACTTCCTTCTATTTTATCTGTGTGTTGAATCCATTGTCTTCTGTATACTTTAATCCTTTCACTAACTGCAAAAATATCTAAATTACTTCTTATCTTTTCTTTTATAAAATTGCTAAACTGCTATAATTGTTTTTATTATTTAGACAAAGCTTTTCGTCATTACTGACATCTTCAGGTCTTAAACAACCCAATTACTTCTTATCTCCTCATTTCTTAAATGATCTTGTATATTGCACCTTTTAACCGATCTCAGAAATTTCATTTCTGCTGTTTGTATCTTCTGTTCACATTTTTTCTTTATGACCCAAGTTTCAGAGCCACACAGTAGTGTAGATATTGGTATTGTTTTATACAATTTTATTTGGATTTCTTTTTTACATTTATTTTCCAACGTTATCCAAGTCGTTCCACACATCCTTGTGAAATTCGTCACATTAATTTCTACATATCTATCTTGATCATAAGTAAAGTTACGTCCAAGATAGTTGAAATGTCTTACTTGTTTTATGCATGCGATTTTCTATGCATATTTTGGTCCGTACCAAAATATTTTGTTTTCTGTATTAAAAAGTAACAAACAAATATACAAAAATTGAAGTGGCCAGTATTTTCTCTTGTCGGTTACTATTAATCTTATTTATTTTGTATTTCATTATCAACACAAACAAAAGTATAAAAAGTAAAAGTAACAAGTGATTTCGTTTTTAAATATTAGTATCACTTTAATCACTTGGTAGTTCATAATTTTCTCCCTGTGTATTTGATGTAGGCCACAACATAATATTTCTGTAAAAAGTGTTAATGTTCATCTTGTATATACTGATAAATTTTAGCCATATCTTGTATCTTCTTATCACTTATAGGGACTTCCCTATTATAAAGATTACTAACAGGAAGTAATTATCACATCTTCTGTAAAGTTTGAAGACTTTACAGTGAATACTATCAATAAACTCATGTGCTAGCACAATTACCTTTTGTTCTTCTTTGAAGATGAAATTTTAATATTTGCAAGTATCTCTACCCTGCAAGCTTTAGTACTTCTTTTG
This sequence comes from Magicicada septendecula, assembly GCA_034769895.1. Taxonomy (NCBI): domain Eukaryota; kingdom Metazoa; phylum Arthropoda; class Insecta; order Hemiptera; family Cicadidae; genus Magicicada; species Magicicada septendecula. Next base: position 352,726,825 of record CM068373.1, read on the forward strand.
AAAAATTTAGCCACCACTTTTCAAAATTTAATATTTATCGGCTTTCCATTGATCTTAATTCAAATAATGGCTCAGTACTGTTGGAAACTTACAGTACACTAACTTTATATTGAGAGTAAGAAGAGACATTTTTCAGTAATGTTTTCTTTCTTGGACTCAGACAAACTTTAACTTGTTGATTAGTACATAAAAATCAAGAAATGTTTCCTTTCTATACAGCAACTGATGTATTTTTAATATTTCAACAAAATGGTAAAATTTTGACAATGAGTGGGATCTTTTCCTTCTTCTTCACACCCATTCAAGTCGTTTTAAGCAAAACACTTATTAAAAGTTGTTTCAAATAATAATATAATTATATAACGGCTGGTAATTTGCTTATTGCTAGGTGTCTGAAACATGAAAATTAGTATACCGTGGGAGGAAATGTGTATAGTGACGTACGTGTTACGATGACGATAACGGTGATTATAAATTACTTATAAAATTATTTGGTAATTTCGAATACACGTAGTTTTGTAATTTTTTTATTTGCTTTGGAAAATAATTGCTTTTTAAAATTTGTGATCCCATAAAAAAGTACAAAGTAAAAATTATTTCTCTATTTAGTAGTTTGTATCATACAATTCATGCAGTGCATTCTGAATGTCGCTCATTTGACTAGACTAATTAAACAATACTTTTAAACATAAATCCATTGTTTGTTTGAATTCTTAAACTTTTAATTAAACGTTGTTATCAAAGTTGTATAAAAATCTGGATTAGTTGCTACAAAAAACCATACAGACGTTAAAACAGGATCGAATCTATTTTTTCCGTATAAACTATCACAGTGCAGCGAATTCACCTTTGTATTCGACGGTGAATAGTACACAGAACAATGATTCGACGACGCGGGGAGACAGGGAAATGTCTGCTGACTTTCGTATTATCACGGAGTATATAAATCTACCGCAACAATCGTGTCAACTGAAATTGCGAGATTACTAGAAACGCCTACATGTGTTCGAATAGGCAATGGTGACCTTCGTAAAGGAACACACACGAATTCCTTTGCAATAGTTTTGAATTAGCGTACGGTATGTCCTCCTTTGTCCCTCCTACTTTGTAACGTACCTCTGTTTTAAACTATGTCCATGGTTTGTAAGTTGGGTTGTTGGACAATGGCTTTGCTTCCAGACGTAAGGATGTAAGAATAGTGTGTGTGTGTGTGGGGGGGGGGGGTTTGGTTGTGCGAGAGCGCACGTGCGTGACGAGAATTTATAGTAAAATTAAATTCTACGAGATTGCCTTGAAAAGGGTCAAACGATAAATGGAGATTATTACGCTAACCTTTTGGGCCAATTGAATTTAAAAATTCTAGAAACAAGACCAGGATTAGCAAAGAAGAATATCTTTTCCCATCAGCATAATGCACGCCTTCATATGTGCGTTGCGTCTATAGGAAAAATCGCCGAGTTGAAGTACGATCTGTTGCACCATCCGCCTTAGGCCTATTCGCCTGATTTAGCGCCACCTGACTTTCATCTATTCCCAAACCTCGAAAAATTTTCGGGGTGAAGCGATTATTCTCAGATGACTAGCTGAAAGCGGCAGTAAACGGTTATTTCGAGGACCTAGAGGACCTAGAAGAATCGGATTTCCTCAACGGGGTAATGACTTGACGGTTCACTGCTGTTCGTAGGGCGAACGTGGCGCCACAATGCGGTAAAGAAAACAGAAATGGCACACATTCGTTTCTATTGTAGGCAGCGAACTTTTCAAATCGCCCTCGTAATACAATGCTGCTCCGTGACGCCTGAATATTTTTTTTAATTGGTGTTCTGCCCTAAGGCAGGTTTTCAAATGGTAAAAGCTGTCCTATCGCATGCCAGTCTTTTTGTTCTTCGTTTGTCTTTTAGTCTATCTATTAACTTAATTCTTCTACGCCTTCTTCTTTTTTCTCCTTGTATGACACCTTCCATGGCAGTTGTAAGCAAGCAGTCTCTTCTTAAACAATTGTGCCGTACTTTATTCGGCGCTCGGGAAACGCGAAGCTCGGTTCCAGGAGTAGGTAACTTTCTTTTAAAAACTGGCGCGTTCCCGACGTCATGCAATGCCCCTGTATCGCGTCGTCGCTGAGTGTACGTAAACGGTTTGTTGGTAGCGGTGACGAGGATTCAGTTGGCCGGCCCAGCTGTTGTGTGCACTAACCTGCATTCATGCAAGCTTTCGTTGGTGGAAATTGAGTTGTAATCGGCCTCATTTCTGTTCCAACCCTCACCGAGGAAGTTTCTCCAGTCTCAATTGACGGCACCCGATCTGTTCTGCCCGTTCAAAGTACTACACTATGACAAGCTAGAATAAAGCAAGCTCCAGGTATGTAGTTAGAGTAATATGAATCAACTATTAACCACAAAATATTTTGTGTTATGTGATGTGTGATGTGTCAGTGTTAGCCATGAATGGGACATTAAATTAAATTAACGATTGCATTAACTTACAATTGACATGAATGTAGTTTATTAACCCGATTAAAGCAATGTAAAAAAAATGGTAACAGATATCTTACACTCAGCTGCCTTTTAGTGTTAGTTAATAAGAATAGTATAGGTAGAAAAGAATTTCATGGTCGTAAAAGGAATACTCAAACAAAACCAGTTTATTAAATGTAATAAGGCACATCTTGTGGTCCGAGCAAATTGTTAATAAGAATAAGTGGTGAAGCGTTTCTGGTAATCTGCTAAATATTAAAGTGTGTTTTCTGCATATTATAATGGTGGTGTGTGTGCGAGCTGTGATATTATGTTCTTTATGACACCCTATACAGCATATTGCCTGTCTCAGGTGCTCGACCAATGGCGAGATGGGTGTCGGGGTTGGACGAATATCTGTCAACCCCTCGTGCAGAGATGTTACATGAGCCGTGAGATGCCGTCAGTTGGGACACGGACATACACTTGGAGGAATTCTGCCCCCAGGAGTTACCAGTTCAAACTACACGCTACAGCCTAGCCACAGTGCCGCTTAGTTACATCGGACTATCCAGGAGTGATCTTTCTGTATTTACATTATACTATTTCATCTACCACAATACTGTAAATCGGCAGATGCTCTCAGAAACAGACTTATGATACCCCACGTTTAACTTGCACAAGATCTGCAAGCACACACACGTTACGTTTTGTGCCTGCATGTGTGGACCTTGCATACAACTAAGGCTTATGTAATCTTTTATAACTTTCTTATACTATGTAAGAGAATTGCACACACACATGTACCTGCATGAACAGCTCTAAGTTTTTTCCCTTCTTTTTAATGCGTTCTATGAATCTGAGAGTTAGTTATGTCCTGCTTGGTCATGTCCTGCCGTGTGGGCATAATTCAGGACTGGGGGTGTCTGTTTTTCTTCATGTATTGTGGCTTAAACTATGATCATGATTTAATTCTCGGAGTTTTGCTTCAAAATTATTGAAGTTGTATTTACTTATAAATTTTCGAGTCATTTGTTCTGTTGGGGGCAATTCAGTTTCCTGTGTTATTTGAATTCTCATCTTACAGGTGATTTAACTGTGTGAACTTCTAAGCTCGGTTTTGTTTGTATGTATATATATATTTGTACGTTTAATGCAAAGGGTTATTGTGAAAGGGTCGGTACAGGAATTGTGGGTGTGTGTTATATGTATTATGTATGTGTTTGTGTGTAATTTTCAATGGGGGGGGAATGTGACCAAATTAATGATGTGATAGCACAAGTGCTGAAGGAATTATAGAAAGGGCTAGCAAATTTAACTTTAAATTTCATATATCACTTTAAAATTTTAATATCACATATTAAAAACAAAATTATTATAATGTTTATCTTGGACATAGTGTTGCAAAGTGTAGCAATTTAAACTTTAAACTTTAAATATCAAAAAAGGTTATAATGTTGTCTTCACATAGTGTTGCATCCACTCTTTTACAGCCACTGAATTAAGCAGTCACTCACAATATTATACTGTGTAGAATAACGATATGTATGTAATGAAGAATAACCTAGAGATGTAAAAGTATTTCAATTTTACTCAGTGGCTATTATTAAATTATGCCTTGTGATATCATGTATGTGACTGCACGCTAAATAAAGTTCACACTTGTTTTGTTAATAGAGTTTTTCATTTGCAAGTCCTGTCATCCATCCGGGGGACATGTCTGTGATTGTAGCTTGGGTCTCTGCACACTTTATGCTTCCTCTAGGTCCATCACCTAGTTTTAAATATTATGGTTCTCCCCTTTAAATAAAAAAAAATTTTTAAATAAAAAAAATTTCATAATAACTTATAAAATAAAAGGGTGGGGTTCACCCCCAATGACCTAACCAATTCCTTTTCCTATTTTCTATCACCTTCAGGATTCTTCTCTCTTCTCCTATTCTTCTTAAAACTTCATCATTCCTTACTTTATCAACGCACCTCACTTTTTCCATTGCTCGCAAAACCCACATCTCAAATGCTTCTAATCTTTTGTCATCCTCCTTCCTCAGTGTCCATGTATCTGCACCATATAAAGCAACGCTCCACACATAACATTTCGCTAACCTTTTTCGTAAATTATTATTAATTCTGCCACACAGCAGTTTTTTGTTCCCATTAAATGCCTCTTTCGCTATAGCACTTCTTGCTCTAATTTAACCAGTGCAGGACATATCTTTACTTATTAAGCTTCCAAGATATTTAAACAACTCCACCTGCTGTATTTCGTCTTGTCCTATCTTTATCTTTGCCCTTTTTCCTCTGCTAATCACCATACACTTAGTTATTTCCTTATTAATCCTCATTCCATGTTCCTCGCATACTAGATTCAAATCTCTTATCACTTCATTCATTGTCTCTTCCTTTTCTGCTAAAACAGTCATGTCATCAACAAACCTTATACATTCAATTTTTCGACCTTCACACCTCTTGTTTTATCAAAGCACTTTCTAATCAAGTCATCAAGATATATGTTAAATAAATTTGGTGGTATACAGAAGCCCTGCCTTACTCCTCTTCCAATTTTAATTCCTTCCCGACTCTCCTTTCCGATTTGCACACTCAATCCACCCCCTTGTCTCTCAAAATTTCTAATAGTCTTCCCCACTGTACACTGTCTAATGCTTTTTCAAGGTCTGTATAAAGAACATATAGATCTTTGTCTTTTTCTATGTATCTTTCTCCAATTGTTTTTAGCATTCTTATTGCATCCCTAGTCCCTTTTTCCTTTCCTAAAACCGAACTGCTCTTTGCCTGAATATAGTGCCAAATAATTACAAACCAATGCCAAAGACATATGACTGTATGTGATAGTCTACATTGAGATAACAGATAACAAACTTGGCTATGTGACACCATGATACCCGTCGGAATTATGTCCAGACACACATTCCAGCTCCTTGTCTATTATTATTCTGCTGGCATTCGGTCTGCGCGGCCTTGTACGTTGTAACCACGCATTCTCCACGCGTCGTCTGGAAAGTGGTAGATCATCATCATCTTCTGAACACGGCGTCCGTAAACTGCTGCCTGTTCCGCCTTTAAAGGTCCTCCAGCCATCTCTTCGTGGGTCTAATAGGTTCTCCTGTGTCCTATAGGTTCATATATGGGATATAGGTTCACATCCTCGAGAATATGGGAGCGACCACATGTCGAGGAAAGTATTAATAGAATGGATTTATATGATATGGGCATGTTAGCAAATGAACAGCAACGGAGGCCTTGAAGGATACTAGAATATTGTCCATTCGGTCGCAGAAAAAGAAATAGAGGTCCCAAAGGACTTTGAGATAGAATATGTACGAGGATATGAGGAGCAGGAATCTACAAGAACTGACAGGGATAAATTAACTGAGATTACTGGCGGTTGTTACAAATGTAGTAGACTTATCGCAACACACACACACACACACACATGTAATAATAAAATTATATTTGTAATATTAAATATCAAACCATTTCACAACTTTTCAAAGAATTTCTTTTGAAAATCAAAGTCATTCCATTGATTTAACACTGCTAGGACATTGCTTTTGGATAACCCGATGGAAAATCTGTAGAATTTGGCTTCATTTTTAAACATAAATGTTCCACGTAATTGCGTTTTCCTTTTGAACAAGAGCATAATCAACATGGACAAAACTCAAGTAATTAGAAGTTTGGGATATCTCAGAAAATTACCGTTTGGCCAATATTTGTTCTCAGAAACTCATCATCATCATCATCAAAACAATAGAATAGGCAAATATCTGCCGGCACCCCCTTTAAAGATCCTCCAGCCACCTCTTCGTGGGTCTACCTACACACCTGTGTCCTATAGGATTATATTTCCATACTTGTTTAGCCTGTCTAGAATCTGATATTCTTTATAAATGTTCTTTCCTCCGATGTTTGTAAGCTTTTAATTTTTCATTCAAGTTAAAAAGTTGTAACAATTCCTTTATACCCTCATTCTTTACACGGTCAAGTTTATAACACCTTTTAACTCCCCTTAAAAAAGTCATTTCTGACGCCTGTGATTTATTGTCTTATGTCTTTGTTGTCGCCTATAATTCACACGCCTACAACAGTACAGGAACCGCCATAACGTCTTCTAAAATTTGCCACAACAAATTTCTATCTAAACTAACAATGTCCTTCTCAAAATCAACGAAAGCTACAGGCGTTTCTTTATTGAACCCGCAGTGCATCTTATTGACTTGTATAATTTGTTTTAATTCGTCTAACTTGTACAAAATATAATATGATGACATGTCTACCGTACGTTTCTACGTAATCGTCTTGTTTCGTCTGTGGCTTTATTTCGTGTATTCAGTTGGCAGCAATGACATTATACACTGATATCACCATTTACTGACAGTTGTATTGGCAGTGACAGGGTAATTTTCGTTCTGTCTATTAATGACAGTTTACCTGTGCACTTTGCCAAAACGACTAGTATACTGTTTTGTAATGTCATCATATAATTGATATGGATGGTCTCTGACAACCGAAACATTATATTTTGTTAGCTTCAAATAAAGACGTGTGTGCATAATGCTACAACAGATGATAAACCGTGAAGCTTAAAAACGGTAATCGTGAGTTACTACAGTGTATTAGTGTTTGCAACACAAAGTGTAGTGTATACATAATAATGCGCTACACTGAGTTATTATTTTATAATAATAGTTTATAAAGGTTTTCGAGATATAGGGCTACATGCACTTTTTCTGTTTCCAATACCTTGGCTAATATATTTTCCTTACCAGCTATTGATCTAACATTCTATGTTTCGCGAACGGATTTTCAGTAAATTAAACTCTTGTTTCTTTACAGTCCAGTCCATTACCTCTAAATCCTGTCCTAACTCTGAGGCTATTTTCCAAGGCTTAAGTTTTATAAGACTATGGCTGTACCGGTGGCGCTGTATGGGAGAGAGACATGGGTACTTTCACAGAGAGAGAGAGAGAGAGTGAGAAAGTTACATCAACAGAAATGAAATTCTTAGGTTGGTCAAAGGGTGCATGTTACGAGACAGAAAAAGGAATTCACAAATAAGACAAGAATTACAAATTTCAAATTACGTGAGAGGATTACGGAATACAAGGCCAACTAGTGCAAGAATTTAAGAAGAATGCAGCAAGATCGCCTTTCCAAACTTGCCTTGAATTATAAACCCACAGGGAATCGTAGTGTGGGGGGCTTTCCAGGTCTCAGGCCAATTTCCTTGAATAGCATCCACTTACCAATGTCGCCATCATTAAGTGTTATTACAGCCTCATGTACACCAAATTTTAAAGTATTTATTCCAGCAAAATCGTTTTTTGGTACGTAGGTCCAAATAACATTATTCAGGGCTTCATTTACATTCTGAGTCCTGCCCTGAAGATATTTTTCGAGTAATTCTGGCTTAGCAAGGTCTCGAAAGATAGGTTTTTTGAAGCTGATGATATTTACGGGCAGATGAAAGTGTTCTGTATGATCGTAGGTTTTTTTTGAAGGTTTGCCAAGTTGAATTTGCACCAAGTTGTTTCATCTCTTCGACACAACGCATGATTTTGTGAGTTTCGTTGGAAGCCATAACATGAAAGTATTGAGCCCGTATGGCTTCTTTCATGTTCTTGACAGACTCACTATTTTTCCTAATAGATAAACAATAGTAGGATTGTAATTTAGAATTGCAGCATCAGTCAGTCGATTTTTACCTCCGAGCGGAGTACCATCAGGAAGTCTTTTTGTCTTTGATTTCAGAGTTTTTAATCTTGTGCCCATCCTTTTCTGTATATGACCTAAACACTCAATTTTTTAATTTCTATATCAATTCCATATGTTTTCTCGTACGAACTTCCAAATATGCTTTAGTGTCTCCATGACCGAGGTAGTCTGTGTATCGTATACTGTAGTTTGGCATGGAACGTTCAAATATCTTTACACCTCCGGCTACCTCCATAGCCCCACTGTTTCCAGCAAAGTTAGCAGAACATCCTTCTTCATCAATGCTAATTAATTTATTGCTACATATACAAAATTTAGAAAGTACTTCTATGTCAAATACTTTCTCTGATTCCAGGAATGTGGCAGACACTATCACATTGAGTGAAGTACGAGTTTTATAAGTCATATGTCGTCCATGCTTCTACCACGACCAATCAATTTCGACCGATAAGTCTCTACATCCGTCATTTTTGGAAATTGCTTCCTCTACAGCTTTCCTCATAAACTGTTTGCAAACACATTCTGCTTTCGGAACTAAATACCAAGGTCAAAATCAACTGTCACTATGCAAAGGGTATATAGAGGTATATAGAGTGCCAAATTTACACGAAACATAGGTAGGGGAAACATTTTTGAGGAACTTCCAAGATATCAAAATGGTATATGTATGGTATGTTACATGTACCATTTTGTAGGGGAGATTCTATTCTTTCAGAAACAAAATTAAAAAACGATGTGTTTTCGATTTTTATGAAAGTGCTCCCCTTAACGGCCGATAAATTACCGGTTAAGAATTTAACGGGAGAAAACTCGTTTCACAGAGTTCAGTTGAAGATATCGGCAGGTAAAATGGCCAGATAACTTAACGGGAGATATTTGGCCTTTCAGGTAAGTAACGGGCCATTAAAAAGAGAAGAGCTAACCTTAAAATTACGTTTGGTATCATTTATGTAGGCTTTAGTTATTTTTCTTGAAGAAGTCGTTCGTGTAACATAAGTAAAATATATGCACGCATATTTGTTTGCTTTTTATGATCAAAAAATTTGTTTTATCTGTTTTCTGGTCTTACATTAACAACTTTCTAAACAATATATAAAACTCAAAGTCTGAGGATTTATATATTCTGAATATAAATTCACACCGTTACACCGATTGCTACCAAATTTGGCACAGATAACTATTGACATTAGGCGAAAAATACTTTCTAGCTTTGAATTTTATATTTGCCCCGTTCCAACGATTTACGCCCTTTTAATTATGCCTTTTCATTGACGCGTATAAAGATGTCAACAACACCATGGAGATCAGAATTAATTACCATAGTAACAACTAAATAAACAAAAGCTATTTAGCGGCATCGGAACTGTACATTGTCCATTCCTGCAGTACATTTTCGATGTTTTATATAATATGCGATTGTATCGATATATTACGATGTGGAAAAGAAGAAGTGTAATAATTGTAAATTGTCCTATTACTTAATGCAAAGCGAAAATACGTGTTGTTTTCGTTTGTGAGGTTAGATGACAAGGGTTTTTGGTTTTTAGTTTACTGCTGAAATAAATAAAAGCCATGATTGAGGAGAACATAACGTTTAATGTGTTATACAATGCTTCTAACACAGTAACACTTAAAATAAAGAATTTAGCGTTTTTGATGTAACAGGTACTTTATAAATATTTCCAAAGGCTTTAAAAAACGGGTACTTTTAAATTCAAAAGGCTGTTGCATCAACATAATAATTTAGAACAAGTTAAAATAGTATAAGTGTTGAGAACAGCTTTGGAGAGGATTTGACTAATGAGTACAAAATTGTTATACGAGCTGACAGAAAGCCATATAGATATAGACAATAAAAATTATATTAAAATACTTTTTAAAAGACAGATATTTGCGTTCAAAGCCCCGGGTAACAGCTAGTATAATATAAGCTATTGTAACAAACAAACATGGATCAGGGAGAAAAGTTGTATACGTAAGTAAAATAATTGCATTCTATTTTGTGGCATTATTTTGTTTTCATTTCGACGTCGCGGTGATAACACACTTGCGCCGGTCGTGTATAATCTTTATACAATCAAATTGTTTCAAGGCAATTTGTGTATTGCAGGCAACGTTGTTATTGAGAACAGAATAATTACAGAGTAATTCAATTACATGCAGTATTGTCACAAATAATAAAATCGTTTCCTTACAGCGCGATAAATTGAATCCTTAAGCAAATTAAGCAGAGAAGCACAGAAAATTATTGTTTAACGCGATTAACTATAGTTAAACGAGCGACAACATTGTCTTCCTATAATCTCCTTGTTGCTAGTAGTAACACACGTTCTATTCAGACTTTACTCTGCTTCTCAAGTTATGTATTAAATGAATATTTTTACGCTGTTATAAAGTGTTTAATATATAATTATCTCTGTCCTTCAAATTATACCTATGGGTTTAAACAAAACTGGTCATTCGTACACTAAATTTCCTGTATCAGGTATGTTGTATCTTCATCAGCTAATGCAAATTGTGTGGTGTATGAAGTTTTAACTCTTACACAGTTCAACGGGTTTTTATGAGCAAGACCCTTCACATTCCATGTTGCCAAAGTTAATATGCCCGCAGTACCAATTCCTATACCTACAATCGTCCGCTGTCAATAGCTATTGCATTAATCAGGGAGTCCGGCAAAGTTGTAGTATATCTCAAAAATCGTTTAATGGCTATATTGAGGACATAGTAAGTGAGTGGAAATTCCGAGTGGATCTAGGAATAAAATTAATAATAGAACATACTTGAATGCAATGCTGTTTCAGGTGATCAAGTAATCATCCAAAGCAATAAATGCGAGTTCCAGAAATTAATGTTCCAGTTACACCAAATCTGTTAGACTTACAACGTAAAAATGTCTATGCAAAAGACAAAAACTAAGGCATCAATGGGACAAATATCTCTTGCGAACTTAGGTTGTATGGGATAATATGATTCTAGAGCGATTGCCACATTTCCGGTACCTTGCTTGTGACATCATTAATGACGTGGATCATACGTTTGCCACGTTTTAGACAATATGTGGCACAATTTGTCAAGCGTTATCGTGGAAAACAAGGAATGAGACTCGACTAAAATTGTATAAAGTAATGACTGTGCCAGTGTTGTATAGTTGTGAAACCTGGATTCCTGTGAAGTAACGTCCAAGTAGGATACAGGAATGTTTGGAGTTGTGATTATTGTAATGTGTTATTGGCTGCACATTAATGGATAGGCTATTTAAAGAAAACATTCGAAAGGGCTCGCGTAAATCTATTGGATATATCTGATAGCTACCACCAATATTTTGATTCAGGACAGGAAGAAGAAAAAGAAGAATAAGATAAAGATTATGATGATAATGATAATAATAGTGACAAAAATTATGATGATGATGTTGCTAAAAACGATATTGCGAAAATATTGGAAATTTGGATAATTTCTAACAGGAGGAGAATTCAAGTTCCTGCACTACAAGCATGTGGTTCAGTGGTTCAGAATATTGAACACGTGTTCTTCAATCGATTCCGAGTTAGTGAGCCGCGGAAAAGACTTCTGGACAGGATTGCCATTCCCACAGCATCTATTCATTCCAGACAGAACTGTAACCAGTGTGCTGGCGTCGAACACGGATAGACAGACTCGGGGCGTTTTGGCCCATGGCCAATCGTCAAAGCCCAGTGAACGCCAGGTTTAAGCGAGAACTGTGAGATCGTTTGTTGACCACGTGGAGTTAGAATGCGTTTCCTCTATGCACGATGGGCGTGCAGGAGAGGAGATCGTGAATTTCTCCAGCGTGGCTCAACACAATGGCCACAGCTCCGTGGCTCAAATATCGATTCAACAGCAAGAGCTTCAAGGCCCGAAGGCGTCTGCCGGAATTGGGGGGGCTATGTTTCCGCAACAGTGATTAACCAGGTTCGCGATGCTAGATAGATTAAAAACGGGTCTCTAACGGAACCAGTGCCATACAGTGAAATGGCTGAATATCATTACTGATGAGCCCATTGTAACGCGGTAATATCTTCGGCAGAGAACTACCATCATACTGACCACAAAACGAATATCAGACATCAATGAAGTCATTTCCTATAAAAGCCAATGCTTCGCACTATAAATTAGTAGACGTATCCAGATAAAAAAACTGAAATTTTCTAAACTATGATACATCATAACTCTAACTTAAAAATACGTATAGTTAACAAAGTTGAAAGTATCTCTTAGAATAGGAATTTGAAATACTAGTTATAATATTCAATAACTCAAAAAAATGAAAACGTTATCAGAAGAATGCTGAAATGCGCGTCGTAACGGGTCTGTTAAAAAACCTGGATTCTTTATTATTAAAGAAAAATATTGCAACATAAACCGTAGAATACAATCTCCAGACTGCGTTGTTACAAGCAATGTACATTATTATTCTTTTTATGGAGCTATAAAAGATCACCCGTGAAATGTTTTTCATGGCGAGATTTTTGTATTTTTGCATAAGCAAACACGGTGTGATAAACAAAGTAGTGAACGGAATAGAGAAGTAGGTGGAACGCCACGAGTGAAGGCCCATTAACCCCCACCCTATATCTATTCACCTACAACAACAACCCGTCGCACCGTCACACTCACACGCGTAAATTCAAAAATGTATAAAGGATTTTCAGTTTACAAATTCCATAAATTATAAAGACTGATAAAAACCATAGTGCAATTTATAAACATCTCAGCCTAGAAGTAATCCCATCAATATACTGTTTATATGTGATGTTACTGTACATACATATATCTTATAATTATTATTATATTCTTATTAGGCCTACAATCTGATAATTTTCTAACGATTTAGCTGTATTGAATGTACGAAATTTGATCACAAAGTTTGTGCAATTTTTTAGTTTCCACCGCTACAAGTGTCCGATTAACAAACTGTTTGTATGTGATATTGGTACACATGTTACTGACAAAGGACTAAACTATTAGCCCTATTTGATGCACAGTTTAGATTTCGGAGCTAATTAAGTAAGTCATCCTTAGGTGTATTAGACGATTTTTAGACATTCTACAATGCAAGAGTGAAGAACATGGATTAAATTCTGTGTAAACCGTGAGATAAACTGATCTGTCCTGGTAAACGTATTCAGAAGACTGGCGAGACTGATGTGCGTAAACAAGCAGTTTACAAGATTAAAAACTGCCGAAAATGAGCTGAAGACTGTGGTTATTAAATGAAGATTATGTTTTTGTGTTCCACGAAAAATCATCGCTAGGCGCAGTGGTAAATAAAGGGTACTACTCAGATATTTTACGCAATTTGCAGAAAACGAATAATTCATGAAAATTGCTGCCCGATAAATCGCCTAAACGCACGACATTGCTTTTTAAGAATATTGCCAGGCTAGGCAAAAGAAAACGTCACAGTGGTGACACAGCAACTGCCGCATTCACCAGATGCGTCCCAACGCGATCTTTCCTCCTCCCAAAAGTGATCGTTTCTACGAAAGGACAACGTCTTGCGACCGTTGAAGACGTGAAACAAAAGTCGCTAAGCAAGCTCAAGTCTGTGGTAAAAAATGCATGCTTCAAATATTTTGAAGACTGCAAGACGGCTGGCTGAAACGTGTTACCCAGCCGTACGCTTTTAGTATAAATGTCGATAAATGAAGGCATAATTCTTAAAGTAAACAAGAGTTGTATGTACGTTATGATCACACCTCGTATATTGTTGCAACGGTCTCACGGAAGTTGTACAGCGGAACCAGAATAACGTACAGCTGATTACAAACTTTAAGTAGGTACAAAAAACAGTTAGACATCAACAACGGCATTCTTTGCTTGTAGTGAGGGAGTGACATATTACCTTGTAGTGAGGGGTTGACATACTACCTTGTAGTGACGGGTTGTTTCTTCAAAAGGCTTGAAAAACGAAACTCGAAACTCGGATATAACACCAAGGATAGTGCAGACCCTAAAGGGTAAAGGAAAGTGTGCCTTAATATAGTAGGTGAGGAGGAGACGGCAAGATCACACCCCCCCGGTCCACCAGGTAGAGGCAACCCTACAATATAAAAACAAGAAAAATTACAAACCAGAAGCCAAGAGGAAGCCATAGCAACAACTAACCTGAACACAAATGTTCAACAAGATCAGAAGCTAAGATGACTAACGGTGGGAAAAAGAGTTGATTCACAAAACATGTTCGAAGTAAGAAAATATCAAATCTTGATTGTAAATGGTAATAAATACTAAATAATATATAATTAAATACTATATAATGTAATACTATATAATACCAAATAGTAAATAATATAAATATAATATATTATTTACATATTATATAATAGCCTACTAAATAATATATATTTATATATTCTAACACTTTTTGCTACAGTCTGTTTCTTGATGTAAAAAATATATTTAAAATTTATAAAGACTTTACCTTAAGATGTTTCTTCTTATTTGGGACATGTTTCGGAAAGCCTTATGTTCCCATCTTCAGCCCTTCCCAAAAATCAGGAAGGCTGAAGATGGGAACACAAGGCTTTCCCAAACATGTCCCAAATAAGAAGAAACATCTTGAGGTAAAGTCTTTATAAATATTGTAGCGTGACAGATGTATGCATAATATTGAATGGCAATTGATCATTAGAATAATGAAGTTATAATGTTTAAATTTGGAAGAAAGCATTAAGTTTAATATAAATTAATTAATTCATAGCAACTGTGGAAAGAAATCATTATTATAAAGAAAATACAAGTTAAAATAAAAGGAGTTACTAGTGATGAGTCATCCAAAACCAGTCTCATAACCAAAGGTTTTCAAGGTATAACCCAGGAAGGTAAAATAGTAAATAACAAAGCAGTACACAATATGACCAAACCCACAACGAGGGAGAATAAATAAAAGAGAAACCCTAAAATAAGCCAAGATCAACCAATACAGGTTGTGTATTTCTGAATTAAAGAAGAAGATGGAGAAGATCCCAAGAAACCTGATGGCATCAAGAACAGATGGAGAAGATACCAGTCCCAGAAGGCAGGAGAAAAGAAGACTGAAGAAAGAAGAAGAGGGCAGCATCCTGAAGAAGACGTCATGCTCTTATAAAAGACACCCAAATCCCTATATCCCCAAAATAAATATCTAAAAATAAAAGTATAACGAAATAAAAACCACATGTATACAAATTTAAGAGAGAGGAGTGTATAAAGTAAAAGTTTCCTGTGAACTAAGATGAAACAATAATATAGTACCCATGGAACAAATCTCCATTGAAAAAACGCTAACCAATTTATTATGTTGATAAGACTATACGACCATTTAGCATTAACATAATATATAAGTGAAAGTGAACCAGTGATAGTTGTGGGTATTATAAAAAATGAACCTTGTGTTTCATTCTTGGCAATCACAAACATTGGATGCAATGAAATATGCATTTTTCAATGACTTAAAATATGTACGGTGACAATATGTTGTTCATAAGACATGAATCTGTTTAAAATAACATTTTTGTTTTACATGAAAAAAGAAAAACAGATTTCATAGTGCTTTGTGAACGGTTCATACTATTTATTTGTTAATGACAGTGTACAATTCCCCAAAAACAAGGTATAAAAGACTGTATAAAAACTGTAGAATCCTACTTATAATAATAGTTAGAAATAAGAATATAAATATAAGGTTTTAATGTATATAGTACAAGAATGTTTAAAAATGTTTTAGATATAAGGCCATTTGTTTGGGTCTGAAACAACTAACATCAGAACTATAAAAATAATTACCACTTGTAAATAGTAGAGAGTAATTAAGATGTTAGTTAGTACAAAACCTTTGTTGTAAACCATATTTCCATGTTGGAAATGGGAATTTTGTTGCAAAATGTCTGATTTGAAGACAACCATTTATTTAAAAAAAAAAAAATGTTCTTTATTTTGTGTTAACTATTGTTTGTATTGTAACCAATACTAATTGTTTTTGTGTAATTTGAAAACATGTTTAATTTATAATACTATTTGTAAAAAGTCAGAGAGGGTATCACACATCATATATTGTTTGTAAATTATTTTGTAAGAAAAATTGTTAAAAAAAATCATAGGCCAAAAGAATGGAAACCAAACTTCATCAAAACAGAGAAATTACTCATTTAAAAGCAAATAAACAAAAGGGGTTTAGACAAAATAAACTTGAGATCATGCCATATAATTGCACATACCATTTAGAGAGATTTTAATAAATTATATTCAGAATTATAAATGAAAATAAAATGACTAAACTCAGAAATTTAGACATGGGAGTCATATATTTCAGAATAATGTTTCAGAATACAACTAATTCAATTAATTACCAGAAAATAAGGGAATAGGAACCTTTTAATACAATATAGGATTATTAATATTAAATATAACTGATAAAATGGCTGAATTTACATTATAACAGGAAGTAAATTTTGGAAATGTTTGACTTATCAGAGTATATCAAACTGAAAGTAAAATTACTATTTTTTGGACAGAAAACACTATAAAATGGCATTATTTAATCTGAAAATAACCAGAATGAACTGAAAGATTAATTTAAATCAAATCTAGTGAATAAAATTGACAAATAACCAAAGTTTAGGCATTCATATAGTGAAATAGTAAAATGTACACAGGATGTGAAAATATTTTTGAACAATGTTAAGGATAATATTATATGGGCTAAGAGTTTAATTGAAACTGAAGGAAACAGTTAGTTAATTATTGGTAGTTGAACGGTCAACATGACATACCTTTGAAAACGTGAATAACCTAACCTATAATCGTCATACAAAGCGAGTGTATAGTGAGTTATTGTGAAATCGCGAGTGACTTGTAAAATACTTCTGAAACTATCATATTATAACAGAAACGATCAAGTAACACTCCATAACACAGAACAATATAAATCTACTCTGAAAAACACCACAAAACACTAGAAAACTGTGTAATACATTAACCCAAATTAGTGATGGAATCGGGGAAAGTGTTTGAACTAATAATTATACGGATACACTAAATACAACTCAGAAACAGTACACTAGACACTACACAACATTTTACAAGAGATTCGCAGACATCAGAACAGGAATACTACAGGAAAATCTTTTATTTGGAACGTCCAATATACGAATGACATCTCACTAACTTCACGGCAGCCATTTGCAATATTGGTCTCATCATTGCCAGAACCCCGCCTTCTAGTTCGACACGGCTGTTGGGTGAAAACAATTATTATATTTACAAATTATTATTCAATGTCTGTGTTTATTAATAACTATTAATTTTATTGTAACGTTATACTTTTTAAATATTAGCCCGATTTCTCTGACTTTGGTAATAACTGGCTGTTTAAAGAACCCTATATAATTTTTATATCATATACTTGTAACTTTTTTCGATATCCTGAGAATCGATACTAATCGATAAGAGTCAATATTGCTATTACTTAATAAAATATTAATACTTTTCAATACTTAATAGTTCTTTATTTCTTCAATAATACTAATTACCAATAATATAATTCTAATTGATAATCTACAAGGACTTTACCACCCGTAAGTGAAGATAACCTAAAAAATAGAAAGGTAAACAAATATCGATTGGTTTACAGACAGTCTTATGAGTGGTGATAGATTATTTAAATTATACTAAAACTTTAATAAAAATTTTCAGAAGAGCATTACACTGTTTAAAACTTCACAGCCCTATATTAATTAATTGATCCTAATTAATTAATTAATAAAATTAAAATAATTTTTTTTTTTTTTTATAAACATAATTTTTTTTTTAATTTTCCTTCAAAACAATAAATTTTGTTTTGAAACGTTCGGCGAAGCCAAGCATATATATTTCTTCATCAACTTTACGCTACTCGACCGGTCTTGCTACCATTGGGACTCGACCAGCTGGGAAACTTAAGGAAGTGTTTCAGGCCAGTAAGACGTCGAGAGCCACACCAATTAAACACCTTACAACTTACAGATTCACACATCAATCTTATTTATTTTATTACAAATTGGCTAGTCCAAACAGAGGGGCTTGATTACATCGGAGTCGAATTTCACAATCACAATCTCTTATATCATCAACACACTTACACTAATATTTATTTTATTACAAATTGGCGCACAACTTTAGGGGCTTTAATTAGCGATTGACAGGCCAATACATTCTGCCCAATCACTAGTTGGAGCTAGGCAACAGCTACAAAGCCAGAGAATTTCAAGGGAAAATGCAACGACGTGCAACATCTAAGAAACGGGCGGCGGAGGCCGAGAAAGAAATAGAAGTTGACATGGACAACAAGGAAGCAACGCCAATAGACGCGGAAGAGTCGTTGCCACCAGTGTTGTCCAAACAACATGAACAACCAGGGGAACAACCTGAGATGCCTACTCAGACAGGGGAAGTAAATGTCCAGGAAAGACATGTAGAGAAATCCAAGACACCTGAAGAAACAAAAATGGACAGATTAATGGAAATGTTCATGCAGATGAAGGAAGGAGTGGACAAGAAACTGGACGAAAATAACAAGAAAATGGAATCCACAAGTAAGGAATTAAAGGAAGACTTGAGTAAGAAAATGGGGAGAGACAACCAGTCTTTGAAAGAAGATATCAAATCCGGCAAGGAAGAAACAAATAAGAAGTTAGAAGAATTGAAGGAAGACAATCAGTCCCTGACGAAGAAGATGGAAGAAAACAGCAAGAAGATGGAAGAGAAGATGGAAGAAAAATTAGAAGAATTGAAGAAGGATAATCAATCCACAAAAGAAGAGTTGACTGGGATGAACAAGAACATGGAAGAATTGAAGGAAGACAACCAATCGTTCAAGGAAGAATTCAAGGCGACTAAAGAAGAGTTAATTAATAAAATTGAAAATACCAATCAGAAAATAGATGAAACCAGGAAGAAGATAGAGAAAAACAACCGACAATTGAAGGAAGAGTTGAAAGAAGATAACAGGAAGTTGGAAGAGAAAATGGGGGAGAAGCTGGAAGAACTGAGAGAGGACAATCAAATTCTAAGAGAAGAGTTAAGGGAGGTAAATCAGGAGATAAGAGAGAACAGATTAAAAAGGGGAGAGGAGCATCAAAAATGGATTAAAGAAAGAAGAGAGGACAGATTAAAAAAGGAAGAATTAAGAAAGGAGAAGACCGAAGAAATAAAAAATGATAGCCAACCAGAACCAGAAGAAGTACTAAATGATAAAACGCAGGAAGATAGTCAACCAGAACCAGAAGAAGTAATAAATGACAAAACGCAGGAACTAGTAATGGTAGTACCTGAAATTGAAACTAACCGAAACCAGGAAGATATTAAACCAAGGAAAAGGAGAATGTATCCAAGAAATTTGATAAAAACTAAGGAAGAGTTGGAGATGATGAAACATGGGTTGATTGATGGCAATAATATCCCAATTACCTATGACAAAGACATCATGAATTCCAGGAATTATAGAAGGAGAATCGAAGTAATTTCCAAAATAATTTACCACAAGACAGTAGTGTACCAATGGGAAAGGACCAGAGGTAAACAGAATACGACATGTGGACAAGATCAATTTCAGCGCAGGACTGGACAGTGTATTACAGAAAGATGGAAATGTGATATCGTACCAGACTGTAATGATGACACAGATGAATCACCAGAATGTATTCCATTAACGTGCCATCCAGGACAGTTCCAGGGTACGGTTAGACTAAAATATATTCCTTCAGAGTGGATATGTGATGGTAAACCAGCTTATGGTGTTTCAGATAAACAAATAATAAGTGATAACCCAGATGAAGATCCTCACAGATATTTGTCAAGTAACACAAAACATGGACCAGAAAAGTATTGGTGTATACAATATGATGATAGAGGGAACCAACCCAGTAATTACGACGGCCCTAACAACCCGCCGTGTAATAACCAGTGTATCAGTAATTCTAACGGCGTTAGGGATAACAACCCCTATCCATACAATAGAAACAATTTATACCAACATAATAATGTCCCATACAGTCAGAGAAATCCATATCCCAACAATAATGGTGACAAACCTTACCAACCTAACCGAAATTATTATCATGATAAATTTAGTAATAAAAACAATAACAGTAATAATAACCGAGTGTCGCGCCCTAGGGTAAATTTTATAAGAGCAACTGAGATGATGGACCCTGGTTGACACAAATACCACACGACATCAAGAAAAGGGACGGATCATGATAACCGACTACGGCGAAAAACAACGTTGAAGGAGACGAAATAAATATCATTGAAAGGAAATGATATGGAGAATAAACATAGAAACAAAACTGGGTTTTATGAATGAAGACTATTTAAGAAAATGCACATTATAAATAAAAATATGAGCAATGGAACGACGTAAAGAAAATCGTCCATCTTCCTGGATATATAAAAGAAAAGAAAATTTATAAGAAAAGAAAAAGTGGAGATCAACTTACAAAAGTATAAGTAAAATGGGCCAGTGTAGAGTACAATATAACCCCATATGTTGTGGTAAATAATAAGCATAACAATACATATGAGTTGAAGGAAATCGTTTCAGGAAAAATCAAAGGAGTGTACAATCAAGCTTCTATGAAGAAATATTATGAAGAATGAGTTGTGAGTTTTAGAATTTTGAATTTTTATTTTAGAAATTCAAAAATAATGTAAGTACATCTTACAACCTAATATTTTGAGAAGAACATTTTGGAGAATTATAAGAAGAAGGAATTTAGAATTTTTATTATAAAAATTTTAAAATAATGTAAGTACATCTTACAACCTAATATTTTGAGATGAACATTCTGGAGAATTAAAAGAAGAAGAAATTTTAATTTAATAATTTGAAAAAATTCTAAAATATGTAAGTACATCTTACTACAACCTAATAATTTTGGAACAAACTTTATGAAAGAAAAAGAAAGACTTTTGAATTGAAATATAATTATAAAAATGTAAAATTATGTAAGTACTTCTTACTACAACCTGATAATTTAGAACAAAACTTTATGGAAGAAAGAGAAAGAGAGAGAATTTTGAACTTAATATACAAAAAATTTAAAAATAAAGTAAGACCAACTTACTACAACTAAGTTTGTGAGAAAACTTTATGGTAAATAATTAAGAAGAATTTGATTTTGGAAAAATACCAAAACATTCAGAAATAATAGTAAGATAACAGTACTATAAACAATTCTGAATGAAACAATTCTGGGAATAAATGAATTAAACAGAATTTGAATGTTGATAGAACGTCAGAACTTTGAAACAAGATAAGATCAACATATTACAAGGAGTTATGAGAAATATTTTTCAATTAAATAAAAAGAATAGTTTGAATTTTACATTAAAACTAACCAAGTTCCAAAAAATAATTATGTGTCAATTATGATTGAATTGAGAAGAAAATAAAGTGATTAATTCAGAAAAGAGAGTTAACGTTAATCCAGAATAAATGCTAGACATTCACAATAGCATTTGAAGGAGTAGAGAAGACTAACAAAAAAGAGTGTAATATGCCAGAGAAGGAAAAAATTTGGAAGCAAAGAGACTAATTACCTATGAAACGATAATGAAAACAGTTAATTAAGAGCAAAGAAGAACAACTCATACCAAAAAGATGGAGAAGATGATTTTGAACCAATGATAATAATAAGACCTATATGAAATGCAAAGAGAAGAAATACCACATGAAATATAATATAAATGAATTAATGCTAATGAATGCGAAGACGGATTAATAACTTTCTAAGAGAAAGGAAACAACCAAAATGTTTAAATAAAATGATCAATATAACAACCTGTATATCTAGTGTAAAGATACAATGTTAAAAAATTAAATATAATATAATAAGACCATTCAAATAATGAATAAGAAAGACTATATATAGAGACCATGCTAATACTATGAATAACCAGAAGAAAGTATAAAGAGAATTCAGATGAAGAAGAAAGAGAGTTACACTGTAAACAGTAACCAGAATTATTAAAAGAAAGGTTTTCAACCATAATTAAATTAAATATATCAGACAAGTTAAGAGTTTTGGAAAAATATATATGTAATGAGTATAATAATGATTATGAAGATTTATTAAGATAGAAAATGTGAGATAATCTGAGAGACTACGAAGTGGAGAATCCAAAGATATTTTTATTAGTCGAAAATGAGACTACTTTTTATTTATTTATTCGATGACTGACTGAAGATAATTCCAGCAGCATTATGTTTTTGAGCAGGGATGGATATGCCCCTGTACTCAATTTATAGAAGTGGTGTATGGCCAGCAGAGAAGTAGCGTACAGTGCCCCTCTGATCTGCCCCAGCCCACGTGATAGGGAATGTTAGGGAATTAATATCCCAAGGATGCAACACGAAGTTGATATAGAAAGAAAATGTATTACAATTATAATATATCTCAGAAGACACTAACTATCCGAAAAGGATCAGTAGTAAAACAAATAATTATATATATAAAATTAATAAAACTCTAATATAAAAAAGTCGATATAAAAATGGAGAAGAAAATGAATTATAAGAAATGATGAAATTATCATAAGAAATTATTTCATCCATAAACATGTCTGAAATAATTACTTCTGGAGGAGAGCAATCTGTAGCGTGACAGATGTATGCATAATATTGAATGGCAATTGATCATTAGAATAATGAAGTTATAATGTTTAAATTTGGAAGAAAGCATTAAGTTTAATATAAATTAATTAATTCATAGCAACTGTGGAAAGAAATCATTATTATAAAGAAAATACAAGTTAAAATAAAAGGAGTTACTAGTGATGAGTCATCCAAAACCAGTCTCATAACCAAAGGTTTTCAAGGTATAACCCAGGAAGGTAAAATAGTAAATAACAAAGCAGTACACAATATGACCAAACCCACAACGAGGGAGAATAAATAAAAGAGAAACCCTAAAATAAGCCAAGATCAACCAATACAGGTTGTGTATTTCTGAATTAAAGAAGAAGATGGAGAAGATCCCAAGAAACCTGATGGCATCAAGAACAGATGGAGAAGATACCAGTCCCAGAAGGCAGGAGAAAAGAAGACTGAAGAAAGAAGAAGAGGGCAGCATCCTGAAGAAGACGTCATGCTCTTATAAAAGACACCCAAATCCCTATATCCCCAAAATAAATATCTAAAAATAAAAGTATAACGAAATAAAAACCACATGTATACAAATTTAAGAGAGAGGAGTGTATAAAGTAAAAGTTTCCTGTGAACTAAGATGAAACAATAATATAGTACCCATGGAACAAATCTCCATTGAAAAAACGCTAACCAATTTATTATGTTGATAAGACTATACGACCATTTAGCATTAACATAATATATAAGTGAAAGTGAACCAGTGATAGTTGTGGGTATTATAAAAAATGAACCTTGTGTTTCATTCTTGGCAATCACAAACATTGGATGCAATGAAATATGCATTTTTCAATGACTTAAAATATGTACGGTGACAATATGTTGTTCATAAGACATGAATCTGTTTAAAATAACATTTTTGTTTTACATGAAAAAAGAAAAACAGATTTCATAGTGCTTTGTGAACGGTTCATACTATTTATTTGTTAATGACAGTGTACAATTCCCCAAAAACAAGGTATAAAAGACTGTATAAAAACTGTAGAATCCTACTTATAATAATAGTTAGAAATAAGAATATAAATATAAGGTTTTAATGTATATAGTACAAGAATGTTTAAAAATGTTTTAGATATAAGGCCATTTGTTTGGGTCTGAAACAACTAACATCAGAACTATAAAAATAATTACCACTTGTAAATAGTAGAGAGTAATTAAGATGTTAGTTAGTACAAAACCTTTGTTGTAAACCATATTTCCATGTTGGAAATGGGAATTTTGTTGCAAAATGTCTGATTTGAAGACAACCATTTATTTAAAAAAAAAAAAATGTTCTTTATTTTGTGTTAACTATTGTTTGTATTGTAACCAATACTAATTGTTTTTGTGTAATTTGAAAACATGTTTAATTTATAATACTATTTGTAAAAAGTCAGAGAGGGTATCACATATCATATATTGTTTGTAAATTATTTTGTAAGAAAAATTGTTAAAAAAAATCATAGGCCAAAAGAATGGAAACCAAACTTCATCAAAACAGAGAAATTACTCATTTAAAAGCAAATAAACAAAAGGGGTTTAGACAAAATAAACTTGAGATCATGCCATATAATTGCACATACCATTTAGAGAGATTTTAATAAATTATATTCAGAATTATAAATGAAAATAAAATGACTAAACTCAGAAATTTAGACATGGGAGTCATATATTTCAGAATAATGTTTCAGAATACAACTAATTCAATTAATTACCAGAAAATAAGGGAATAGGAACCTTTTAATACAATATAGGATTATTAATATTAAATATAACTGATAAAATGGCTGAATTTACATTATAACAGGAAGTAAATTTTGGAAATGTTTGACTTATCAGAGTATATCAAACTGAAAGTAAAATTACTATTTTTTGGACAGAAAACACTATAAAATGGCATTATTTAATCTGAAAATAACCAGAATGAACTGAAAGATTAATTTAAATCAAATCTAGTGAATAAAATTGACAAATAACCAAAGTTTAGGCATTCATATAGTGAAATAGTAAAATGTACACAGGATGTGAAAATATTTTTGAACAATGTTAAGGATAATATTATATGGGCTAAGAGTTTAATTGAAACTGAAGGAAACAGTTAGTTAATTATTGGTAGTTGAACGGTCAACATGACATACCTTTGAAAACGTGAATAACCTAACCTATAATCGTCATACAAAGCGAGTGTATAGTGAGTTATTGTGAAATCGCGAGTGACTTGTAAAATACTTCTGAAACTATCATATTATAACAGAAACGATCAAGTAACACTCCATAACACAGAACAATATAAATCTACTCTGAAAAACACCACAAAACACTAGAAAACTGTGTAATACATTAACCCAAATTAGTGATGGAATCGGGGAAAGTGTTTGAACTAATAATTATACGGATACACTAAATACAACTCAGAAACAGTACACTAGACACTACACAACATTTTACAAGAGATTCGCAGACATCAGAACAGGAATACTACAGGAAAATCTTTTATTTGGAACGTCCAATATACGAATGACATCTCACTAACTTCACGGCAGCCATTTGCAATATTGGTCTCATCATTGCCAGAACCCCGCCTTCTAGTTCGACACGGCTGTTGGGTGAAAACAATTATTATATTTACAAATTATTATTCAATGTCTGTGTTTATTAATAACTATTAATTTTATTGTAACGTTATACTTTTTAAATATTAGCCCGATTTCTCTGACTTTGGTAATAACTGGCTGTTTAAAGAACCCTATATAATTTTTATATCATATACTTGTAACTTTTTTCGATATCCTGAGAATCGATACTAATCGATAAGAGTCAATATTGCTATTACTTAATAAAATATTAATACTTTTCAATACTTAATAGTTCTTTATTTCTTCAATAATACTAATTACCAATAATATAATTCTAATTGATAATCTACAAGGACTTTACCACCCGTAAGTGAAGATAACCTAAAAAATAGAAAGGTAAACAAATATCGATTGGTTTACAGACAGTCTTATGAGTGGTGATAGATTATTTAAATTATACTAAAACTTTAATAAAAATTTTCAGAAGAGCATTACACTGTTTAAAACTTCACAGCCCTATATTAATTAATTGATCCTAATTAATTAATTAATAAAATTAAAATAATTTTTTTTTTTTTTATAAACATAATTTTTTTTTTAATTTTCCTTCAAAACAATAAATTTTGTTTTGAAACGTTCGGCGAAGCCAAGCATATATATTTCTTCATCAACTTTACGCTACTCGACCGGTCTTGCTACCATTGGGACTCGACCAGCTGGGAAACTTAAGGAAGTGTTTCAGGCCAGTAAGACGTCGAGAGCCACACCAATTAAACACCTTACAACTTACAGATTCACACATCAATCTTATTTATTTTATTACAAATTGGCTAGTCCAAACAGAGGGGCTTGATTACATCGGAGTCGAATTTCACAATCACAATCTCTTATATCATCAACACACTTACACTAATATTTATTTTATTACAATATTAAATATATATTTATATATGTACGAAATTAAAAATACAATTTCATAAAAACGTACCGATAAGTATCAGTAATTTTTAAGAAAGAACACAAGTTTAACAAAACTCTATGAAAAATAATTGCATTCTATTTTATTGCGTTATTTCGTTTTCGTTTCGACGTTGCGGTGACAACACCCTTACGCCACGCCGATCGTGTATAATCTTTAAACAATCAAATTGTCTTGAGGCAATTTCTATACTGCAGACAAACATTGATATTGAGAACAGGATAATTACACAGTAATTCAATTGCATGCAGTATTGTAACACGTAGTAAAATCGTTTCCTTACACAGGATAAAATTGAATCCTTAAGCAAATTAAGCAGAGAAAGACAGAAAATTATCTTTGAACGCCATTAACTATAGGCAACGCGAACGACAATATTGTCTACCTAAAATTTCTTTGTTGCTAGTAATAATGCATGTTCTGTTTAAACCTTACACTACTTGTCAATAAGTGTATTATATGAAGATTTCAAACGCTGTTGTAAAGAGTTCAAAATATAATTTTCTCTCACTCAATTTTGGATTGGATATTGTTACGACGGTCTACTGATCGTCGTATGGTACAGTGGCAAACAAAATACAAGACACCAATTATGTAACTAATCACCACCTTTAATTATCACAATTAAACAGTTTGTAATCAAGATAATCTCTTACAACGAATCAAACAAAAATTGTTCGCACGCAATAAAATGTCAACTAATATAAATCACAATTGTTCCACACGATTATAAAACATTTCGCCACAATTCTTCGAACCGCACTGCGTAAATCGCCACTCAAACGCACTGTGTGATCGCCCGACAATAACTATCTTGACCGTCGCTGAATGGCTGTATTTATACCCCGCTGATTTCCAGAATAACCTGTCACTTTGGATGACTTGTTAAAAAAACAGGCGCTCTCAAGAATACACTATAAACAGTGTCATTGAACACACAGCGCTGACCGGTATGGTCTCGTATATACCTGATAGTTGACGCGTAATTGTCTTTCACCGCAAACTAACAGCATTACAGCTGGAATATTAGAGAAACATGTAGAACGTTTCGTACTACGTAACACTTTTCCCGCATTACGTACAATATGTTTCAATATGTCCCCCCCCCCAAATACGTTTCTAAAAAGGATACTAGAATATCACCTGCTCAGCGGCAGGAAAAGAGTTAGACATCGAGAAACGGGTAGGATGTGGAGGAGCATATGGTGAGCAGGAATTTACAGGAGACGGGCTGGGAAACAGAGGTTACTGGCGGTTGTGATACGGGATGCGACGACGAGAGTTGTAGGCTCCCCGCACTGTGTGTGTGTGTGTGTGTGTGTGTGTGTGTGTGTGTGTGTGTGTGTGTGTGTGTGTGTGTGTGTGTGCGCGTGTGTGTGTTCAGGCGTATAATTATAAACCACAAAATATCATTAAGCCTAATGCATCATAAAAGTAAAAATCTCTACTTTATGAAAAAACTACTTTACGTTGAAAAAATTGAAAATCTTTTACACTTGGAATTTCAAAAGTCGAAATATAATATCGTTACGACGGTCTTCTGATCGCCGTATGGTACAGTGGAAAACAAAATAAAAGACACTAATTAAGTCACTAATCACCACCTTTAATTATCACAATTGAACAGTTTGTAATCAACAAGACAGTCTCTTACAACAAATCAAATCAAAATTGTTCACACGGAATAATAATGTCAACGAATATAAAACACAATAGTCTTACAATTGTCCCGCACGATTATAAAACACATAAAACTTCGCCATCATATTATGAACCGCACTCGAATATATCGCCACTAAAACTGAACTGAGCGTCGCTGAGTGCTTGTATTTATACACCGCCGAAATACCAGAATATTCCATACTGCGCGTCAAGAACGCTACTAGAAAACACCAGAACGTAATTGACTGCGGCCTTGCACATAGCGCGCGCGGACTGGTGATAACTTATCTGGATCAGTCTCCGCGGACGCGTGACAAGTGTCACGTAATTGTCCTTCATCTCAAAGTACCAGCAATATGTACGCACACACACATTACAGCCGGATTCCACTGGAATAGCCGAGAGTGTTTTGTAATGGTGCAACACTTTTTCCGCATTACGTAACAATATCAAGTTACACAAACATCGGATGAAGACGTTATCAAATGAATGTTGATCAGATAATGCGCGTCCAGATCAAAGTAATGGGTCCGTTGTAAAAACTGGATTCTTTAATAATAAAGGAAAATATAGCAACATAAATTGATGTTTCTCATCCTGGCTTGTTACAAGCAGCGTACATTATTAGTCTGTTTATTTAGCTATAAAAATTGCTGAGAAAGTGTTTTTCATGGAGAGATAAAATATTTTTGCGTAAGCGAAAACAGTGTGATAAGGAAGGTAGTGAAAGCAACAGTAAAGTGGGTGGAAATGAGGGCGCAGTAACCACCACCGTACAACCACCCACTGAAATCCCTCCCCATCCACAAATTCTAACACAGGTCCTAATCTATGGAAGTTGTAATGTTTATTGTATAATTGTCTGGTCTGTATTAGTATTTTTTTAAAAAGATTATTAGTATAATCGGGATTTGTGTAATATTTCTGATATTTGATACATTTGATTTGTATTTTGTTGATAACTTTTCCATATTTTTTGCAGGTTTCCTTTATTATGCATAGTTCTTTAAATATTAAATCCTTCTACTTTTAAAACTTATTTTCGGGTTTATACCTATCGTACGTTTTATCGATTGTATCAGTATTATCAGAGGTTTATAAATTACAAAATAATCGAAATACGTAGGCCAGACAAAGAAAAAACTATTCAATAGATTCCTTTAACACCACAATGCTTTTTCAAAAACCAATATTTAAAAATCTAATTTAACCACGTATTGTATAAATAATAAACATCAATTTCCCGAAATTCAAAATATGAAGTTAATTAAAAACATACAGAATGATTTAAAAAATTGATATTTTGGAAAATCTTAATAATTACAAAGACAATAACAATAATTTACTAATTAA
Organism: Magicicada septendecula; assembly: GCA_034769895.1. Taxonomy (NCBI): domain Eukaryota; kingdom Metazoa; phylum Arthropoda; class Insecta; order Hemiptera; family Cicadidae; genus Magicicada; species Magicicada septendecula. The sequence continues at coordinate 352,756,252 of CM068373.1, forward strand.
AGAACAAAGTCAAGTAAAAAACAAAACGAGATGATCTATTTCAAATTATAAAATTATTAAAATAAACCTTGTTTCTAAAACTAGTTGTATTTAGTCTTCTGTAATAGTGCGTCCTATTGTCAGAGGATTATATTTTGCTGCCGCCTTGCAGTTGGTTGTTGGGACATCAAAGGCTAGGGGAAGACTATCCTGAATAAAAATTACCGGAAGTCATTACCCGTAAGGGGGCAGCCTCACCTCATGACTTACTCGTCTATAGAGTAGTACCATATAAGCGGAACATTTATGTACTCTAAACTTTAAAATATCTAAAAGTCAGGAGTTGAATTTTGAGATGTAACAATAGGCCTACTTGTTTAATCGAGGAGCCAATGAACAATAAACAGGAAATAGGAAGTCAAGCAAAAGAACACAGGAGCCCAAAAAAGAGCAACAGAAATATGCATAAAGGAAGAGAGAGGGAGTGAGAAAATAGTAGGAAGAGATGTGTGTGAGAGAGAGAGGGGAGAGGTAGAGACGATACAGGCAATCACGTCTGTCACCTTTGTGAAACGAATGACTCTAATTACAAAATGTTACGAAGGAGGGCGGAAGTGTGTTTCAATTAGTTGCTGTATGAGAAAATAATTTATTTATTTATTTGGAATCAGATTTAATTTACATTAATTCTAAATAGAGTAAAAACAGAGTATTCTGCGTCCTTTTGCAGATTTGATGCGTGAAAAATTTCAAATACAAATACAGAATATGCTCAAATTTCGTTTTAATTTATTCTTATTAGATAATAATTAAAGAATACAAGGTCGTGAGGTTCTCTGCGATGAGAAGAAGACAAGAAAGGGGTGATCAGTGGAAAGGAAGGCGGCTCATAGTGTGCGAATGAGGACTATCTGACAGGAGGAAAAAAGGAAATGATATTCGCGTGGTCCACGGCTGGCCTGTTTGTGTAAAAAAAGTGGATACTAGAATTATACTTAATTATTAATACTTAATATTAGAATAGATACTTAAGTAAGTAGGTAGGTAGTAGGTAAGTAGGTAGTTAAGTAGGTAGATTAAGTATGCAAGAAATCAGGAACACGGGTTCCCATCCCCCACGATTGATGACTCATCCCTCAAACTTGATGAACAACCCCCTTCCCCATCCAAGGAAAGGTATTTAAAATATAATTAAAATGTCATTGTAATAAGCATTTTATTACAAGCTAAAAATAATACAATTTGCAAATAAATTATCATTTGAAATTAAGCAAATAAATAAATAAATAATCCAATAAAATTAATACGTGTAAGACAATATTTCAAAGCAAAGGAACAAAATACCAAAAACAAGGTTACTGGAAAGAAGAAAAAATGTAAAAATAGTTGTCACGTTTGTCAGTTTGTCATAACTGTCGGCGACCGTGATCCGCTCTCTCAATATTTGAATTCCTCAAAAACTAATTGTTGCTTCCATTCTTCACTAACAAATCATAAATTTATATAAAAATACACAATTTTTAAATGCAACGTGTTTATAATTTTTTATACTTTTCCAAAATTTTTTGTCAACTCCTCAAAATTTTAATGACGCTACCTGCTTCAAAATCCCCCCCTTTGTGAACACTCCTAAAGAAAAGAAATCTCCAGGTCTCCTGACCTACATCAAGAGACAGTTTTTTCATTAGACACACATCAAACATTTAATTTACAAATACTAAATCGTATTATGTTGTAAACATTGTGTGAATTTTAACTTATAATGGAGTTAACAGACAAATCTGACGACTCAACCGTTCTGTTTCAAAAAATGAACGTTTTTTTAACGTTTCTACTTAACTGTCTGTGACTAAAAAGCTCTCTCAGCTGCAGAATTATCTCAGACTCTTTCAATTATTGAAGTTGTAATTTAATTTTAGTGTCCGGCTTACTCCTGTACATCTCGCTCTCCTATCGCAGTAAACTTATTAAACGTGTATACATATCCATATACATTAAAAAAAATAAAAATAAAAAAATACTGTAAAGGTTATTAGAAACACACAAACACTTGGTAAGTTTTACAGTTTATTCTTAATCTCTGTCAATTGTTTAGCCTATTAAGCTATTTTCAATGAGCTGCTAAGAATAACTAAATCCATAGAATGTTTAGAGCGGTGAACAAGTGTTAACTGTGTGTACAAGGACATGTGTGTGGGGTGTGTACATTAGAAGAGGTGGAGGAGCTAATACTGTATAGAGAAGGTCAAGTGACTGTATAAACTATAGGAAAGCAAAATCTAAAAATCAACTAAACTACTGTAAATAACAGCTTTTAATAAAGGAGATGGAAAAAGTTTAGCGTGTTTTTTTATCCAATTTTTGTTACTTTTAATTGCTTTACTAATTTCCAAAATTTTTAATAACTCCATGTGTTACCTTCTTTGTATATTGTGCCGTACTGTGCAGTTCACTATAATTTAAATCTTAATTATCATTCGGTCTTAATTTAAATCGGTTGATTCATTCAAAAGCTCTCGGGAGACATAATCCAGATATGTAGACAGGTAGATAGATAGATAGACAAATGTCAAACGATCGAGTTAAAACTGAACCCACATTGTTCGTTCTATATAATTTAATATAGACTTTAAATTTAATTTAATTTGAATATTCAATTATACTTAAACACAATTTTCATTTACAGTTTCTCTGTTATCGACAGAGTTCAATATTCGATAACACTGTATCGAGGGAGCACAGAGCGAGCAATATGTATGCTGAATGAGATGTCGAAGGACGGATAACGTTGGCTGGTGTCGTGACGGGTGACGGAAGTGTGGCGTCAACGGTGACGAGTTTTATCGGATCGCGACACTCACTATACGTATATTGACGTGCTTCAATTATTTAAACCGTTGTTAACAGGACGTGACGTCAATCTCTGCCATGATTTCCGTTAATTGTTTTTAGTTCATCGATTAAAAATATTTATCAATATAGTCAGTCAGTGAGTAATAAATATTTAAATTTGATAGTGTAACTACGCTTTGTGTTGGTATCGCGTTGACGTCAGAAGATAGAAGTAGTCTAAAGAATTTTGTTGAAATGATAACAAGGAAATTTGTTAAGGCTGGATTCCATATATTAAGAACTTGTGTAAGAAGACACTTAAGGAGGGAGAAGAACAAATCTGTTGGAATTTGAAGAGCACATAATTTAGAAGACACAGTGAATTTGAATACTTTAAAGAGGGGTTACAATTTTGACCAGAATGATTAAACATCTTCTTCTTCCACACTTCAGGGATTAGTCAATATGCCTGTTTCGACTTCACATTATCAAATTCATTTCTTTTTTTTTGTTTTTCCATATCCATTCTTCCAGAAGGCTTGTACTTGTTTAAAATTACTGGTATTCTATCTTCATCCATGTGACTTAAATTCTGTCTCTATTTTCCCCTGTGTTCTTTAATTTACTCATTTAAATTATGTATACTTAATTCTTCCCGTACATCTTCAGTTCTTTTATGATCCTTTATTGTGTATCCTTTAACTCTTTTTAAAAAACACAACTCTGCTGATTGCATGTTGCTTATATCTCTATGTTTTGTTATCAAAGATTCACTGCCGTATAATAGCACTGGAACAGCCAATGTTTTGTAAAATTTTAATTTCCCTCACGTCTTGTTTTATTTTTCAGTGTTCTATTTATAGTACCACATATGTGTTGAAGTCTGTTGACTTTATTTTGTATGTCTTTGTCAACGTAAAAACGTATATCACAATCTAAATAGTTAAAATTTCAGGTCTGATTCAATACTTTATCATCAATAATAATCTTTCAGCGTACTGGAAATTTTCCGTAGTGAGCCATAAATTTTGTTTGTTGTTAGATATCTTTAGGTTGTAGTATTGTCTTCCCAGTTTATGTCGTCTGTACACAGAGCGTTGTAAGTCTGCTTCATTATTTTGTAACATAACCACATCATCTGTGTACAGCAAAACATTTAAGTGGTAATTCCTTTTCAGCTGTAGGCCTATGCTTTGATGGCTGAATCATCTGCAGTATGTTTAAACATAAAGCTGTAAATTACTTAGACAGTTATTATTTTGATGTACAATGATTAAATTGTTATGAAAATTAATTTTACACAGGTAAACTACACATAAGATTTTGTACACACGTTGTAGAATGGTGGTGTTTTCTGGTTCAAAAGTAATGGCATTGTGCGTGGGCGCTGTAAAGAAACTCACCACTGTTGAAATTAAATTTGTAGACAATGTTTTACGTCAACAGGGGTCCACACCTGGAGAATACAGATTTACCACTCCCGATGTACTCTAGTTGGATTCTCACCTTGTTTCAACCTGTCTTGGGTGAAATGCCTTTTTTAATCTTTCCAGTCTGGTTTCTCTTCACCAACTCTTGGTCTCTTCGACGCCGACGCTATTAGGTTTTCGAAGCCTATTATGATTTTTCTCATACTTTACCTTTATTATGTAATTATTGGGTTGTTTTTTATACAATCCGGTATGGGCCCAGCCCTGATTATAGGTGGCAAATAGTCAACGGTCTTAGAACAGAAAGGGAAGGTTTTCCAACGGCACTAATGGGGGTGGAATCTAGAAGATGTGGAAATGAAGCCCAGAGCAGGGCCAAAGGATCATAACTAGCATTTCTCCCACTGGTCTTGCTCTATCGCTATTTATACTACTCGAAATTCACAAAGGAATATTGCAGGATACGAAGAGACATAAATTACGAATCTGAAAAGGATGCTAGAAATTCCACTTGATGGTGATACAGTTCATTCATTACAGTTTGCTGATAACCAAACTGCCTCAAGATTTTGAAGACATAGAGTGCATGACTAGAAAATTGATACAGGAATATCAGAAATAGGGACTAATTTGAGTAAAGGTAAATATGAGTAAACAAAATACATGGCAATAAGTGACCTTCATCAAGACTTGATATTGGAGGAAGACATGAGGAAGATTTCATATACAGAGGAATAAACTATTTATGGGTAAAAAGTACGGTCAGTGAAAAGCAAGACAAAGAAACACAATCCAGAATTAATTTGGGAAAGATGGCTATATCTACATTAAATGGAATCCTGTGAAATAAGCAAATTACAGCAGAAACTAAAACAAAAATATTTAAAACCATTGTTAAAAGTATCATGACTTACGGCTCAGAAGTTTGGACTACTAATAAACACACAAGAACAAAATTAATGACAGCAGAGATAGACTTTTGAAGACGTTCGGCAAGAGTATCCACACATAAGAAAATTAGAAATGAAGTCTTTACGGACAGATTTAATGTCAAAAATTCAATTGTTGATTTTATCCAAACAAAAAAATTACAATGGTATGGACACAAAAATAATAGCGCAGGAAAGATTTCTAAGGAGAGTTATAAAATGGACCTCACCAGGAAGAAGGAAAAGAGGAAGGCCACCTATCACCTGGATAGAAGAAATTCAGACTTTATTGAGGGAACGAAAAATTTAAGTAGATCTTTGGATAGACAAGCACCAGTGGAAAATGAGAATTCAATCACTTCTGTAATCTTTGGTTCCGGAAAGTGTGTAAACCTTGTAGAGCCGGAATATTAATACTAATAAAAGGATCCCAGATCGTAGGTTGCCGAAGGAAATTTGGCAATACAAGTCTATTGGGCACAAAGAACTATAGGAAGTTCTAGGAAGCGTTGGTGACGTGGATGTATTCCTATATGACCGGAACAGATGATAAGCCGCCCCGTTTGGTTAATGGAAGAAGACGATTTTTTAGCGACTGAATGATAAAGAGGTAAAAAAGTTGGCGTAGAAAACAATAAAATTTAACCGACTAACATTGTAACATAAGAAAATAAAAGTCTTTGTGTAGATTGATCTAGACCGGAAGGTCGATAAATATTCCTGGTGGAGAGCAGCAGTAGCCGCCAGTACCAAGTAAGGCCGTAAAGGAAACGATCCTGGACGGGCTTACCTTTGGAGTATTGCAGGCAGGAATCTAGTTAGATTTAGTCGGCGCTGTAATACTACTAACTAAAGTTATAGGATTACACTTTGCTGCTGCTTTGCAGTTGGGTGTTGGGACATCAAAGGCTAGGGGAAGTCATGGGCCGTAAGAGGACAGCCCCTCTATACTCTGGTATCCTGTAATAGTGAAATTAATTTAATTTACTCGCAGCGTTTAAAGGATACAGCCGGGAGGAGAAGCCAGTGCTACACGGATAATATCATCCGTTTAAAACAAATCCACGAAGTGTGGGATTTAAATACGTTATTACGCGATTTGTGTGATTAGTCTGAAAAAAGTCATATTATTAAACTTTCTCAATCAGCAGAGGCCACGCACCCGCTACTTTGTTTTCTAAAAGGTCAGTCTATTTTTGTCGAGACGTGTAGGGACAGTCTGACTGGGAATGCAAACGCCAGCTCTGCCCCCTCCCGTCGTTGTCTGTATTTTAATATCGAAGCATTATCAATGATGATGCGTTGATGTACAGTAATCAGGAAAGCTACGGTGAAAAGGTCAGATTTAAATTACGGAATCAATCTCAGTGTCTTGTCGAGCGAAAAATTAATAACACTATAGATTAGTGTTGTACTCTGCTGTTACTGAAAGTGTAGTCGATCGTTGTGAGGTGTACAGAATGGCAGATTATTGGCTTAGTAGAAATGATTTCTCTAGTAGCTTACTGTTACGCGTAAGTATAACATACAGTCACGTATCACGGATTAAGAGTCTGTGGTTTTGTATGATTACATCATTGACTGTATATAATTTAAAGATGTTACGGCAGACACACGGGTCATGCTGTACGAGGGTCAGTTGAAAAGTTGTCGCGGAGCGGTAGAACTAACATTTTTCGTATCTTGCAGGATTAATATTTCGGAACTGTCCCAATATCCGTACCCGAACTACATTCTCGATATTTTGCATATTGTAACGGTACATAACCCGGTCCCAATGAATGATAACTTTTGTAATACCATAAAGGTCAGAAATGGGTAAACTATAACGAGCTCAAAATTAAGTTGTATCACTAAACATTATAAACAATTAAAGTGATATACAGTGACAAGTGAGTTATAGTGTACCCAATGAGGTAATAAGTGAAGGTGAAGGGACTTCTTACAGAATTGTACTGTAAATGTGAGAATTATAAACTATAATAGTAGATCATGATGCTACTAACTAATTATGTATTTTGTTTAGTTATTGTAGGATTTATATTGTGTAGTACCTATGTTAATTTTATATTTTATAAAATAATGGTTTTATTGTATAAGATAACCCAGGGTTTGTGTTAAAAACTTAAAAGATTTAAATATCAGATGATAATGAAAATTAAAATAATACTGTATGAGGGAAATGGCAGAAGAAAATAGTCCAGTGTAAGAATACTATAAGAGATTAATAAATAATATATAAATTCATTTAAAGTTAATAAAAATATTAAATACTTATATCCAAAGTTATAAGAAAATAAACAGAAAACTATTATGTAAATCAAATTGGGAAAGAAACCAAAATTAAAAAGAATTATTTTTCTGTAAATCAAAAATAAATTTATAATAATTACAAACTGCCTATATACTAAAAAGTAAATAGCAGAACCAATAAAAAGATATATAAAAATTATGGGTTACTAAGAGTAACGAAAATAACAAGTATTGTTTAATCGAATTTGAAATTTAAACCTGTCCAGTTGACAAAATGATGAGATAAAAATTTATTAAAATATCCTTTTGGAACCTTTTGAAAAGCACAAAATTGTTACAAAATTAAAGAACAGTATAAACATGATGTATTACTACCTTAGTTATCAAAGTTAACTTGCTATACTCCATAATAACAGTGAACAAAAAACCATTTTGGACGAGTAGGCATAGCCTAGCAGAGTTCGAGTTTTAACGAGATAATATTTGCCAGACGGTTGTAAAATTACCACCAAATACGAACACCACCTGAGAAGCGGCTTCACCCAAGTAAGAACTTCAAGAAGATAGGTAATATAAACATTTCTTTTAATATTTAACGAAGAAACCTCCAACGGAATGGTCGTGTAGTCCATAACGATTAAAACGTAATCACATGTTTTAATAAAAACAAACGCCATCTGCTCTCTTACGGACATTTCCGGAACTACGTACTAAGCGAAATAAACAAATTTTTGAATATTTTTTCTATATTTGTAAAGCGTAGTATAATTATCCATTTCTGACCATCTCATAAGAAAAAGAACTTACCCTTAACCCTGGGGAAAATAACTCAAAGAATTATATGTTGATTGATGTTTAAACAAAAGATAAAATTTTAAAAAAATCGCTCAAAACTGTATATTTTTTATGACAATTCCTCGTTACTCAATGAAGTCGATATCATGTACTAATTAATGAAAATATCGATTGTAATATTTGTATTTTGGCTGAAGGGAGAAAACCAATAATATAAACAATAAATATTATTGAAAAAAATGATATTGAATAATAAAAATGTGTTGCCTTTCTTGTAGTGGGTAGTTCTAGTAAGTTTCAGAACAAATAAGAAGAAGACGATCCACCGGGTCATATTCTGCCACAGTGTCGTCTGGTTAACCTATGTTTGGAGACTCGTGTCAAAATCAGCTGATTCGGTTCACGGCGAATATTTGAAAACATTTATAAATCGTCTAAACCGAGGGTAAACAAATGGTACTTGCTCTCTCTTCAAAATAAGGCTAAACAACTTCCCTACTTGACCCAAATCACACACACTCGATTTCTGCTTTGTTTGAGTAACATTACCAACAACTTTATTTAAACTTCGGTCTTTATAATTCATAAGTGGCGACTGCGGAGAGGTGTTCTGACCGATCTGAGACTGTAAAAAAGACAGACGTTTTACGGGTACCTCAAAAGCAGAGTTACGTTACAAAATTGGCGAACCCAACATTGGGGCTTGACTAAGACGGACGTTTCGCTAACACCTCTAAAAAACCCGCTACGTTACAGATTGACGCTAACAACGTGGGGCAAATAAAACAAAGTTTCCATTAAGTAAAGTACTCTTTAAGGATCGGAGAGACACACTCTAACCGCTACGTTACAGAATGGCGCTTACAACAGTGGGGCTGAATTAACTAAACCCGTAATTGCAATACACTCTTGGAGAGGCGGAAACCTCTGATACAAACCGCTACGTTACAGAATGGCGCTCAACGTAAAAGGGCTGTAATTAGGAAAGAAATTTGATATATTTAATAAATTAATATACGAAAAAACCTAATTATCGTCGGCAGTTATGAGAAAACAAGAAATGCATAATACCAGAGGCAGATCGAAGAAGAGGGCAGAAGAAAAGGAGAAGGAAGAAGGTGGACAGGAACGAGAGATAGAATTATTTACAGACAGTGAAATGGAACAACCAATGGGTGATAAAGAAGAAACTGAAGCAATTATGAGCACGGAAAAGGAAATAGTGGAAGAGGATGCCCAAGGGGACCAACCAGACAAAGCGGAAGCCAGGAGAGAACCAAATTGGCAAGACATGATGAGATTTATAGCCGAAAAATTTGATAAAATAGATGAGAACTCAAGGAAACAAAATGAAACCTTGAGCGAAAAATTTGACAAAATAGATGAGAATTTTAAGAAACAGGAAGAGAATTCAAGGAAGCAAAATGAAACTTTGAGGGATAGTTTAAAACAAATTGAGAAAATAAACGAAGAAAGTTTGAAGAGGATTGAGGGTAAGATGGAGAAGTTCAATAAGGAGATATGGAAAACTTTCGGAGAGAAGTTTGAAAATGTTAATACGCGTATCCAAAAAGCAGATACATACAAGGAGGAGAAAAATAAGCAAATGGACAGTGGTTTTAGTAATTTGGATGAAACGTTAGACAGCACTTCTGAAGGTTTTAAAATAAGTACGAACATGGAAGAGAAAATCAAGAAAATAAGGAAAATATGGAGAAAGAAAATAGTCAATACAAAAGAAGAAATGGAGATGAGGAAGGGCGGATTAATTAATATATTTAACCCTCCTATTAATAAACCAAGGGAGTTAAATAAAGTTAGAAATTGTAGACAAAACTCAATAAAAATATCAAAGGTAAACCACCATAGAATAATAACAAAAAACTTGAATAAATTTAAATATCAGTTAAAAATGTCGACGATTGAAGTGCATCAGAAGATATCAGTCATATCATCAAGACGGAATATATCATTAAAAAATTTGGTAAATAATCCAGAGGAAAACGGGAATGGAATGATATTAAAAATAAGTGAATATGGTATGTCAGAGGAGGTGCAATACCTGTTAGTTAAAAAAGAACTAACAATGACGGAAAACCGTGACTTCAATGAGGACTTTGTATCAGCTGAGTTACGATGCCAGGTGAAAGAGAGGTATTTAACAAATACCAAAATCATTATGAATACCCCAGTAATCCGAGTAAAGGGAGTACCTGAATTAGTGGACCATGGTTAAACTAAACAATAACCAACCAGAAAAAAAGGGGACTGATTTTCTGAAAACCACCCGGCAACCCATTGGAAAGAAAAACCCCAAAATTCTAAAAGCATGTAAGGACATCTTACTCAAGTTATTTTGAAACCATATAATTTAAAGTGAAGAGACTAAAACCCCAAAATTCTAAAAAAATGTAAGAACAACTTACTCAACAATTTATCTAGGAACAAGACGATTTAATAAAAACTATGTAAGGACAACTTACTTAATTTATTCAGAAATAATACGATTTAAGATATTTTGAAACCATTTGATTTAACAAAAAATAATAACAAATTAGTAAATAAGAGTTATAAAGAATTGATTTAAAATGAAATAATAGGAAAAAGTAATAATTTAATGGTAATAAACAGAAGAAAAATTAAATGAACAAAAACAATTGATGGTAATGTGCTCAGATAAGAAGAATAAAGAATAATTTAATGACTCCAATGAAACTGAAGGAGGATGATAATTAATACAGTAATTAGAATTTCTCGGAATTGAAGATTATATAAGAAGAAATGATACGGAGAAATATGTCACAAGAAGTAAAGTCAAAAGAATTTTAAAATAATGCCTATCAATAATGTTATATGCTATTAGTTAATGGAAAAGAAGAAGGAATCAAGGAGAAGAAGAAATATATAAATAAATGCAAACAGCTACAGTATGAAGAATCCCAAAAGTGTTTAGTACTAGTCGCTAATTGACTACTACTTATAATTTTTTTATTTTAATGTATTGACCGTAGAAATGTTCCGGCAATAATTTTTATGAGCAGGGATGATGTTCCCCTGGTCTCAGAAGGTGTAAGGATGGACAGAGGTGTATGGACCCAAAAGTGGCCACCCGACTGGTACCACCGCACAGGATAGGGAAAAATGTTAGGGAAATTGAGTATTTTAGGGATAATGATAAAATAGCTGAAAAGAGTGATATTGGATTCCAGAAGTATAGATGAAGAAAATAGAAGGAAGATAGCAGACAAAAGCTTAATTGATAAAGCTAATTTAGAGAAGTAAATAGAAATGAGTGTTAAAACAAGTTTAATATGATTAGTGTGACCAGTCCTTATCAAATAAAATGTGGAAGTACCACTACCCAGAGAAATAAACAATTGATGAATTTGCCTCCAAGAGAGAGAAGGTAGAGTAAGAAAACAGCAATTACCACCAGTCTGAATTACCAGTCAGTTTACAACCAGTTTGAAATAAAGGAAGATATTATGAAGAAAAAACCAAGAATATTAGGAGAATTGAAACAATCAACAATTTATTTTAATAAACGAGTAAAACCAAAATAAATTTGTTCTAGTGGGGGGGGGGGCTTTATGTAACGGTACATAACCCGGTCCCAATGAATGATAACTTTTGTAATACCATAAAGGTCAGAAATGGGTAAACTATAACGAGCTCAAAATTAAGTTGTATCACTAAACATTATAAACAATTAAAGTGATATACAGTGACAAGTGAGTTATAGTGTACCCAATGAGGTAATAAGTGAAGGTGAAGGGAACTTCTTACAGAATTGTACTGTAAATGTGAGAATTATAAACTATAATAGTAGATCATATGCAAGGGGTAGAGGAGCCGCGGCCCAAATCATTCACGGGAGCGGCTCTGCAGCGATACCGGGCTTTGGTTGCACAGATTCGGCGAAATCACAAGTCCCGCGGCCCAAATCATTCACGGGAGCGGCTCTGCAGCGATAGTGAGTCGGGCTTAGGGCGGTAAATAGTGACCGAATAATCGATTTACGAATTTCTAAAAACTGTTGGAACTTTGAAATTTTTGTTTAGGGATTACCAGATAAGGGTATGCTGTTCCACCGGGTCATATTCTGCCACAGTGTCGTCTGGTTAACCTATGTTTGGAGACTCGTGTCAAAATCAGCTGATTCGGTTCACGGCGAATATTTGAAAACATTTATAAATCGTCTAAACCGAGGGTAAACAAATGGTACGTGCTCTCTCTTCAAAATAAGGCTAAACAACTTCCCTACTTGACCCAAATCACACACACTCGATTTCTGCTTTGTTTGAGTAACATTACCAACAACTTTATTTAAACTTCGGTCTTTATAATTCATAAGTGGCGACTGGGGAGAGGTGTTCTGACCGATCTGAGACTGTAAAAAAGACAGACGTTTTACGGGTACCTCAAAAGCAGAGTTACCTTACAAGATTGACGCTAACAACGTGGGGCAAATAAACCAAAGTTTCCATTAAGTAAAGTACTATTTAAGGATCGAAGAGACACACTCTAAAAAACCGCTACGTTACAATATGCAATTGTATTGATATACTAAGATACGAAGAAGGAGAAGTATACTGATTGTAAATTGTTCAATTTCTTATGGAAATGGAAAATACGGCTTGTTTTTATTTGTTAAGTTAGATAATAAAGTCTTTGGTTTTAACTTACTGTTTAAAGAAATAAAAGGTATAGCTAGGAAAATATATGGCGTTTAATGTGTCTACACAATGCTTGAAAGAGAGAAACATTAAAAACAAAAAACAACGTGTTTTTATCAAGAAAAAAAAGTAAATTAAAAATTACAATTATTTCTGAATAGTAAGATTAAAACAAAGAGAAAAACAACGTATTAACAAATAGAAACAAGATTTACTATTCTTTAGATGGCCAATATTCCTTTGTTATTCAGTAAAATCTCAAAAACTTTACAGGAAGCAAATTTTGTGCAGTACACAAAAACACTGAGGACACGTATAGAATCCCGCTTTACTTTGAGTGTTTTTTTTTTACATAGATTTCACAGAAAGCAAGTATTATTTTAAAGGGATATTAGTTTGCATGTTAACCTATCAACGCCAACGTCTGGCGTCACATGGACACATCGGACTTATTGAAAGAAACATTTTTTGTATAAAAAAATAACAGTGAAACACAATTGCAATCTATTTTATAACCCACACAAGTGAATTTCTACTATCTAAATAAACTTAATGCGATATTCACTACATATCGATGTCAATTATTGCATAATCGAAATGTCGATAATGAGTGCGGGTACGGTTATTGGGACAGTACCGTTTTACGTCACATTATTGTATGTTTGACAACCTTCACCTTATGTACAAGGATTGATGGACATAACTATCTTTGCTTATTTTTAACTGTGAATAACGATGTCATTAACGATTCCATCTAAGGTCTGTAATTCCATTTCCACTGTACGAGGAGTGATATCCACTGTTTCAGTTTATAAGACCGCGGTGCGACATCTACAGGTTAGCGGACGAACTAAGTTTCTCGTGTGCTGTAAGATTCGTATTTCATATAAATACCTGTAGATTTTGAAATCTATCTGTCGGTTTATTAATTATTTACCAGCAGTTGAAATTTACGTCTCAAGCGTGTTTACAAAAAGGAATAAAAGGAAAAATCGTGCTGTGATTGAATTGCTCTTTAAAAAAAGGACTAGCGTCAATAAAATTTCACACAAAGTAGTATGTGTATTATAGGAGATGTTGCGCCTTCAAACACAATGGTTTCTAATGAGAACTCAAGGTTAAATTTCGTCGTATGAGCATTGAAAATGATTCCAACTTTGAACGCCTAAAATGTGCGACAACTCCAGACATCATTAAAAAGAATTTCATACACAGTGTTTCAACACCGGCAATTGTATGTAGATGGCATTTCTGAGATCATAGGCACTTACATGGGCGTGTTTATTACATTTTAATTCAAAAACGTCGTGTGAAAAAGATTTTGTGCAAACTAGCTAAGGAATTTGTAGTTATCGCACATTTTGGGAGCGAAGTTTACCTTCAATGCTCGTACAATCAGGTTTAAAATCGAGTGTCCAATTGCAAACTATTGTTTTTAAAAACGGAACATCTCCTAACATATATATAATGTGTTGGTATGAATTTCCATTAGCGCTAGGCCATTTATAATAAAGATTTCGCGATTTTGTCCACTTTTCTAAACATGCGTAACGCATGTATTTAAAACTGTTAGTAAAGTGTAAATAAATTGACAGATATATATGAAAATTAACAGACGTTTACAAGAAAAATGTATCATACAGCAGACGACAAATTTTAGTTCTACCCATATACTGTAGACGTCGCTTTGCGAACTTTCAACTGACCGTCCTAAATGGTGAAGATTGTCCAACTCACAGTAATGTAAGGAACAATAAATGCTACTACCTTATTACCGTGTCGCTCGAAGTAATACGGAATAATTAATTTACACTAAACACCAAATCACAGTAACATCAACTTCATTTACGTACTCTGATGTCGAACCTCCAAATCTGAACTTGGCCAGGAGCTGGCCGTTTGTATGTATAACGCGCCGTGATTCGAGAAGAATCTAACGCTTTCCGGACGACGCGTCGAGATAATAATTGCGTAATTACGGGCACACCGGAAACTGTGTCAATGTCAACTTTGCTTGCACGCATCAGAATGACGCACAGTCCAGGAATATTGCCTACCACATACGCGTAGGTGTATGTTCCAATGTTTGAACAAAATTGATCGTCATTTTCAGCCCAGTGTATTACTAGACAAAATTAACAACAGATGAGGAAAAAATTTAAACTACTGGAGTTTAGAGGCAAACGAGCTCGCGCGTCTCACATCACCGAGCAGTCTATACTCTTTCCGTTCTTAGCTTAATCCTGATGTAAACAAACAGGCGTGGTACATCTTAAACGCTATTTGCTGCTTGAATTAGAGGCGAGCCACTCTGACAGAAGGAGTACACATAGGATACATATAATATTAATACTGTATAAGCACACGTAAATGGTAATAATCTGTCCTGTCCAAAGTACAATTTGTAACAGTGTCAGACCGACAGTGAAACATTTTATAACACCAGTTAATGGTTTTTTAATTAACCGTTTAAATATCGCAACAAACGTAAAAGTAAAGTTTATTTAAAACGAAAATAATCATCACTTGGGCTAGTGTTATTATTGATAAGATTGTTTATTGTCCACTGCAACGTCGGTAATGTGGCCAGTTTACATAGCTTAATATCTTCCTTGATTATATCCTGCATACAATGACACCACTTGTCCACTGTTGTTTCAATTGTTTCACTTACCGCCTTCTCAATAAATTCTTTTGTATCAAGCAGCTAATGTTGTGTTGTGACGGGCAATATATCCTTTCAACTGCTTCCATATTAATTCAATACGATTCAGAATACGGTAACAAGGAGGAAGTCTTAAAACGAAGTGCACGGATTTAAGTGGTAAGATAACTCTACATGACTATACAGACATTCTGCACATGAGCGTAATACATTACTATGTGAACAGTGTCAAGGCCCCTGACCAATAGCGTGTCAGATTTGCCACGTGGGTTTGTTTACATCAGGATTAAGGTAAGAACGGAAACTGTATACAGTCATACTCAAACGTTTGTCACTTGAATGTTTGAAAGTTTCCCAGATGTGAATATCGTGAGCGTCGGTTTGTATTACAAGTTTAGACTAGAAATTATGCGTGTTCGTGTTACCGAGTATGTCATTTGAAACGATGTAGAATAACAAAGCATAAAGTTTAAGTATTCTAACGCTCTTAATGTAATTTTCGGACGGGTAAATTTTTAAGTCGCGTATGAGTTTTGTTTTAATATCAACAAATGTCAACCAGCGTAGGTGAACATACTGTAATCCTACGCAACTCATAGTGCCAGTGCTGCTACTCTTCCCTTCAGCCGGGCGTATAGTACTTTTAATACACACGCAATAAACATTGCCTCAAGGCGATCATAATCGTTTGTCTCTGTAAAGAATATTTAAACACCAGAGAAAACTGTACGGACAACTTTACTAACAGTTTTAAAAACCAAGTCACTCGTATACAAGTTTCCAATTTTAACGTTGCCAAATACTTACAATAGCTACAACATTTTTTTAAAATTCTCGACCCGCAGAACTCTCACTATTTTGAACGAAATGCGTAAATTACTAGACAGATGTCAATCTTAGATAAGCTATCAGTTATCCGAAAATTACGAAAACACTGACTACTATATTTTGCTGTGAAATAAAATTATAAATATGATAATCATTCAATCATCATTATCATCTATTTCAGAGATCAGGCATTGATTATGCCTCTTCACAGATTTGTTGTGTACATCTTCCTTTTAGGCGCGCTGTATCTCTTTTACCTCTTACTGTATACTGCCAAGATTTGTTGGCAATGTGAACATCTGGCTGCCTATTTAAGTAGTCTTACCATTTGGTGCGATACTCTATAATTTTTGTTTATTGAAAATATACTCAGTTCCTCCCTGATATTACCATCTCTTAATGTATATCCTACCTCTGAACGCAAAACTGTCATCTCGAAAGCTTGGAGATTTGCTCCAACCAGAGCGCTAGTCACGGTAACAGCGTTAATCAGTGAAAAGTGTTCTCTTCCCCGAAGGTTCCACAGAACTACCGGGCATGTCCGGTGTTTCAGCGGGACCTCGAGCGGCGAAAGCCGAAAGGGCGCCTGCCACCACCGAGGTATCCGGAAGCTGGTTCTAGATCTGCAACCGAGCAGCCAGGTCCTGCGCCTCCTGCAACGGCTGCCGTGTCTTTAGCCACAGTTGCAAACAACTGTAACTGTAATGTAAACGCAGTAAAGGCCCGAAGCAAACACCTGTGGTACAGGCAACCCCTACTCAGGCTCCTTCCCAAGCCCCTGTCCCGCCTATGGCGAAAAAGTGCCGAAACCTCGCGGCAACTCAAAAAAGTGAGAAAGACCAGCCTTTACCAAACATCTCGGTTGTGGAGCCTGAGACAACTCAACCCTCCCCAACACCGGAGAATCCTGACCCTGCTTTAGAAGCACCCTCGCCTGACCTCCCGCCACCGCGGTTTCCTAATGCAGGCAAAAAGAAGTGGCATAGAAAGCCCCGTGGCGCTCGCTCCCGGGCTCCTCCCAATCCAGCCGCACAGTCCAGACAGCCTGCGCATCGCGTTAAGACCGACGTAATCGCATCTGTCCCTCTTCCTAGCACCTCTGATAGAGGCGCTACACCTGGCCCTAAAACACCCTTGGCTTCCACCAATCCACCGATTGATAAGTCTCGCTCTTATGCGCAAACAGTCTCCGGGCACTCTGCCTCAAAAACCGAACCTGACGACAACCAGGTCGTCACAGACTTCCTTGCGGAATTTAACCTCCGCAAAGTTGCCCAGACCTTCAGCTCCATCCGCTCCCGCTTGGAGACTGCTGACATAACCGAGAGGTTCATGCTCTTGGTGGAAGCCGCCACTTGTGTAGGACTTCTATGAGTCGGGTCCTCAAACGTGACCTCTCCATTCTTTCCTGGAACGCCAACGGGTTGGCTAACAAGATCCAGGAACTCCAAGAATTACTGTCCCGACTCAAACCCGATGTAGTACTTCTCAATGAGACCCACTTGACCCCTGCGAATCGGTTACGACTGGCCAACTATGTGTGCTATCGGAACGACAGACCGGGCACTGCTGGTGGCGGTACTGCCGTAGCGGTGATGCTCAGTCTTGAGCATCACCGAGTCGTCTTGCCTGCAACGACTCACCTGGAAGTCACCGCTGTGGACATGTTGAACACTCTAGGCGGTGTACTCTTGGTAGCGGCGTATAAACCGCCGCAAAAAGAGCTCCTTCACCCCGATCTTGCAGTCGCGTTCGATGCACACAGAAGTGTCATCATGGCCGGTGACCTGAACTGTAAACATCGCGATTGGAACAGTCGTTTGACTGCCCCAAACGGGAAGCGTTTACGCAGGTTTGCTGATTCACGCAGGGTAACAGTGATTGGGCCCGCCCAACGCACGTTCTACCCCTCACAACTCCGCGCGGCTCCCGATGTCTTGCACATAGCGGTGATCCAAGGAATTGACTGCTCGGTCCATGTGTCCGCGCTAACGTAACTATCGTCCGATAATCTCCCCATCTTGATATACGTCGCTACCCAGCACATCGTACGCAGAGATGTCAGGAAGTTGGTAGAATGGGGCCGCTATGGCCCGGCGTTAAGTCGCCGATTGCCAGAGGCGGGACCACTCGAAACCGTCCGCCAAGTCGACGAGGCAGTTGCCGCGTTTGACGAGGCTGTCGTATCTGCGATCGACGCGTCTTCCAGGATGAACCCTGGCGTCACGGCCAACTGGCAGCGGATCCCAGAGGAGACGAGTGCTGTCGCTTGCGAGAGAAATCGTCTCCGGAGACGCTGGCACAGGACCCGTGATCCGGCCGACAAGGCAGCGTACAACCGGGCGACCGGCATTTTACGTCGTGAAATGCAGGCCTACCGGAGACGCTGTTGGAAACTCGCCGTGGCCCAAGCAGGGGACGGATCGGACGAAAGTAGCCCTTACCGAATACCCTCGGCTTTAGTGGGGAAGAGGCGCCGACCTCGGATCCCAGCCATTGCTGGAACTTTCGGTCAAATCCTGGCTCTCCCGGAGGCGAAGGCCGAGTACTTGGGCGCGTGTTTCGAGCGACAGTTCGCTCCTAACCCGCCCATGGACTGGGACTTCGATGAAGAAGTCGATAACGAAGTGGAAGACTTTCTGCCTCTCCCGATAACTGCGGAGCCCGAACCCATTACTAGGGAAGAGGTCACATATTGGCTTGTTGAACTCATACCGAGAAAAGCTCCTGGCCCTGACGGCGTCTCGAACGCCGCTCTAACTCGACAACCGGAGCAGGGAGTACTTTTCTTGGTTTCGCTATTCAACGCGTGTCTATTCAAGACTGGCCTATTTTCCCCAGAAATGGCGTAAGGCGACGGTCATAGTGATCCCAAAGCAGGGAAAGGACTCTTCCCGTCCCGGCAACCTCCGGCCCATTAGTCCACTGTCGGCCACGTCAAAGGTCCTCGACGTCTTGTACAACGGAGAGTCCTAGACCATCTAAGAAACTTCGATATACTGGTCCCCGAACAGTTCGGTTTCCGTGTGGGGCATTCCACCACTCATCAGCTGATGAGACTGGTGGAATACATCACGGGCGCCGGCTGTCGGAAAGAGCAGACTGTCGCCTGTTTCCTAGATGTGGAGAAGGCCTTTGATAGTGTCTGGCACGACAGGCTCTTGTTCAAGCTCCGGGAAATCCAGCTCCCAGATTGCTACTTTCACTTGGTTGCTAGCTTTCTGACTGAGAGGACTTTCTGCGTGAGAATAGACGACCATGTCTCTTCCGAGAGACACATTACACCCGGGGTACCTCAAGGTAGCGTGCTATGGCCTCTTCTGTTTTCCGTGTACGTCAACGACGCACCCAGAGAGCCTGGAGTCCAGATGGCCCTGTTTGCCGACGACACGGCGGACTATACCGCCGATCGAAACGCTGACAGGGCTATCCCACGACTCCAGCGCGCACTCGATGCGTATTCGACGTGGACGGAAAGCTGGAAATTTGCCGTCAACGACACCAAGAGCTCCGCGGTGCTATTCTCAAAGCGCCGGAAAGAACCACGAGGCCGAGTGAGACTCGGTAGAACGTACTTGCCCTGGTCGAGAGAGGTTAAATACCTCGGTGTCCACTTTGATCGTCGGCTCACCTGGCGTGCCCACGCTGAGACGATGCGAAAGACAGCGTCCGCTCTTCTCGCGCAACTGTTTCCGATACTTGTCAACAAGGCTATGACCCGCAAGCTGGGTAAGTTGATCGTCAACGCGTAGGCCTACCTGTTGCCGATCATTACCTACGCTCTTGCCGTCTGGGGCTACCTCGCAACCGTTCATAAAAGAAAGTTGCAAAGCGTTCTCAATAGAGGCCTTCGGCTAGCGGCCAAAGTCCCCTATCGGTTTTCTTCTCGACTCTTGAGAAGAGGACTCGATGTCCGCTCCTTGAAAGACACCGCAAGGCGACTTGCACGTAAATTTTACGTCCGAGCTGCGAGGACCCACACAAACCCACTCATAGCTGGCCTTGGCAAGTACCGAACACGTCCAGGTGAATCTTGGAAACGGCCTCGAAAAGTACTGTACTAGTCGACCTAGTACGAGCATGTCGTTGTAGCGGCCATTAAATAATTAAATAATATTCCGTCTGGACAGGATCACTAGGCAGGAGCCCCTACCGGAGGCTCGGTACTAGGAAACCATTGGGTCGTCTCACGACGCGCAAACCCAACAGCTCTGGTAGTAGAAGGTTCCACAGAACTAAACGTGGGATGCTTTGTCCACTACAAGCTTTTGTTATTCAGTAACGGAATCTATATTTGCAAGCAATGTTTTATGCACAAACTAAAAAAAACCTATTCATAAACATTCATGCAGATTGACACTAGATTCTGTTAGTAGTGATTAAAATAAATTGTCGAAATACATAAATCTATTATCGAACAGTCAGGCAACGCTGCGATGCGATAAGGTTTGTTACCCTCTGCAATCTGTATATGTGACTTCCGTCATATGTCATGACAGTCTCACCTCCACTCTCCTTCCGATCACATCGCGCGCGCGCACACACACACACACACACACACACACACACACACACACACACACACACGAACTGTCGATGTATATTGAACCCTATCAAACCCAGATACTGCAAACGAAATTGAAATTTTGCAGGTACGAGGTAATAGTAATACTTTTTTAAGGGAGGGAATGCTACATCCACGGTCAGAAGAAACCAGCTGACCCCTGGTGTGTGTGACTTCCATTCTCTGAAAAACCCATCTCTACTTCAGGCATTGATATCCATCCTGGAACCACTAAGTTACTTTCTCAGGAGTAAGCCAATTCGTCCCTTATCCGCGCTTCTTATTTTCGCTTATGTGATACTTCCCGTAATAATAATACTAATATTAATAATAATAATAATAATGTTAGTAATAATAATAATAATAATAATAACAATGAAATATCAGAGGTATCACTAGTACACTTTTCACGCAATCCATAGCGGAAGAAGACTTCAAAACCAGCACGGACACCGGCCACGGGGCCTACCTTAGTACATAGAATTCTTTGTAATATATTATGTGGCAATAAACTATACTCTAATTTATATTAATAATGCGTAACATTTTCAGTTTTACAAGAAACATATGTTTTATTTTTATTTGTTTTGAAATTTTTCGACAGTTTTGTATAGTGTGATCTTCAGATATAAACATACGGAAAACGTGATTAAATATAAACTTTAATTTATTTATCACCAGCTGTTATATACATATATATATATATATAACGTATGTTACATATAATATATTAATTATATAAATAAAAAGTAATTTCGAATATAAATATTATAATGTAATATTATTGATGTGTAGATAGATATATGTGTGATTGTAATTGTATGTTGCTTGTAGATACGCTCCGGTATCCACAATAATGTTGTATAATAAAATATCCAAAGTTATAATTATTATCAGTCTGATTGTGATTATTAAATGCGTGGGTATCGCTGGTTAAATCTTTTAATTAAAAGTATTTTTCGCACTCCGCTGGTAACCTCCCCACTTACCATATGTGGATATTGCTGCTCTGTTCGGTGACTGTTCAGCTGTAACATATACGCTACACATGCAAGTAGATATTCTGTTTGAATATCAAACGTGATTAGCATGCACAATAATAATAATATAACAACTGAATAATGTTTTGAATTATCAGGAATATTTGAATTCTTCCGCCACCTTTTGATAGAACTGACTATGAAAAAATAAACTATTTTAAGTCTGAAATTAAACACTTTTGCCACTGGTAACAAAACATCGAGGTTTATTAACAGTGAGGAATGCTATTAAATCTTTAAAAAAAATTAACAATCAGTCACTAATAATTCTATAGAAAATAATTACAATGAACAAATTTAAAATGAAACTCTTCTTAGCCTCAGGGCTGGTAACACTGTAGGTTATACAATAGTTTTTATTTAGAGAGGTTATGTCCTCTTACATAAGTTAATTACCAAGTTCGTGTGATTCTTTTAAGTGACATGATGCCAGATACAAGATGTGGCGTTTTATAATGATATTTAATAAACAATTACTAGAAAACAAACAAACAAATATTAAACTTGAAAATTGGTACCATATAATAGATAATTATGGTATCATCGTACGCGGGAATTCGTACCCAGTATAGAGTAGTTACTTTGACAATAAACAAGTGCGTCGATTTGCACTGCTAAAATGTACTATTATATTTTAATAGTTAACTATAGGAATTATTTATTCACAAGAGAAAAAGTTATAATAAAAAAAAAACTCTTGTTATAGCTTTCATCTGGTTTGTATTATTTGAGAACAGACTTATGACAAAAAGGTGACAAATTGTGGTTATGATTTTTAGGTTATCTCATAACGTGAATAGTTATTAGAGTTAATTATATTAAGCATTGATTTCTTCTTAATCTAAACATACATATATTATTTATAATATTTCTGACGCATAACTTTCAGTAGAAAGAATATTCTTTCGCCTAAAATTAAAATATTTATCTTCAATAGTAAAATCAAAAACAACATGAGTCAATTGAGCGACTATTTGCTGCGCTCGTATTTTGTAATAAGTACATTAATCGTGACTCTTTTAATTATGAAAAAAAATAATTAAAACATTTATTTATCAAGTTAAAAATTGCGAAATAATTCTTTCGTCAATTCTGATAAATTTCATCAGCATTATTATACTTCGCTATTATTGATTAGCGTAGTATCTAAACAATCGGTTTTCACAGAAATTTTTATTTCTGTTTTATTGTTAATTAATGAAAAATATTGTACTCCCTGGTTTATTTTCAACACAACACTCGAAAATACGACCGATATTATACACTGGTCGTATTTAATTCTTATTCACTCCGCACTGTACACACGTTAATGCTTTGTGGTATATAGGTTAGGTGTATGTAGTTTTACTGATGTTTGCGTGTCGCGCACAATTCAAAAATAAACTTCTTCATTAATTTGGTCCGTAGAGTGATACGTCTTGTCTAGTTGATGATTGATAGATGACTGTCACGCTCCGTCGGAACGTCTGCGGCTTGTCTGCCGGTCATCATTCATTTGATTGGTTGAATTCTTTGAACTCTCCGACCCAAAGTACCTTGACTTAGTAAAATTTTTAATTTATTACCAATTTTGCGTTTGGGTTTGAGATTAGAATGACGTAAGCACTGGTGCACAGAATAATTAAAAAGTTTATAAACGTTATAACTTTCTTATTATTTGTCTAATCATTGAATGGTTGGTGCCAATAAATCGCGGACATCCTGAGCTTTAAATAAAGTCCAAACAAGATTATAATCCGTCCATTATTAAATCACTATATCGATTTCACAAGTTTTTATGGTGTATCTTATATTTAATAAGTTTATTACGCCAAAACTTAACTAATTACACTAAAACACTTTTGATTAAACGATCTGAGTCTATTTCTCAACTGTTTAATACAAAATTTGGGAATAATTGTTACCCAAACAATGTTTGATCATGGCGTCTTTAGCGTTCATATTTGATTATTCATAATTGTCCTTAATACTATTTTTCCTTATCTAATAACATCGGTATTGTAGTCTAACAATACTATAAATGTTTATTTACATGGATTTGTACTTTAGTATATGCACAAGGTTGTGTTTCATATACTAGTAGTATTGTTTAATTACCTTCCTATCTCTTTTCTTCAAATTGTCACTTTGTTTATGGTTTTTTCTATATAAGGTATATTATGTTGTAAATGCAACTAGTGTACAACTATAGTACCTAATTCATTTAATATATTTTTAGCTTTTAGCTATCTGAGAACCCTTCAATTTCTAGTAATGGGTTTGTTTACATTAGGTCATGACATGGTAGTCAGTTATTTTTTTATAAATCAATAACTAAATTGTTATTATTATATTTGACACAGATTCTCAAAGTAGTATCAGACATCCCTCTGATTATTGATAACATTTTTATTTACTTTTGAACAAGTTTGTATGTTGCATTTTGCATAAACAACTTGCTACATACTGTTTGTTTACATTCTGATTCCACCATCATGGTCATTTAGTTTTTTAATAATTTATTTATAAAATTACTATTCTTATAGTTATGGTCTGTTCTCATAGTAGTATTAGGTGTCCTTCTTACTACTGGTAACACCTTCATTAATCTCTGTTTAAGTTTAATAAGGTATTTTGCTTAACTAGTTGGTACATTGCCTCTGCTCACTTCTGGCTATGCATTCATAGTCAGCTAGTTTACAATATTTTGATCATAAAACTATTATCATTATACTTATAATCTGTTCTCATAGTAGTACCGGATGTTCATCTAACTACTGGTAATACTTTCATCAATCTTTGTACATGTTTTAACAATGTATTTTGTTTAACTAATTTGGCATATTAGGTTCCCTTTCATCTAGCTTTGTGCTATCATATTTGGTCTACTTTATTTGTAGTGTATTTCAATATAATACACTGTTTACTAGGGTGTATCATTACTTATAATGAATCTTTGATTGACACAATTGTTGATGGTTGTTTGGTTAAACTAACATGTATGATTTTTTGTTTCATAGGTGCCTTTCCTATGGGGTTATGTAACAATGTACAACATATTCTAATGCAGCATTTTGCTACTACTAACATGACTTCAGTATGGTATTCTATTACAATAGTTTAATTGTTGATTAATACACATGTTTACACTACTTCTTCTTAAACAATAATACAAATATTCTTGAACTAATGATAATACCTTTCTTGTCATGGTTTGTACCTAATTTCTGACACATTTGTTTGATATTTAACAAACTACTTTGTTTGTTATTATTTTCTCTGGCCTTTCTTTGTATTGTATTCTGTTTTGCCGTGGCATTCAGTTACATTTCTTTTGAAATTTACAAAGGTTTTTTATTATCAAGCTCTATGAACAATAATATAACTGTTCTATCTTACATTGTTTGGTGGTCTTATGATTATCTATTTGGATCACAATCTTCATTAAACTAGTCACACTAACTGTCTGTGTATTTTTTGACTATTTAATCCTTGATGTTTCCACTATGAAAGTAACACATTTTCTTCCGCTATAAACCTTATCACTGGAATTGTTTGTGGGGTTTATTAGGTTAAAATTAGTTAACTGGTCACAGGTTTTCACATTTACATTAAGTATTCACTATAACTGTTTGTGACTTCTTAAATGTTAAACACTGTTTCTTCATAGTTGACAATCACTATTCTTCTGGTTACTAGTATTGTCTCTAGTATACTTGATGAATGATGATTTCTTGTATGGTCTATCCATGTTCTTCTCTCTTCATGTCATGTTTCCTTGTCCTTCTTCTTCTTTTCTTCTTTAGGTTTGAACGTCTTCTTCAATATTTCCATTGTAGTAGTCGTTGTTTCATAATATTCATATTTGTAAATATATTAGTTTGTCTGCCATCATTGTGGTTGCTCCTGAGTTGTTTCTTCCTTTATTTTACATAGTCATTTTGTTGGTTCCCCTCACTGTTGGAATCCTGTTGTCTTCTTTTACACTTTCATGATTTATTATTTTTGTTGGTTCCCCTCACTGTTGGAATCTATTGGACCTGGTTTCTAACATTTTATTTTGGCTCATGGTCGTTTTCTTTCTTCATTTCGAGTACGATGCTGCTATGTTACACTTTCTCCTTCATCGTTGGAACTTTACACTAATATATCCGTAGATACACACTTTTGTTCACATAGTTTTATTTATCTAGAAATACTTTCGTGCTTTCCCGTCACTTGACGTTATAGTTGCTTACTTTATGTAACTACCCAAATTTGGTAACGTTACATATGCCTTCCTATAAGAATTGATTAGTTCTGAATCAGTATACTTATTTTTCATTGAAGAATTCATCAATTGTACGTTTCCATGTCGATTCATATGCTTTTTATATATATATCCCTTCACTTCCTTCTATTTGAATCATAATTATTTCTCTTCTATGTAATTATCTCCCTTGTTTATTTAGTTCCCTAATTCCCTAACATAAGCTTAGCTGGGGCAGTTCAGAGCGGCTCACTTTGGCTATTCAACTCCACTGGCCATACTAACTTCAATAAATACGGAGGCACATCATCTCCATCAATAATAATAAATGATTGCTGGCATTATTCATCAGTCAATTAATCTCAAATAATCAAAAAATATAAAGTGGTCGTTCTTCCGACAAATAATAAATATCCTTGGGATTATCTCACGCATCTGCGGTTTATACATTGTTATACTCTCTTTTTCTTGATTCAACTCGACTAAATTCTTCACATATTATAGGGATAGTTTGTTTTACATTTCATCACTGGTATACTCTCATGATTATCTTCGTTAGTATATTACTTTTCCTTCTTCTTCATCATCGATTAATCTCTTCTCTTTGTATCACATTAAACGTCATCTCAAAATATTCTTCATTTCGGGGTTTACTTCTCTAGATATAATTCATGAATACATTTTCTCATGGTTTCAGTTGATATATAGTCCATGTGGTATTGGCTTTTTTCTAGTAAAAGACACTAGAAAACAATGTGGTTGTGTGTGGTTTCTTGTCTACATTAATGATACTTATTTAGTTTTGCTCCTCCAATTTCTTATTTTCTCCTTCTCTCTTCATTGGTAGTACGGGTATGATGTTAATATTACTTGTTGACGTGGCTCTTGGAAATTTGTTGTGCCAGGGATGGAGGATGTCGATCTCGTATAGTACTTTTCTCTTTTTTTTTCATTCATTAGTAATAGTCGTATTATTATTTGTAAATACAATTTTCTGGATCCTTTACATAACTTCTTTGGGAACATATTTTTCACATTATAAAATTACAATATAGTCAATGTTCATTTCATAGTTATATAGTTACTCCTTATTTAATATAAACACATAATAATCTTCATAGCAATATTCCATCCTTTCTTCTTTAGTTAACATTTATTTTCATAATTATATTTTCATTTTTCACTTTTTAATAAACAATAATCTTCATCGCCACATTTCACTTTTTATCTTTATATAGTTAACAGTTATATTCACAAGTATATTTTCATCTTTCATTTAATATCCATAACAAATAATTTTCATCGCTATATTTCACTTTCATTTTAATCTCCGATATATCGTTTCATTGAAGCTTGGTTGTATGTGCCCTTTATCTTTTTGGTTATTGGGTCTTGCAATTCATAAGTATTATTGAGGTTGTTTTTGGTTACAGTATATGGGCCTGTGAATAGCAGTAGCAGTTTTTTCGCAATACCTTCAACTGTACTTGGGAGTTCTCTGTTTTTTATGAGTATTCTGTCTCCCACTTCATACTTTATAACTTTGGGTTGCGATTTCTTGTATTTGAGCCTAAGTTTGTCAGCTCGTTCAACTGCGTTATTGTAAAATTTTGTTTTATTGAATTTGACCTCTTTTTCCATTGGAAAGTTAATGATTTCTGTAATTTCCCGGGGTGGTCTTCGCTCATACATAGCCATATAAGGTGTCTCATCTGTTGATTGATGATAGGCTAGGTTCAGGAAGTCTTCAGCCGGGGATAGATATTCCTCCCATTTCCTCTGCTGGCTGTGACAGTAGGTTCTTAAGATCCTTCCTACTTTTCTCAACACTCTCTCAGCAGGGTTGCTGTTGGGGTGATACACAGATGTTTTGTAGGTCTTTATGCCCTGATGGATTAAAGTTTCCCACCACTTTCGTCCTCGGAACTGTGTCCCATGGTCTGTAATTATTGATAACGGTTTTCCCACTTCGGGTATATACTTGGATATCACTATGTCCAGTATTTTGTTCGTTGTAGCTCGATTTATTGGGTAAAGTTTGGTGAATTTTGTGTAGTGGTCGAATATGATTACTACATATTTATATTGATGCCTTCCACCACTTCGTGGAAATGGTCCACAAATATCTAAAAATATTTTCTCCAATTTTGCTGTCGGTGTTATAGGTATCATTACCCCTTCTCGTTTTTCATTACTACACTTTACCAACTGGCAAATATGACAATTTTGAATATACCTTCTAACCTTTCGGTTCATGTCTTTAAAGTGTACATGTTCTTGTAATGCTTTCACTACCTTGACTGCGCCCATGTGACCGTAGCGTACATGGTAATCAATAGTTAGTTCTTTTTCCATGGTTTTTGGTATAACCACCTTCCATTGTTCACCATCTTTGTTAGTTTTAGTGAATAGTAATCGGTTGTGAGTACAGTAGAATGGTGTTATTTTTTCATCATCGTTTGCCAATCTTTGAATGATTAGTGAGATTTTGTGATCCTGGTTTTATGACTGTTTATGTCTGATAGGATGTTGGTTAGTTCAGATGTGTTTTTTAATATGTGGTAGACTTTTGCGATGGTTTCTTTTTCTCCCTCGAATGTCTGGGCGGTGATGTTCACTCGGGACAACACGTCGGCCGCTATGTTGCTCTTCCCTGGTATATATTCCCATTGGATGTTATATTCCTGGAGTGTAAGTGTCCACCTTGTTAATCTACCATGTTTCAGTCTGCAATTCTTGAGAAAAGATATGGACTTGTCGTCTGTTCTAACCGTAATAGGATATCCCAATATGAAGGTTCTGAATTTCTCACAGGCAAACACTATACTCAGCAACTCTTTCTCAGTTGTGTGGTAGTTTCGCTCACATTTATTTAAAGTTCTGCTTGCGAAACTGATTACTTGGTGATTACCTTCTTGGTCCCCCTGGTATAACACTGAACCAAGGCTAAGATCACTAGCATCACAGTTCATAAAAAATTGTCTCTCAAAATTAGGATGGTGTAGCATGACTGTACCGAGAATTTTTTCCTTTATTAACTCAAAGGTAGAGTCTTGGTCAGACCCCCACTTCCACTTTTCCTTTGAGGATAATTGTGACGAAAATCGAGCCGTTAATTCAGAATAGTTGCTCTGGAACTTTCTGTAATAATTGCAAATTCCGAGGAACGACTGTAACTGTTTTTTATTTTTCGGCACTGGGAAACGCTGGATTGCTTCCATCTTTTCTTGGGATGGTGTGATTCCAAATTCTGATAAGTTGAACCCCATAAATTGTACTTCCTTGGCTATCAACTGTGATTTGTCCAGTTTGAGCGTGATATGGTTGTCTTCTAACTTCTTTAACACTTGTGCCACCCGGTTACAGTGTTCTTCCCAATTATCTGATGCTATTAATAGGTCATCGACATATACTGTCGTAAATTGTAAAGTGTTGTGGCCTAATATTTCATCCATGCATTTGACAAAGATGGCCACAGAGTTCACAAGGCCGAAGGGTAATCTTTTAAAATGATAATTACGGCCTTCGAAAATAAATGCTGTGAACTTCCTGCTATTTGGGTGCAATTCAACCTGCCAATAACCGCAGACAGTATCCCATATACTGTAATATCTGGTGCCATAAAATCTCTTTAATATCTAGTCGATTTCGCCAGGCGACGTCCTGTCATTAATTATGGACTTATTAATTTCCCGTGCATCCAAGCAAATTCTCACTGAACCGTTTTTCTTGGGTACAGCTACAATGGGATTAGTGTACGGGGAATTGCTAACTTCAATGATATCGTTCTCAATCAATCTTTGTATTTCCTCACGAACGAACGGCTTCCTTAAGTGAAAAAGCGATTGGATAGGACTTTCTCTTGAATTCAGTTTGGTCCTTAAATTTTAGTTCACACTGAAAATTTTTTATCTTACCAGGTGTATCGGAGAATACATGACGGTATCGGTAGTAGATTTGTATTAGTTTGTCACGCTGTTCATAAGTCAACTCATGGTTAATGTTGTTGGTCTGGAATTCCCTAATTTCGTTGATCTTTTCTACCCATAATGCTTCTTCTGGATTGCGGCGAATTTCTTGGTTGATGGACCTTTTCTGATGTTCTTGGCTTTCCCGTATATAATATATGACATGTCCTGAAGGTGCCTTCCTATGTTCTATCAAATTTGCAGTCCATTCAACTTCCTCTGCATTCAGTAACACAGTATCTTCGTCCATATTAATTATGGCTGTATACTTCTTATAATTTAATTCTTAATCTTATCTATCTGCCCTCTATTATTTACTTCTTAATCATCTTATAAAATATTTCTTCATTATCAAATTTAATTTTAATATTAATTAAATTGTCTAACCCTTTTTCTCTTTCCTTCAATATTTCTAACTCCTCTCTAAGCTTCCTTTCAACTGTGTTATTTACTACTTTTACAATTTCGTATTCTTCCAAAGGATTAACAAACTTATGTTTGTCTTCTATGAAATGTCTTGCATATAACGAATTGGTTGTTCTATTACCTTCTCCAAATTATATTGCATAGTACTAATTGGATGTTTTAAAATAAGGGTGTGTGACTGACCCACGTGTGTGGAGAGGAAGAGGGTAAGTTTAAAAGGATGCGCACACACACACACACTGAAACACAAGGAATTTACTAGAAAAATATGTAACTGTACAGATGGTGAGACAGAGTTTAGGGGGTGGGGAAGGGTTATTAATTTTTAGTTTGTTGTGGGTGAGCAGGGTGGGGTAGAGGGGTGAAGGGTTGGGTTTCACATATTTCCTGTCTATTCCCGATCTGACGATGAGCTGTGAAGCTTGAAAGCGCTAATCGGAATAATTTTTATATAGTGGTGTGCAACAGTGATCATTCTGATTATAACTGTAATTGTTTTAAACACAGGGGTGAAATATTCTAAGAGTTTTAGAACGGAGAAAAGCTAATGACTCAAGTGAGTGATGTGCTGCTTTCACGTTCAGGAGCGGAGCAAATAGCAGGACGGGGGAGCAGGACGCAGCAGGGCGTAAAATAGACCGGTCACGCTCTGGCGGGGTGAGAAATGGAACCACGAGTTAGTCAGCACGGCAGCGCGGAAGGGGATGTGACGGCAGCAGGTAATTGCACGCCGCGCCAAAATCCTCGCAACTTACTGCCCTGTCCAACACTTGTTTCATAGTTTTTCCGTATATATCCTATTCAATATAATAATGCAGTCTCACTTATACAGTAAACTCCCTCTTTTCCTTGGGAATCCGGGGATTTTTTTTTAATAAGCAGAAATTAATTTCTACTGAATAATAAAGTTTCTATATATTTTCAAAATTTTATATTTATCAAAAATATATCAAATATATTTTCAAAAACATTTAAAATCATACATTTATTAGAACAATGAAACATTTAACATATACGATTCTTAAAATTATTATTAATATTGATGGCGCAACATACTCATTACAAATTATAAGAATTCAGACATTAGCAATCGTAAGTTAAAATTAATAAACACCTATAATGTTAAAATTAAAAACATTTAAGTTCAAATTAATTTTAACTTACGATGGCTAATGTCCGAAATCTTTTAATTTTAATTAAATATACAATAAATAACTTCCTACATAAACATTACAACAATAGATAATAGAGTCAAAGTAAAATCTATTATCCGTTAACTATATTGTAAACGAAACATTCAATTACAACTCAAACAAGCCTCTGAAGATACAAAATAATTTCTGTGAAACGTGCGTCAGGTGAAAATAAACCTACTTGCTGTGTATTTATTTGAAGATATTACATGGGAAATCTGCAGGAAACTCAACGAGTTACTTACAAAGGAATTTTCAGAATTATTACTAAATACCGCAAGTTTATTGTATCCAAAACAATTGACGGGTATCGTTTGGTGAAAATCTGTCGCTACTGTTTCTATACACTCTGTCGCATTTTGCGTCCTGAAGAAGCTCCCCAAGGGGAGACACGAAACGTTGCCGAAGATGTCAAGAATTCATAGCAACGGCCACGGCCTGACAGCCCGGTATTTAGTAATAATTTTTGAAAATATTGACACCGGCCGTGTAAGCTTTTGACAAAAATTAATAAAGCTTCCTTCTGTCTACTAATTTTAATAGACTAATTTATTACCTACCGTTAACAATATTATATCAAAATTATTTGAGTTATGTAAAGGCGTGTCCGAGAGACGAAGTGCCTCATGGATCACCGACAACTACTGATTTGTTTGTCGTTCGGCAGCTGGCTACCATGAGTCCTCTATGTGTACATGTGTACTTTATTAAGACTGCGAGAATATTTAATTTTCTCAGTATATTTGTTTTTTATGTTTACGCGGTGTACGAGGGTCAGTTGAAAAGTTCGCGGAGCTACATCTGTAGCTTAGCGGTTAAACTAAAATTTTTCGTGGGCTGCAAGATTTGTATTTTATGTGAACTCCTGTTTATTTCCAAATCTATGTATCAATTTATTCGTTGTTTAAAAGCTGTTGAAAATTGACGTGTCATGCGTGTTTTGAAAATCGGACAAAATTAAACATCGTGGTTTGATTCTTTGTTAAAAATTATCTAGCACTAAAAAAAAATTCTGAACGAAATAGTAAATGTGTCAGGAGATGCTGCGGCTTTAAAACCAACGGTCTGTAAGTAGGCAGTTGAGTTGTAAACATGCTCGCACTGGACGCCCAAAAAATTCAACAACCCAGATGCAGCAGCCATCTTGCACAACGCTTTTTCACACAAAATTCTTGAGTTAAAGTATGGTGCACACGCCCATATGAGATGCCTATGATTTCGTCAATGTCATCCACTCTTCAATCTGCGGTATTCCAACACCCTATGAAAATTTTTAAATAATGTCATTTTCTGTTACACTTTTTGGACGTCCACTGCTGGGATAGTCTTCAGTGCTTGCACGACCACGTTTAACTCTATTGTGCCCCACTTACCGTTGTTTTTGAAGGCGCAGCATCTACTAACACATTTACAATTTCTTTTTTATTTTTCATTGGCGCTAAAACGTTTTTAACAGAGAATTCATCAAAACACGATGTCTGATTTTATGCATTTTAAAAACACACGTGACAGGAAAATTTCAAACAGTTGGTAAAAAATGAATAAATTGACAGATATATCTGGAAATTAACAGGTGTTTACGCGAAATATACGTCTTGCAGCACACGAAAGATTTTAGTTCTACCACTAAGCTATAGATGTCGCTCCGCGAACTTTTCAACTGCCCCTCGTAATTGAAAGCCGTTGCACTCTGCTAGCTCATTTGACGGATGTGAAAAACTAGGTATTGACGTTGAACGCCACCTGTATGTTGGCCGACAGGTCAGCAACGACTTTATTGATATGTATTTATCTAACATTTTTTAACTCATACGTTTTTGGTAATTCATTTCTAAATCTAATCCCTGCTGCGTATGAAAACGTGGAAGCGTTTACTGGGATTTGTTTATAGATCTGTATAACTTTTGTACCCATATAGGTATTATGTGAGACGTATCATAATAAGCGTCGAGACCACTGCAGTATTGCCAGTGTTTGCAACAGATCTCCCCTCCCCACCATTCGCTACGCATAAACAAGTGTAACGTGCGTAAACGCAGGATGGCGAGGGGTGGAGAAGAGCTGTTACTATTGCGTAACCTCTTAGCTTATTATGGTAAGTCCCGTACTATAGTAACTTCAGAAATATATTACAATTTATAAATTGCGTATCTGAAGAGTACTGTACATAACTATCAAATAAACTACCAGCTAGGTCTGTGTTCGTCACGTTAAGACCCTTTTCTTGCACAATACATTTTTATGTAAAAAGAGGGGAGGACGGTTTTGTGACATGAAATAAATTCTAATAACACCATTGATTTATTAGAAACGAATTTTTTAAAGATTAAAAATAAACATGAATTAAAATGGCCCTTTTTAAAAGAAGCTGATTTTCAGGCATTAGCCTATTATACACATTATAAAAATACACATCATAATATTTATACAAACAACCAAATACTCAATATAGATGATACAACGATGATACACAACTACTAAAACTTTTCAACACATAATAAAGTACAATATGTTACAACTTCTGGCGAAATTTTAGTTCGTGTGAATTAGTATTTAAGTTGCACAGTATCAATGAAAATAATACTGTACAGTTTCAGTATGAATGTACTGCTACTTGGTAATATCCCGTTTAAAACGCGGTTTTCACAAGCTTGATGAGCGCCTTAACGGGGTTTTACCGTATTGCTTGAATTTAAACTATTTAACGTGTTGAATTCTGTCCGAGGCTTTTACGGCCGGCTTCAATGATATGAGTACTTCGGCTAAGCGGGCTGTAAGGCCGTGGTTCATGCTTGTTTCATGCATACCTTTGGGTCTTACCTTCGACGGCCATCTTCAGTGCAGAAGGCTGCAAAAACTGACAAAGGTTTTATAGTCAGTGACCACTGAACTGTGCCGCGGCCGAAACGTATCCACAGAACAACCATGGAGCACGGATTACAGCCCGGCCAAGCCGAAGTACACATATCAATTTAACGTGTTGTTCGCTAATGTTAATAAACAATTTTCTTTACTTTCTGCCCTCATTTCTAGACACCGAGGATCATCCGTGCAGCTTGGATATAAGCGACAATTGCACTACACAATTCCGCGGATAATCGGGTGTTTATGCTAAACAAGTAGTAGATATTCTACTGAACTTTATTTAATTTTATCATAAACATTAAAATATTTAATTCAACTTCGTTATATTTTGCTTTCTATGTTGTTAGGCATTAAGTGTTAAGCAGAGCGAGAAGGAGGGGTGTATTCGTGTACACCCACATGTAGATACGTCGACATAACTTGCTAAGGCTTCTCCCCAAAACACATCCTTCCCTTTGTAGGACAAAGCTAATTTTTCCATAAACACTCACCTTTTTACATTTATAGCAATACATTAGGTGTGCAGCGCTGCCAACTGTATCATAATACTGGTGGTTCTGTGAGTTACCGCAGTCCATCCAGGAACACCAAACTGTTGCTAAGGGTGCACTACAATGCATGCCATGTAGTATGTAGGCCTATACTCACCACCAACTTATAACGGGTTTAGAACTTTAATTTTGGTGACTCCATTTGTCTAAGATCTTTTTCTCTAGGTGTCCGACATTCTGAACTATACAGAATTGATGAAACTGCCATCACCTTATAAAATTTAGCTGTGTCATTTAATATGTTGTTCCTAATAGTTCTTACACCTCTAGCACATGTACTTTGACATTTACCTTGTCGCTGATATCTTTGTCTTCTTTGTGAGAAATGTTGCAGTCTACATACTAGAATGTCTTAGGCTTCTTCTAAAATAATATTGTTTATAACAGTTTTTGTTCTTATGGGATAGATACCAGAAATTGCCGTGATGTCAGTTCAAAATACAAAGCCATTTACTTATTATGAAAGGAAGTCAGTTGATAAAGTTCATAGAGGCAATTGTAACTTTTCCTCAGTATCTTCTATTAGGCCTATAACCAGTCCGCAAATGACATTTGTGTTTGTGTGTGACAAGCCATAGCAGGCGGCTTGTCAGTTTACTGGTGTTGAGCGATTTCTTTAGGGAGGATCGAGTGTTTGTATCGAAGTGTTGTAATGTTATAATTAGTGTGGAATTATTTATAATTGATATTATTATTGCGTGTGGACAATTTTTACTTGAATTGTTGTAAGAGACTACCTTGTTGATTAGAAATGTGCTTTCCGATCTAATTATGAGCTGTGAACCTTGAAAGCCGTAATCGGAATAATTTTTCTATAGCGGTGTCCAAATGTGTTAATTCTGTTTGTTAATTCTATTGTTGGAAACACGGTTTCTTTCAGTTAAGCTAATTGACAGATGCCGGAACATCATTTCCTTCTAGCCACGTTTTCTTTCTAATCGGTCGTACAGTTATCATAATTTACAACCGTACAATATGATTGCTCTCTCTCTTTCCTGCATCTGTTGTCAATCGCTTTACTGGATTGATAGCGCCCTTCAGTTAATTATGTTTTTAATTATCTTCTCATCTAATACTTATATAATATCCCACGGCCTGAATAATCTACTTCATGTACACGTAACTTACTATTAGACAACTCTGCAGTAAGTGCACGTGGTTGGATTGGCTCGATCGTCAACCGGATCAACACCACAAAATGAAGAATCAACTCTATGCGAATCGTGCTGCATCTCCCAATGCTGAGTTACGTCAGCGTCAGTATGTTTAACTCAATACTTCTAATTAATCACATTTTATCTAACTTGAAAAGCTACATGTCTTTATTACTTTAAAATCAAAATACAGACTGTTGCTTCTCAAGTGCAAGACCTTGCACAGGGCAAACGAAAATTTTGTTTAATAACAAAACGTGAGTGACAGATCGTCTGGAGTGACGGGCAGTACAGCAACAGTTGTGCAGTGCTTTACCGTGTCCAACACGAAGCGGACGACACAGAGGAACAGGTCCGCGACGTGGCATAACTGGTGCACGTGGTCCTGCTACCGCCATTGCTATATGAATCGTCGTCGGAGTAGTCGACACGTCTGATCTTCTTCCGCGGCCTCGGTTCCCGACGTTGTTCGGCGGCGGCGGCGGCGGCGGCGACGCGTTTCTGTTTCTCTTCCCGCAGCGCCCGCTTCACCTTATCTGCGAGCTCTTGATAAGGTTTCCTCTCGGTGGCGGACATAGCCCGCCACTCGGCGGCGCCCATCTTGGTCAGCTCCGTCAGCTTGCACTTGGCGCCTTTGTTACGCCGGCGATATACCTTCATAAAGTTCAAGTAGGGGTTGTTTGTCGGTGGCCCCACTAACTCGATCTCGTCTGGGTTGTTGGCGTCGAGCAAACACATACCGTTGTTATGTTTGCCGCTACCCGTGTTGTCAGCGTCCGTGGCCGAGTCTGTCTGTTGATCAGTCCCGTCGTTATCCATAATTTGAACGATATCCATTAGCTGACCAATTTTTAATGTGGTAAATGTAAAACACACGAGACAATTTTGTTAGGCCGAATTGACTGTTTCTTCTGTTACCTGGAAACACACTGAACAGACATATGTCAACAATACAATCGTCAGATTTTTTAATCTTTTTTCGTTTTTTTTTTAAAACTAAGCTAATGATAGTACCTACGAACAAGTTCACAAACTGCACCCTTCATATAAACCAATGGTCAGTTGAACGTGTAAGCAAATTTACATATCTTGGTACTATAGTCAATGAGCAATAATACTGTCAAGAAATAAAGGGCAGAATTGAAAAGGCAAGAGCAGTGTACAGTAGAATGAGTAGTTTATTCAAAAGTCACGATTTCACAATAAACACAAAAACCTTTTACGCTGCTACGTATTCTGGGCCCTCTCCTACGGTGTAGAATCTTATACTTTGAAGTTAGTACATATAAATAATGTTAAACTTCTTAGAAAGATGAAGAAAGAAAGGGAAGTTATTAACACAGTAAAGAAAAGAAAGCTTCAGTATCTGTTACATCTCATGAGAAATTAACATAAATTTTATTTATTGCAGTCCATACTACAGGGAAAAATACTTAGAAAGACAGGAGTTGGGCTACCGAGACTCTCATGGCTGTGAAATTTAAGGACCTGGTTTGGCATGAATATAACTCACTTTTTTCTCATCGTTCCTGTCATGTTTTCTATACTTAGATGTATTTCATCATTATTTCTTAATTTCCAACCTTCTGAAGTTTTCCGTGGCCCTAATATTTTCCTAATAATTCGTCTTTCTAATATTTCTAATTTGTCTAAATTATAGTTCAATGCTAGACATTCACTTGCATATAGCTATTCTGGCTTTACTGCTTTACTGTAATGCCTTATTTCGCAGTTTTAGATATGCACTTTTATTGTAAATATCTTTAGTTATACTATTTGCCATCTTATGAATCCTTTCTTCTACAGCAGATTTTTCTAAGCCATTCTCTTGAATTATTTCTCCTAGATACTTAAATTTTCAAACCCTCTCTAGTAAAATCATTTTATTTTATTTTACTTATTACTATAAAGACCACTTTATAGCCCAGATATTTGTACTGCTAACCTGCTCAAGAAACGTACTGACTAAAAGAATTTTGACTTGCACAGGATCAACTCCATAAAACGTTAACAGCTTGATCTCTTCAATGTGGAGATCTGTAATCTAAAATTCCTGCAGATTTGCTACATAAGTCTTGTTGTAAAGGCAATGACGAGTACTCAAATGAAGCGGTAAAGAGTACAAAGAATATTGGTTAAAAAAAATCATGTAGGCTGTGTACGACGGACACGCCCGCAGGTTTCAGGCATGATAACCTCAAACGCAGCAGCGGTTTTAAATCTACGCTTACATCTATGTAGCAGGTTTTCTTCGTTAAATCCCATTCTAATAACGGCGCTTGCGAGCTTCAGACGTAAACGCGAGTTACCTCGCCGCCGTTCCTTTCCGACAGACTTTCTGAACCCCGTTGTCGCTTCCCACGAGTTGTGGCTTGAACTCTCGGTGGTGATATTTGTTCATCGGAGTCCTAGCTGTCTACATATGATCGTTTTTTAAATTCAAGTTGCGTCTAGTCTCCATGTCTGCTCGATTTCTGCAAATTACAAAAAAAATTTGGTCAAATATAAATAAATTACGCAGATAGAAATTAAAAGTTTTTACACATGTACGTAAAGTAGGGAGTTTAGCCTGCAAAACGCAATGTGATTCACTCGACTAACACAAACCGTCTATAAATGGCAAGCACTCGAAGCGGACTGAGTCCCGCCCTCCCCCGTCCTACCAAGTATGCATGGCAGTCACGAGTCATGCCTTTCTTTCATTGGCATATTCGGTGGATACAACGATAACAAGATAGTTTATCTGTAACCATTTGTTACAAAGTTATGAATGATTTGAAACCTCACAACTTCGTGTCGCAGCCGTCTTTGCGCTACATGCACCGAATTATAACACGTTACAACGTCAATAAGAAGATAAGAAACGCGAGTGTATGACTTTTCAAACCGAAGTTACACGTAAGGCGTCACCAGCTGAAGACACTTTGCTGTTTCCCGTGATAACAAGTTACAATTGTTATGTGTTTCCTTTACTGTATCTTCGTCGGTATCAACAGTCCAGTGTACAAGCACGGTGTAATCTTTGTTAAGCGGAGCACAGTTTTCCTTCTAAACAGCGATAGCAAGACGACTTTGTTTCCGTTCGACTGCAGACACAAACGAAACAAGTGGGCTGGAAGTAAGTTTAGTAAGCGAGAATCAGACCATTATAACAGCGACACTTTTCTCACGTTGAACAGTTTCTAACAGAGCAAACACTGAAGTATATTTTTTGTTGCGGACTTTCCTCGCGGATGAATACTATAAACAGGCGCATCGGTATGTGTGTACCCGTGCGTAGCACCAAACTATTGTGTTGATGACAAAAATCATACCTCATTGATTTTTATTGGCAATCAGGACAAATTCTTCTAAGTTTCTTCTCAGTCTAGTGTAGCCAACTTAAAATATCTAAAATTTACAATAATGGTTTTTCAAAAAAATTGTACTATGACAAGTAACAGTAACAGTAACCGTAAGAACTGGACGTTATTCTACTATTGGGTTCAGTGCTTCCAGAACCGCTTGACCTTAAACCTATTTCAGACCTAAAATAACGGGTAAAATATACGTGTCACGTATATCAAGATGTTCAAAAACATTTGGAAAACAATATGCAATACAAAAATTATAAAGTATACAATTTTTAAGAAATTTTACTGCAACCTCCCCTTAAAGACGTTATTGATGGGGTATTGATATTAAGCCAAGAAGAGGGTTAGACTCCTTCCATCACTGTCTCTTTTTTTAAAGCAATGTTTCGGCTACGAAGCAAATCTGTAGCCGTCTTCAGACAAAAGACAAACACTAAACCACAACAAACAAAAAAATTAGAACTAAAACAATACTAAAAACATACTAAAACAATTTCTTGACTCTCTGCCGGTTGCGAGAGGGAGTATTGTTTTACCTAAGTTCTTCTATTGTTTAGCATAAATTCTTCTAAGTATTAACTTCCTTTCGTTATTAATATTATTTAGAAAATTAACAATACTTGAATAGATTACTTGTGCTCACAGGAGAGGCTTAAAAGATTATTGAAATTAGATCCAGGTTACTGAGCAATGTTTGGCTGCTTTGATTCTCTGTAGCAAATTGCGCTTTTTGGTTTCGACGGCATAGCTCAGTTCCCAGACATGCTTGATACTGAATTACTAGTATGATCCCTGTTCTGCAGAACTCGCTAACTTCTTTGAAGTCGTAAATTTATTTGATGGTGACACGATGACCCCCCCCCGTCCGTCAGTGTACCAATCTCAATTCAACCGACAACAGAGGGCGTGCACGATCGTCTGCCATCCTGTGGACTTTCCGGAAGTTTGAATTACGCAGAATCTGCCCTCCGGCCCGTACTTACGGTTCCTCGGCGAATGGGAGTCGACCGTCTGTGATAATCATATCAGTGGCTCAGTTCCATTCTGCAACCTTTCACTTAACGGCGAATGGCCGGGAGAGACCGCCCCACATTGAATATTTTTTGGGGTACGTGCCCGACGATCCCGGCAGCACCGGACGATTTAACTCCTATTTTTCCATCTATCAAAACCCAACTTAAGGTGGGGCATTTCAACGAATAACACCACGGAAGTAAATTAATTAATGGACTATTAACGATTTTTACTTCCATATTCCTTAAGGAATGGAAGTATGGTGATGGCAAAAAAAATCGTGTTCGAGATTATTGCAGATTCTGATTCTACTACACTCAAAACATGAAAAAAGTCGTTTTCCGAAAAGTGTCTGTGTCTGTGTGTCTGTGTGTCTGTCTGTAGATTTTTTTTCTATGGCAAACGATAACTGCCGCAAATTCAAACAGAATCAAATAATTTTTTGCATACCGCCCTGATTTGTAGAGTACTCAAGACCTATTGTTTTTGGTGAAGATCGGTTAAGGGAAAGGGGTAGTTTACCTGTAACGTTTTATGTTTTAACAAGGGTATTTCCTATGGCAAACGATAACAGCCGCAAATTCAAACAGAATCAAACGATTATTTCCATACAGCCCTAAATTGTAGAGTTCTCAAGATCTATTGTTTTTGGTGAAGATCGGTTAAGGGAAAGGGGTAGTTTACCTACAACGTTTTTTTAACAAGGGTATTTTCTATGGCAAACGATAACAGCCGCAAGTTCAAACAGAATCAAATAATTTTCTGCATACAGCCCTGATTTGTAGAGTACTCAAGATCTATTGTTTTCGGTGAAGATCGGTTGAGGGGAAGGGGTAGTTTACCAGCAACTTTTTTTTTCTATGGCAAACGATAACTGCCGCAAATTCAAACAGAATCAAATAATTTTTTGCATACATCCCTGAATTGTAGAGGTCTCAAGGACTTTCGATTTTGGTGAAGATCGGTTAAGGGAAAGGGGTAGTTTACCTGCAACCTTTTACGTTTTAACAAGAGTAAAGTACTTGAAAATTTATTTAAATTTTTTGAAACAATGGTAATTGTTGAAAATAAAATAATTTTGTTGCCAGGTAACAAAAATAAAGTCATTTTGATTATAAAATATAAATATTTACAAGAAAAGAATTTTCAGTTTTCAAAATTTAAATATATTTTTATAAAACAATGGGTTCTTCATTGAGGTGGGGACTTGACGACAGTGACAGGGCTTTCCACCAAATTCAGCAGAGTGACAGGTAGGCCCAACTCTGATTGGCTCCTCAGATTTCCCCAGCGTTAGTAGGTTCTATGAAAATATTTTATTTCAAAAATGATTTTAAATATAAATCTTAGATATGTTTTATAAATCTCATGTTTTATGTTTTAACATGGGTAATTTTTTATATGACGAACCATAACTGCCGTAAATTCAAACAGAATCAAATAAATTTTTACATATGTGCCTGAGCTATAGAGAACTCAATGTCTGTTGATTTTGGTGAAGATCGGTTACGGGGAAAGGGCAGTTTACCTGAAACATTTTTTGTTGTAACATGAGTAAAGTACTTAATTTTGATAAAGTATCCTGATAAGATCTTAATAATCCACTGTAGAAAAGTAGATGAAATATCTATAAATAAAGAGGCTAGTTGAACGGGCTGGGGGTAATTTTCTATAAATCAAAATTATAGTTGAAGGGGGAGGGGATAATTTTTTTTTTGTATGTGTACTACGTTATTGGCAACAAAGAAGTATTTTTTTGTTAAAATTCCTTCCCTGGCTGTTTGGCTGAAAATGATTTTAAATATAAATCTTAGAATATGGAAGTCATGTATGGTTCTCCATACCGATATTTTATTAATAGAATTTCATGTTGCATAATTATTGTTGTATAATAATTATTTTTCAATATATTATTAGTAATGCGTGCTTTATGTTATTTTGTCACTTATTAAAGACAATATATTATTTGGTCAACAAGTATATTTGTTAATTTGTTATTCAGAGAAAAAAAGTTATGTGCAAAATTCGCCTGCCATATTTAAAATTGATTATTATAAAATTAGGGAGTTAACGTGATCATTTATTTCAAGTTATATTAAAAACTGTATCAGTAATGAGAATTCTTAATTATTGTTAATAAACAGTTTGTTTGGTATTTTTGAATTCATATTCTTAATTTAGACACTCAGTTACACTCAGTCGGACAGTCTGTTTTGCCACTAGAACGGATAGTTATCAACCTGGTATTCTTTCGAAATACCTCAGAAGTCGGCCAATGCTTGGACATTTAAAATTTCCTTCGAAGAGGAGATAATTTAGTTCTCATTACAATTACAACTGAAGTGAATAAAAAACAAATAATAATATTTATATTTATTAATCCCGTAACAGCAGGGGGGACAGTCTCCAGGATTCGTCGGTTGCTACTTGAAAATATGTAAACAAACAAGACTGCGAAATTGTATGTAACATTTTAAAAGTAAACCGGCCGCTAGTGTCCCTAAACCAACCAGGTTTCTGTGACAACTGTTTTGTGTAAGTTAGCCAAAAAAAAATTAATTTTAAATATCCCTTGTAGACAAGGACAGGAGTATTGCTGATGATGGGGTAGACAAAGATAGATAGAGAGAGAGAGAGAGAGAGAGAGAGAGAGAGAGAGAGATCAAGGATATTATCCATTATATGGCATAATTTACACGTGAATTTACCTTAAATTGAATCTTGCTTAAACGCACAGTTTTTATTGAACCATTTATGTAGCTATAAAGCGTGTAATAATTTACATAAGGTAGAAAGGAACGGAGGTCGCGGGTTCACGGGAAATTGTGCAATATTTCATGTGACCATATCTAGTAGGCCGTGGCTTTAGCCAGCCGCTCGTCATTACTTTTTATGGTTTACATCCTGCTGTTCGGTGTTATTACAAATACAGTAGACCATATTAAACTTGACGATCCTTATTATCAGTGTCTGCATAGCTTTGGTCCAAACATTAACATACAGATAATGTAACATCATGTGTGCTTTTCTTTTATATAATAATAAATAACAAATTTACATCTAATTTAAAACTACTATTTACCGACTTATATTTTCTTCATATAAAACGAATATTCGGAAACGCTTTGATTCGAGTTAACGATAACAAAATAACTTGCATTGTTTCCTGTACCAATAGATTTCGTACCAAAGAAATATTTTAAGTTAAATTAACTGTTTTATGAAAATTAATACAAAAGTAAATTATATACGTTTATAATTCTAGAGAACAGAAAAGTGTTTAAATGAGTTAAAGATGTATAAAACCACGCTTTTATAAAAAGTTGAACATCAATTAAATGTACAAAAAACACATTGGCAGTTCTTTGTGGTCAGTAGGTGTAACTTTACTTTATGTTCCGTTTCATATTTAAACAAAACGAGCTCAAAGATTACGATAATCCAGGTAATTTAAGTTTTATCGTAGCGATACTCGACGCTTAAGTTACATATTACTATAAACAATTCAAAACTATTCAACTAGATAAACACTTGATTTAAAATTAACATACTGTAAGTCAGGTCAACAATGTCACAATAGTTTGAACCTGACCAACGCATTTTGCTTATTCCCAAGGTTGTGATATTCATTCTTCTCATTATGGCATTATGTATTTTCCTGGCTTGGGCCATTGTTTTCACATTCCAAGTGCATATTTACGTCTGTGTTTATATTAAATATTCTTTTTACTTTATAACTGTTCAAAACTGTCCCCCCCCCGGATATCCGATTGGGGAACTTGAAGCTTCGAATGATTTTGCCTTGAACATAGCCATGATGATATTACCAGAGATATCTGAACGATCTTTAATGTAATGGTTTCTCGTTGTCTTCTGCATCCCAATCTCGTCGACTAGTAACTAGTTCATCCGCATTCGGGGCCGATTTCTCAACCCCAGGAAAATGAGGTGCCCTAC
Source organism: Magicicada septendecula (assembly GCA_034769895.1). Lineage (NCBI taxonomy): Eukaryota > Metazoa > Arthropoda > Insecta > Hemiptera > Cicadidae > Magicicada > Magicicada septendecula. The sequence continues at coordinate 352,800,952 of CM068373.1, forward strand.
CGCTTGCCAGTTCATCCACCCAAAGCTGTTGACTAGCAAGTGGGAGACTACATATACCGGTAGTCACTCGGTCTCCGTTTCCTCGTCAGTTAAAACAGGGTGCACCATAAAACCGAGGCTGTACTTCGAGAAGGAATTTCTACTTAAGGGGCTGTATATTGCCCATCATATACCTTACACCCTCAGTATCTGCGACATCTCATGCGAAATGAACAGAGATTTCACTTATTGCAGTCCACACTACGAGGAAAAGTACTTGGAAAGAGAGGACTTGGGCGACCGAGAATATCATGGCTGAGTAATTAAAGGATATTTTGGCATGAATATAACTTACTTACTCGGTACAGCGGTGGAGAAAGTTAAAATAGCCTGTATTATATCTCACCCGAAACGGGTAGGAACTATCAGAAGAAGAAATCAATCAGGTACATAAATTCCATTTTGTACTTAACTATTCATTACAGGAAGATGTAAAAGTTGTAGGCAAAACGATAAAACGACTTAAATGCATAAATGGTACAATAAATAGAAACGTGAAGAATAATGTGAGGAAAGACACATAGACATAAAATCTTGGCTATTCTGAGGTTACTTTATGGCAGTGAAACATGAAAACCCACAGAAACAAATGAAAAAAGAATCCATAGAGCAGAAATAAAAATGCTACAGAAGATTGCAGGTTGCACAAGGAGAGATCTCGTTTAGAAGATAAGTGTGTTTTTTTTTAGGACGTAGAGAAACAAAACAAGTTTGAGAAATTTCTAAAGCTGAACTGTAGCAGTCGGTCTAAAATTGTTTTGCTGGAACAAATAAGGAGCGGCAAACGTTGTTAAAAGTCCAGCCTTCTTTACACATAAATGAAGTTGTAAACAGTGGACTGAAGGAATTTTTGTAGCAATTGCTTTAGTCTTCCTTATTTGACGCTCTTCGCTTCTTTATTACGTTTGTTTAGTACATTCAATCAACAACTTTGATATGAACTATTTACAAAATATTTATATTAAAAAAAAATAATTTCTCTTGCTTTTATATCAGTAACTTACAGTTTAAAATAGACACTGGTATTAAAAAACTAATGTTTTTGCATTCTACACGGTGAGAAATATTATCAAGATTTTTTTTTTGATTTTATTACTACTTTTACATATTTTATAACACAATATCTTAGACAGTGTTCTGTACATGTATTCAGTATTTATGTAATATATATAAAAAAAAAACAGACATTTAATCTTGAATTAAAGCAGGGAAGACTGTTGTCTGAAGATTTTGTTGTGGGGGGATGATTGAACAATCATACAGGAATAGGTAGGAATATAAGAGAGATATTATGCAGTGTCACTGTACAATAAAACCAATTAACCAACATTTAAGCCTAAGTGTATCATATATATATATATAGTACAATATTGTTACGATATTACAGAACATGCTACGTGTTTCTCGGTTATTCCAGCGGAGCCCGGCTAGAATGTTGTGTACGTACGTGATCTCAACACGCGTTAGCCAGACTGTTCCAGACTTAGCCGGCCGCTCCCACTGTGTCAAGGCCGCAAGCAATTATTACTCTCTAGTGTAACTCTGACGCGTAATATGGATGATTCTGAAATTTCAGCGGGGTATAAATAGGCAGGCATTCAGCTTCACTTAGTTCCAGGTTTAGTGCCGATTTACTTCAGTGCAATTTGAAGTATTGTGGCAAAGTGTTATGTGTTTTTTACTTCCATATTCCTTAAGGAATGGAACTATGGTGATGGCAAAAAAATCGTGTTCGAGATTATTGCAGATTCTGATTCTACTACACTCAAAACATGAAAAAAGTCGTTTGCCGAAAAGTGTCTGTGTGTGTGTCTGTCTGTGTGTCTGTCTGTCTGTGTGTCTGTCTGTCTTAGATTTTTTTTTTGGCAAACGATAACTGCCGTAAATTCAAACAGAATCAAATAAATTTTTGCATACAGCCCTGATTTGTAGAGTACTCGCGACCTATTGTTTTTGGTACAGATCGGTTGAGGGAAAGGGGTAGTTTACCTGCAACGGTTTTTTTTTATCAAGGAAAATTTTTTTTTTGGCAAACGATAACAGCCGCAAATTCAAACAGAATCAAATAATTTTTCGCATACAGCCCTGAATTGTAGAGTTCTCAAGACCTGTTGTTTTTGGTGAAGATCGGTTAAGGGAAAGGGGTAGTTTACCTGTAACGTTTTATGTTTTAACAAGGGTATTTCCTATGGCAAACGATAACAGCCGCAAATTCAAACAGAATCAAAAGATTATTTGCATACAGCCCAAAATTGCAGATTTCTCAAGACCTATTGTTTTTGGTAAAGATCGGTTAAGGGAAAGGGGTAGTTTACCTACAACGTTTTTTTAACAAGGGTATTTTCTATGGCAAACGATAACAGCCGCAAGTTCAAACAGAATCAAAAGATTATTTGCATACAGCCCAAAATTGCAGAGTTCTCAAGACCTATTGTTTTTGGTAAAGATCGGTTAAGGGAAAGGGGTAGTTTACCTACAACGTTTTTTTAACAAGGGTATTTTCTATGGCAAACGATAACAGCCGCAAGTTCAAACAGAATCAAATAATTTTCTGCATACAGCCCTGGTTTGTAGAGTACTCAAGACCTTTCGTTTTTGGTGAAGATCGGTTGAGGGGAAGGGGTAGTTTACCTGCAACGTTTTTTTTCTATGGCAAACGATAACTGCCGCAAATTCAAACAGAATCAAATAATTTTTTGCATACGTCCCTGAATTGTAGAGGTCTCAAGGACTTTCGATTTTGGTGAAGATCGGTTAAGGGGAAGGGGTAGTTTACCTGCAACCTTTTACGTTTTAACAAGAGTAAAGTACTTGAAAATTTATTTAAACTTTTTGAAACAATGGTAATTGTTGAAAATAAAATAATTTTGTTGCCAGGTAACAAAAATTAAGTCATTTTGATTAAAAAATATAAATATTTACAAGAAAAGAATTTTCAGTTTTCAAAATTTAAATATATTTTTATAAAACAATGGTTCTTCATTGAGGTGGGGACTTGACGACAGTGACAGGGCTTTCCACCAAATTCAGCAGAGTGACAGGTAGGCCCAACTCTGATTGGCTCCTCAGATTTCCCCAGCGTTAGTAGGTTCTATGAAAATATTTTATTTCAAAAATGATTTTAAATATAAATCTTAGATATGTTTTATAAATCTCATGTTTTATGTTTTAACATGGGTAATTTTTTATATGACGAACCATAACTGCCGTAAATTCAAACAGAATCAAATAATTTTTTACATATGTGCCTGAGCTATAGAGAACTCAATGTCTGTTGATTTTGGTGAAGATCGGTTACGGGGAAAGGGCAGTTTACCTGAAACATTTTTTGTTGTAACATGAGTAAAGTACTTAATTTTGATAAAGTATCCTGATAAGATCTTAATAATCCACTGTAGAAACGTAGATGAAATATCTATAAATGAAGAGGCTAGTTGAACGGGCTGGGGGTAATTTTCTATAAATCAAAATTATAGTTGAAGGGGGAGGGGATAATTTTTTTTTATATGTGTATTACGTTATTGGCAACAAAGAAGTATTTTTTTGTTAAAATTCCTTCCCTGGCTGTTTGGCTGAAAATGATTTTAAATATAAATCTTAGAATATGGAAGTCATGTATGGTTCTCCATACCGATTTTTAATAATTGTGCGGGAGTGTAGTAGTTTGACATTTTTATTGCGTGTGAACAATTTTTATTTTTATTTGTTGTAAGAGACTGTCTTGTTGATTACAGACTGTTTAATTGTGATAATTAGTGATTAGTGATAGTATTGTGATAAGCTGGTGATTAGTGTCTCAGTTGGAGTCTTGTATTTTGTTTGCTGTACCATACGATAATCAGTAGACCGTCGTAACAATATGTTTGCGAATGAGGGTTATACACTATTCCAACATCTGTATACTTTTAGTATGCAATTACACATATGTAGGCTATTTGTAAGCATGGAATGTAAAATACAAAATATATGTAAGACTCAAAAACTGTAATTAAATAAACAAATGTTATAAAATGTACACACAACGTGCGCGCGCGCACGCAAACTCAAACGCACAAAACAACCTCTGACAAAATGAATTCATTTACCAGTGAGCACCAGCATATAGAATACAAAACACATTGGACACATTCTTGTCTCTATACAGTAAAAAAGACACCTACATCGCCTTCAAAGCATACAAATTACAGTCGTCAACAACTAATCATATGCATTAGTTTGTTAATAAAAATTATTAATTATTCAAAAATGTCGTGGAGTACTTGTGTACAGGTTGGTTGTTGCTACGGCTTCCTGTTGGCTTTCGGTAATTTACATTGGTGTTATTGTGTGTAGGTATGGCATATACTTTTGTTTTTTAATTAATTCCAATGTTAAATTTTTTTGAAAAATGTGTCTTTTTTATATGTGAATTTTTATATGATAATGTAAACATACAAATACACGCTGGAAAATCTAAATGCAATTTGAATCACAATCATTATATAATAATCCATAGCTTCCGTATTTCCGCTGTGTTTTGACATTTCAATTAGTATTAAATTGTGAGCTGGATTTATTAGTTTACCAAGTAACTAGCGACATATCGGTTAAAGCCAATCGAAACGACACCTGCAGCAACGAGCGCTTTGCGCAACAGTGGTGTTGGTAACTTGTTATGTCACCGCGGGCGCGATATCTGCACCAGTTAGAAACAGATTAAACCGGACGCATAGTCAAACGACATTAATCCTCGTTGCAAATAATTACTAATAACTTTGTTGACAAGTTTTCATGTGATATCTTCTTTAATACACAGGCCACCTTATTATTATTTTTTTTATTAAAAAAGTATTGCTACTCTATAAATTGCATGAATACGGTAAACACAACACTGTAAATTTAAATTAAAACAACAATAATTTAAAAAAACCTTTTGAACAATGTGTACGGTGAATCACCTGATCTGACGTAATGAGGGCTGAAATAATTATTCAGATTAAGTTCCGGGCTGTAAAGCCGTAGACTACTATAATGAAACTGCTGACAGATGTTATCATCAGACGTTTCGGCCTCACTCTGGAGCACACCTTCAGTGATACGATTTGGGAACAACTGACAAAGTATGCGTCAGTAAACTAACAGTATTGTGTCAAATGCTGAGTGGTCCTAAAAATTACCGTTTTATATAAACTTTTAGAGTTTTACGATTGTCAGCTGAAAATAACTACTGGCCAATCAGACTTAAGGGTAATTATATGTCGAGTAGCACAGGATGCTGCTCGCATTACCTTAAGTAAAGCGAGGCATCCTGCATGCCACTTCATATGGCAGACAATCGTTTGGCACTATCCCTTCCACCAACACAACTGTCCTTGAACACTGCATCACACAAAACTACACTATCCGCACTCTCTTTACTTGGTGCCTCCACCATTCTCCGCTCAGGTCTGCAATGGCGTACAATTCCCTATTCCTACAATCCAAATTTACTGAAGTGGACTTGCCCCAAAACAGCCGGAGATTTGTCTATTCAACAAGTCTTGAAAATCACACACAAAAAAACGCCATGTCACTTCCGAACCAAACTATCTCAGTTACTGTCGTGTCGCAGTCTCCTGGCCATGAGCACGGAAGTCACAATACATCTTGTATTTCTCAGGTCTGTACTGACCTATGCGGCTCTCGCATGGTGGTCTCTTTTGTCCACCACTAACAGGTGTAGCCTGGAACGCGTGGAACGTTTCCAAGCCGAAACCCTCCGTTCCTTGACGGGGTCTCCTTGGGTTGTGAGGAATGACGTGATTCGAAGGGGGTCTCCGAGTTCCTACCTTGTCAGCCTTTGTCCGGTTCGGCTGAAACTCTTTGTGCTGCAGCCTCAACCTTATCTTTCCCTTACCTGAGAAGTATCAGCTCCTCGGAACCACCACCGACGATTCAGGTCACCGACCCGAGGGCACTTCTTGATCACCCGCCATAAAGCCATCCTCGCACTTACATCAGCCCCCATCCCTAGAGTTCACATCTGAGAACTGTCCTTCATTCCTTCCTCGCCCGCCGTCTAGCACGCTGAGCAAGCTGCTTGTTGCTGTTATCTTGATCACCGGCACGGGGAATCTCCACCTCGTGTGGAGCGACCGACGCCTCAAGGCGTCTGCTGGCTGGGCTTGAGACGGGCAACATCTGTTTTCTGAATCGGTTACAACGGCAGTGTCAAAAAAAATTTTTTTCTCTCTCACCTGCCTTCTGCATTAACGCGTTGGCAGTTTTATTTTTCAGATTTAGGCTACCTATCGACTGATCCAGACTTAGTTTGTCTTCTCGCAGCCATTGGGAACGACCCAGATGCTGCAGTCAAGCCACGGGTCCAAAGACGCCCCACACATATAATACAATACAATGCAATGCCACTTCACTGCGACGGCAGCATCCAAATGCAAGCGACGGAAGTACGCACTCACCGAGGAAAGGATCTTAGTTTCCTCGAAGAGAACGCAATGATCACCTTTAGCCAATGCCTGTTCGGCCACCTCAGCATTCACCGGCTGGCTCAGACGACAACTGAGGCTGTGTTCACAACGCGGGTACATACGTGAAGATGGTCTTCAGAAGTGAGGCTAAAACGTCTGATGATAACAACATCTGTCAGCAGGATAATTATAGTACATCACGGTCTCACAGCTCAGATTTTAATTCGAATAACTATGACGCTGGCCGCGAAAACCTAAGAGAAAGAGTGTTGAAATTTTTGTGTTAAACATTTGTGTGTAAAAATGATACATCATTGAAAATTATGCGCACAAAAACATCAAATTTATTGCTGAATTTGCCAATCTGGCTAATGCTATGTGATAACGGAGTGTATCAACGCGTTGTGCAAAATGTTACTCCGCCGTTAACACGCAGTGGTGCGAATTCGCGGGCGTATAAGATTTCTTCTTTTTATTCTTCTCCTTTTCGAGGATTAGGTTATACAAACCTGTTTCGGCACCCATCTCATCCTTGGACGACCCACGTCACTTCTACCAGTGGCTTTATAGTTCATTGCCCCTTTCGGCAATCGTTCCTCTGTCATCCTTTGCAGATGATCCCACCACTGCCTTCTGTAAATTAAAATAACTTCATTTACGTCTCTACTTCGAGTTCGGCTATCATATTTTCATTCCTTATTCTATCTTGCAATGTATAATTTAAATTATTTCGAAGAAACTGCATTTCAGCACTCTGAATCTTGCCGCTTTCCTTTTTGTCATGACCCACGCCTCACGCGCATAAATCAACGTGGATGTTGCAATTGTCTTATAAAAATGAATCCTTGTGCTGTGTCTTGTTTATTTCTAAACTTTTTACGAATCGTGCCACAAATATTCCTAAACTTATTTATCTTGTCTCTTATATCATATTCAGATTCATAGCTTACTGCACAGCTGAGATATTTAAAACGGGTCACTTGATCGAAGTGCTGTTGTTTATAACTATCTTAGTCCTCACTGGATATTTACCTTTAAAGGCCATGGGTTTGAACGCGTATAAGATGACGGAGTAATTATTAACTCATTACTTTGTTAAACAAAACTAGGGAGTCTGAAGGCAAAAAATTAAAAAATTTTACTTTTTCATTAATGGTTGTTTTTATTAACATTTTTACTTTTATGAATAAAAAGGTATACATTTCATGATACAAAAAACACAGAAACACGTTTCTAAAATAATCTAAACTATGTCTGCGCACAGTAAAATCATTACAATTTCCTACACCATTCCTTTTAATAGAATACGTTTTATAAACGGTTGAACTTAAATTGATGTGTTTTAACTGTGTAAAAGGGGATATTTTGTACTTCATGCTGGCAACTCTGAAGTCAACAATAACGATGCATCTAAGTTTTATTTTTGTACGTCATAAACATGCGTTTTTGTCAGTTCTCACTTATACTCTAAACGGGATTTTTAAGAACAATTTTTTCAACATTTAGGTACGCAACACTTCAGAAACTGTGCTAAGTAGAATATTGAAATTTTCAGATCCGATGTAAGTCACCGTTTTCTACCTACTGAAAGAGAATTGTAGGACTAAAGTAAATAGTTTGGGCGCTAAAAGAAAAAAATATTTACTAATTTTCCTTAAGTCATAAAATTAAAATAAATACAAATCTTGTTGTATAAACAGAAATTAAATAATTCTGCTTCAGTAGACATATAATGTATACAATGTAATACAGCCCAAAAAATTAAAGACTGTTTTATCAGGTTTCACAGAAAATGTACCTAAATTTTCACAATTTAACATTGGCAGAATAGGCCCTACTGAATCTCCTGAATAACAAGAGCACTGTCGTAAAGCGGAAAATGTTGTGAATGAAGAAGAAGTATTGGGTTTTGGAAAGCCTGATCTACAGGCAATAAAAATATCAATAATAACAAATACATTTTATTTTGTTGAAATGATGCTAAATTTGTTGTGACAAACGGGGACAGGATTGGAACTGTTTAATAAATCTTAGAGAGCAGTTAAGGCCTATGTTTGATGGAAAAATGAACAGGCTACATCTAAAATAAAAATTTACCGCCGACCAGAAATATCTCAGTTTACTGTATTCAATTTTTGGATCATTTCGTGACTTTTGTTTTTTCCTTATTCATTATTATGCCGTATTTATAGCATCGTGTTCATTTGGTAAAGTTAATTTTGCAGTTCTTCAGTGTTATTTATTAAAAGCGTAATGCTATCCGCAAAACGGATGATGTTATAGCACTCGCCGTTAAATACTGTTATGTTGTCAGCAAAGTCAACAATTTAGGGAAGTCATAAATTTGAAATTTCATAAGACCACGACCAAAGCTGTCTTATTGTCTAGGTGTACAGAAAACCATTTCCTTATGTGCGAGTCCTCTTACATTACATACTCCAATACCAAATCGTCTTTTCCGTTTATTCACAGCTGTGGTCAGCAACTTTTAATCCGTCCTGCTTTTCCTTATTTGAGGCAATTTAGTAGTGAATATGTCCCCTGGATATGTTACTAGCATATCGCAGGGTAAGACGTATGGTAGGGCTGCCTTGGAACAAGTTAGCAATTTTGAATACCTGGGCTACATTGTGTAGTATAATGCATGCAAAGACGTTGTGAATACGTAAGTTGCATAAGTTCAACCTTATGTGCGGGACCATTACGCAAACTCTTAAGTCACCAAGTAAAGGAACACGCCTAAAATTCTACAAGGTAATGGCTCTTTTCACACTTCTTTATAGGCCTGATAATTAGACTTTCACGAAACGCCAGGCCAGTCGCATCGAAGCGGCTAAAATGAGATTTCTCAGGCACGTGGCAGGGTATACTTTCCATGATCATAGAAGAAACACATATATACGGCAGGAACTGAATATTATGAGTATACTCGACAGGATCGCACAGTATCGGCAGAATTGGTGAGAACATCTTTGCTGAATGGATGACTGCCGCATCCCCAAACAACTCTAAAACTATGTGACGATTTAAATTGTAAATAAATAATAAAAATTTAATAATAAAAATATAAAAACGGGAAGTAAGTAAGAACATTAAATCGCACGATTAAACCAAATATCCCTGAACTAGCTCATAATAGTAATGAGAATCAATTAAGAAAATCTAACTAAAATAAGTAATTAAAACTGTGAAAGTAAAAGTTAAAAATAATACTGTTAACCCTTTAGTAGATTTATCATGCTATGACCTGTGTATTCCGGATCCAACTTGCATACCGACCCGGCATTAAATAAGAAATGTCTGTAAATCATAATGTAAATAATTAATAATTTAAAGTCACAAGTAGTAGTTGTAATACTTCCTGTAGACAAGATAAGTCTCGATAGTTTATTTTGTCACACTATAAGACTGTATTATTAATAAAGAGTTGGAACTATATTATGGCGGAGTACTCACTCCGCGTCGTTGCAATTTTCCTGTTGTAACAATGCAGGACTAATGATGCGGCTTTCAAACTGTAAACACCTCCAAGCGAGGGCTCTTCACAAAATGTTTTATTTTTATTTTTAATTGAGTGTTAGCTTCCACTAAAAGCGTGTAGAGCTAGTTATAAATATTGATGATGTAGTGAGTAATTTGTTAAAAAAGTTTGATGATGTGAAAAAGGAAAACCAGTGTATAAGATGACACCTCATTTAAAAAAAAAACTAACGATCAAATATAGTTCGAGTAAAGTAATTCCGACATGATGTGAAAAGAAGATGCAAACTCCAGTACTACGGTGCCATTGAATATGTGACGTGCATAACTGTGGATAGTGACGACTAAGACCTAAACAACACTTACCATTACCGCCGAGGATCAGGACGACTTCACGCTGCATAACATCCATCTCCTCATTAATTCACTCAGAGGACCTCCACCGGAAACACTACCCCGATGACAACCCTCGACTAACAGAGTACCGAAGATTCACGCCCTAGGACATGGACAGATAAAGCGTATCTAAGAGGTGACTCGGAAGCTCGTCTTCCGTGAATTATGTATATTTAAAATATAAGTTTTTATAAATGCCAAAGACTTTAAAAAAAGACAATCTGTAAGCATTAAGTTTTAGAAAGATGTAACCAGTAATTTCTGAAATCATACGTTGTAACATTACTCTTGAGATATAACTTTGAATCGCTCAACTAAATAAAACCATTCTTCAAATGGTGTTTAAGTAACAATGCAAGCTTCTTAATAAGTAAAGTAAATTTGAGACGTCTTAACTAGATTTAAAGAGACTCGGATCCGAGGTAAAATACATGATCTGTGTGATTATTTGTTTTGACAGAAAACCCCTGTTACTATTTCAGTATGAGTACAATTTTTTATATGTAATGGGTTATATATCATATGTTAATAAAGAGATGTCATCTTGTTACATATTAAAGTGAGTGCATAAATCAGCTAAATTACCTCCCCTTGTTTCCTGTAATTAGAGTAATTATAATTATTCTTAGTGTTGAGTTTGATTTTTCAGTTTATTACAACGTAGGCAGCCTGTATAATTGGCTAGCGTCAATTATAACGGGTTCCCTGGATTATAACTTAGCCGACACGTTATAACTATTAGCCGAGGGGACGAAGAGGTGTGGGACGATCGAGGAAGCGCTGAAGTGACCAGCTCCAATCTTTGCCTATTTGAGACCGGAACAAACCATCCTTGGTTTAATCCGTGAAGATGATGATGTTGATGATGATAATGATGCAAAAGGATGGTGTGCTAATTAAAATAAAAACCAGTTTTGTGTGTTAGTTGTGGTTTGGGGAAGGAGAGTGTGATGAGTTAGTTAGTGCAGGACTCACTGCCTTCTCCTAACGCGTTCCACCCACTTTTCTATTCAGGTTAATACCTTATTCATCACACTGCTTTTTTATGCAAAAATACTTTATACGCCCATAAAAAAAACATTTTCAAGCGTTTTTTATAGCTGTAAGAGCACACTAATAATGTAGATTCCTTGTAACACAAGTCAGCTTGGAAATGTTAAGAATGTTTTCCAGCTAAAGTTTATGCTGCTATTTCTTACTTTATATTAAACAAACAGATTTTACAGTTGAACTGTTACTTTCATATAAATGAGCAGAGAAATTTCTGTTAAACATTGCCATGAGAGTGCACCGTCTTTGTTGGATATCTTTATAACATAATATTAAAAGCCATATTTCAAATTGTTTATTATACGGGGATATTACATGCTTAGAAAGGTTATTTAAACCGGCAACCTGCTATCTTACCATTACCTTTTCATCAGAACCACCATCATCATCATCATCCTAATTTATGTACACACCATCCCACATATTTCACATAATAAATGTCCCTTAACGATACGGGGTCGCTGAGACTGCTTGTTTATAACGATGTTACTACAGTATCAAAATAGATAAATAACTAAGCTCGAAAACACACTAATACTACAAGTTGATTTGACACAAGCTACTGTTACGATACTCTCACTGATCGTCGTGTTGTACAGTGGAAACAAGTACAGCTGATACCAATGAAGTCACTAAATACAAACTTTATTCAGACAAAAAACATTGACAACGTTGACACTTTAAAGTAAACCATAACATTAAAGACTTCATAGCCGGAGTCAACTTCAGTAGAATTGTTGTCCGGGAAGTTAGGCCGTGGTGCTCTTGTTCGTCACCATCATCTTCTTCACATTACGGCATAGGCAAGGTGCTACCTTTTTCGCGTTCAAAGATCCTCTAGTCATCTCTTCGTGGGTCTACCCTCACATCTGTGCGCTATACGTTTGTATTTATCCTGTCTGGAATCTGACATTCTTCATAACTGTTCTTTCCACCGTTGTTTGTACTCTTTTAATTTTTAATTAAAATTAAAAACTTGTGACTCTTTTCTTATAGCCTCATTCTTTATACTGTCAAGTTTATAACACCTCTTAACTCCTCTTGAGAATGCTATTTCTGAGACCTGTGTTTTACTGTCTTGTCTCTTGGGTGTCTCCATACTTCACACAGTACAGGGACTACCATAACTTCACAAAACATTATTTTTGTACCTAGAAGTACCCTGTTTCTAAAACTACTATTGATTTTCCCACGGATCTTCTGTAACTTACCTAATTTAACATCAACATCATAATTTCTATCATAGCCCATATCATTTCCAAAATAATGAAAGTGGCTAACCTTGGTAACTTTGTTAAAAATCAAAACGTTTTGAGTGCATCTGCGGCAGTCATCCTCAGTGGCTCCTCCGTTCTGCCCCTATGACGATTTTGATTTATAACAAGAGAAACACAGCGTAACTGTCAGGACAGTAATTTTACTGATGTTGAAAAAAATGTTTGTAAACTGTTCGAAGTTAATGGATGATCCTTGCTAAACCTTTCACTAATTAACTACTAAACAAATGATAAGGTCTAGATGTCAAGCAACTTACAGGCAACCATCTGATTTTAGTTATTTAGACATATTCAGTTCATTGAAAAGCGTAGAGAGTATCAGTTGCCCACATACACAGTTTTCATCGTCTTCAAGAAGGCGTTTGACAGAGTGAATCGGAGCAAACTATGGGCAGTAGTGGGAAGGAAAGGGATATTACAGAGTCTTTATGTGGAGATTAAAATCTTAATAGAAGCAGGGAAACCGAGAGCAGCTCCTAGAGTTGGCCTGATCAACTGTGGAGTACGACAAGAGTGTCCATTATCACCTTATCTTTTTAGTTTATATAAAATTGGCAGATGTGTCTTCCAGAGCATTTTATGATTGATTGGTCTACAATTGACACTTTGTTGTTTGCTGACAATCAGGCTATTCTGTCGGAATCTGAAAACAGATTGCAGATGGGTATACATTTGCTAAATCGAATCTGCAAAGACCCTGGATTGCAGATATCTACACGTAAGACCAAGGTGATGGCTTTTCGTGGTACTGATGCCGCACGAGCAAAAAATGTTAGCAATGTTACTGTCCTGGAACAAGTTAGACATTTTAAATACCTAGGCTACAGCGTGCCTTATAATGCGTGCAACGACGTTGTGAATAAATTGCATAAGTTCAACCTTATGTGCGAGACCATTAGGCATGCTCTTAAATCAGCAAGTAAAGGAATACGCCTAAAATTCTACAAGGTGATAGCCCTTTCCACACTTCTTTATGGGTCGGATAACTGGACTTTAACAAAAGGCCACGCCACTCGCATCCAAGTGTGACGATTTCATTAATAAAAAAATATGATAATTATTTAAGTTGATAATATATAAGCGGAGAAATGTTAAATTCTTAATAAAATCTCACATTGTAAACTAAATCTTATGGCAATCATTTAATAATAATAATATTTAATATAAGTCTAATAATAAAATTAAAAGGGAATGGAATTGTACAGAAAGGGTAAAGCTTATTAATTTATCCTGCATAAACAGGCGCTGACCAAAATTAACTTGTTTTCTGACCCCTAAATAAACTAAGTATTATTGTAAATTTGTTATTATTTAAATAATGAAATAAGACCATTGTTACGTACTTTGATAACTTCTGTAACTAAGAATATCTCTATTTAATTATTTAATCAAACCGTAGTCCTTTAATTAAAATTAGAAACACAGAACTACTTTTATGTTGCCTAGTAATTGTCTTGAGATTACTACTCTCCCCCTTAACTATTTCTGCCACTTGGAATGGAGCGCTCACGCCGTAAGCAGCGTAAAGCGTTGTTTCGCTACGTGTATATAAAAATGTGAAAGGCTTGATTCAATGACTATTTAAATAAGTAAATTTGTGTGGTGATGACATCTCTCTATATTATAAAATAACGGACTATGTAAATTATACAGTATTACAACCTAGAAGGTGATAGTCAACTAATCTATAATCATGTGAAGTGTATAACAGTGAAACAAACTTTCTATCTATGTATTCTAACTACAAGAATTACGAAGAATAACTACAGTCGCCTGAGATGAATGTACCACACCAGGAATGATTTCACATACTTCTAGAACTTCACCACCACAGTATGATAAGGTAACGACTGAACTTCAAGAAACATCAGGAGGACCGAAGCACTAAGTCTGCCGCAACTTCAGGAAACTCACAGGTGACATGGAGGCTTGTCTTCCATGGTTAAGAGTTACAACATTATAACCCCCAAAAGACAATTTAAATTATCATATTAAAGACTTTAAAACTTATGTTTAAATGTAATAAAATTAAAGACTTTAGAAAACTGACATTATAGGCAACATGTAGTCTAAAATCTAATAACACTAGTTATAGCAAAAATATCCTGCTAATAAATTGTGATTATTTTCAGTGCTTCACAACGAAGGCAGCCTGTATAATTGGCACATCCAATTATTACTGGTTCCCTAAGTTATAACTCAAGAGAAGAGGTTATACAAGGGGCTGAAATGGGATTTCTTAGGCACGTGGCAGGGTATACTCTCCATGATCGTAGAAGAAACACGTATTTACGGCAGGAACTGAATATTATGCGTATACTCAACAGGATCGCTCAGTATCGGCTGAACTGGTGGGAACATCTTTGCCGAATGGATGACTGCCGCATCCCCAAACAACTATGCACCTATAAGCCGAGGAGACGGCCGAGGAAGCGCTACAGTGACCAGATCTAATCTTTGCCTGTTTAAGACTGGAACAAACCATCCTTGGTTTAATCCTTGTAGATGATGATGATGATTATAACTACTAAACAAATGATAAGGTATAGGTTGTCAAGCAACTTTTAGGCAACCCTCTGATTTTAGTTATTCCCATATACTCAGTAATTTTAACATTAATTAGAAAGGTTTAATTAGAACGCTGCTTTAAAACTGATTTTCACTTGACAGACAGTTTGCAGTATGTGCAGTATATTCCATTAGCAGTAACTGTCTGTAACGCAAAATCTAAGACACATCATATTGTGAATGCACAAACGCATTAAATGTGACTGTAATACGCCCTTGATGTCGGAGCCGATTGTCGCTCTACGTGTGTTCGTGTGTGTGTGTGTGTGTGGTGCGCGCGCGTGTGTGTGTGCGTGTGCCTGTAATCGAATTACTCAAAGTCGTGGTGCTTGCTCGCAGTGTATGCGAGATTCAATTACATAGTTTATAATACAACAACACGTCTGCTGCCTTGTTTCCTCTAAATGACGCAAAGGTCAAAGCTGATCCTCCGTTAATATTACTAGTATGTTGTTACAGATAAACATTTACGTATATCAAATGTCCTCCTTACGATTTATATACGATGTTTGATCGAAAAGTTGTGCAATTTTTGTATTTTCAAGCTCAAAATGTCCGACTCAGAAACAAATGTTTTATGAAGTTAATACAGCTGATTGTGACGAATGTCTAAGTCTGTAGCCACATTAAATGTATAGTGTAGATTATACAGCTGACTGAGAAAGTTTTGTTTTGGCGTGTTTGGCAATTATTTAACATTCTACAACTCAAGCCCGAAGGGATTGCATTACGTTGTGAATAAAGAATAAGAAACTGCTCTAACAAGGAAGGAAAGGTTTTCTTACGGCTTTTGGTGAGTCTGGAATGTATTACCAAGAGGTTTACGAATGATACAGAACCTTCAATACAGTTTTGAAGACGTTGAAGATGGTGATAGTAAGATCTCTTCTAGGTTAGCAGCCCATAGGCTGGTTGGCAGCAGCTCGCCATTCTTCATGCTCTTCTCTGCTTTTCTTTTCAACTCAAAATATGATGTGGAGTTTATATCGACCATAAGCTGTTTCAAGTAGTCTAAATGGGTTCGACCTCTGTGATTCTTCCCTTCAATTGTTCCTTCTATCATTCTCTTAACTAACTCATTGTGTCGTAGTATCCTATAAACGTAGCTCTTCTTCCTTTTAAATTTCGCAGAAAGCTCTTTTCCTCCTGAGCTCTTCTGATGATAGTAAGATAAAGTTCACAAATTTTCAAAAAATTATTGAATTTTACAAATTTATATTACTAGTTGTTTGTCATAATCATCATCATCATCATCATCATCATCATCATCATCATCATCATCATCATCATCATCATCATCATCATCATCATCATCTACAAGGATTAAACCAAGGATGGTTTGTTCCGGCCACAAACGGCAAAGTCTAGAGTTGGTCACTCCAGCGCTTTTTCGGACGTCCCACACCTCTCAGTTCCCTCAGCTTATAGTTCCACATTTGTTTGGGGATGCGGCAGTCATCCGTTCGGCAAAGTCTGTAATCATGGAGAGCATACCCTGTCACGTGCCTGAGAAATCTTATTTTAGCCGCTTGGGTACGACTAGGCTGTCCTTTCGTTAAAGTACAATTTCCAGATTCATAAGAAAGTGTGGAAAGAGCCATCACCTTGTAGAATTTTAGGCGTGTTTCTTTACTTGCTAACTTAAAGGTTTGTCTAATGGTCCCGCACATAATGTTGAACTTATGTAACTTATTCACAACGTCGTTGGTTGCATTATAAGACACGCTGTAGCCCAGGTATTCAAAATGACTAACTTGTTCCAGGACAGTAACATTGCTAACATTTTTGCACCACACTAGGTCGCGCAGAGTTCCAGAATAACTTTCTGTCCTTACTGCACACCAGCTTAATGCGTATCTCAAGTGTTCTTGAACACTCTGGGACATACTTGAGTTAGGCCCTGACACCTGCTCGACTAGCGAAGGGACGGTGGAGGACGCTCTCGATAGGCTTCTTGTTACTATATATAAAAATGTTTTAAAATTTTTGTTCAATTTTACAATGGACACTGCATATCTTTTTCATTTTTCTATGACTATTCAGTCACCTGTGTTAACCAAACATTCGGCTAAATGTCTCCCCCCTTCTTCAAACCGACACTTACTGTCTGTTTCCTATATTACAAAAATATCGCACAGACAAACCTAACGCTATACAAGACAAGGTCTTTCAGAGCCATTAAAATAAAATTGAAACAAAACAAAATCGCTTGTCAACCAGAACAGCAAATTAAACTAAAGGCAGCTGGTAAACAAAAAGTAAAATATAACAAAACTGTACAATTTAAACTAATAGTTCTTAAAATATTAACTACTCCTGCAAGTAAAATTCTTTATGGTATTTTCACTTGACGTTTGTTTTACTGATTCAGTATTATTGAAGACAAAATGAGAAGCAATTACAGAAAATTTAGTATCTTAATCATCATCATCACCATCATCATCTTCAAGGATTAATTCAATATTGGTTTATTTCGGTCTCATATAGATAAAGATTAGAGCTGGTCACTCCAGCGCTTCCTCGGACGTCCCACACCTCCCCGTCAACTCGGCTCATAGTTCCATAGTTGTTTGGGAATGCGGCAGTCATCCATTCAGCAAATATTCAGCCGACCAATTCCGTTCTCACCAATTCAGCCGATACTGGGCTATCCTGTCGAGTATACTCATCATTTTCAGTTCCTGCCGTATATCTGTGTTTCTTCTATGATCATGGAGAGTATAACATGCACGTGCCTGAGAAATCTCATTTTCGCCGCTTGGATGCGACTGGACTGGACTTTCGTCAAAGTCCAATTCTCAGACCTATAAAGAAGTGTAGGAGGGGCCATCACCTTGTAGAATTTTAGTCGTGTTCCTTTACTTGCTGACTTAAGGGTTTGCCTAGTGGTCTCGCACATAAAGTTGAACTTTAGCAATGCATTCACAACGTCGGTATCTTAATCAACAGTTAATTAATTTACACCTTTTATTACCCAAGATATTAGATTATATAGAAAACCTGCAAAAATATTAGTGTTACGTACAAAATAAAGATGAATTTAAACTAAATATTTCTTATTGGGTAAAAGGTCCAAACACCCGTATTTGACAAAAAAATGCAATATTAAATATAAAAGCAGCTAACATACAAACAAGAGAAGAATACTCTTATAAAAAGTGCTGCGTTTATACCAGAGTTTGCGATTGAATCTACTAAAACAAATGTAATAAAGAAGAGAAAAGCGCCAAATGATGAAGACTGAAGTAACTGCTGCAAAACTTTCTTCAGTCCACTGTTTACAACTTCATTTATGTGTAAAGAAGGCCGGATTGTTAACAAAGTTTGCAGATTCTTGTCTGTTCCAGCGAAACAATTTAGGACTGATTGTTACAGCTGAGCTTTAGTGAATTCTTTCAACTTGTCTTTTTTACTCTTCCCCTCCAAAAAAAACTCGTTACAGACACCCTTAAGCTACATACACAATTTAGTAGCATCTGCAGTATGTTGTCTCTGTGTTAATGTAACTTTTTACACTTAACAAAAAAATAGAGCTGGGTAAACCTCTCATCACGCGGTCCAAAAGTAAAGCTAAACAAGTAGATATTTCACCATGTATTCGATTGCATATATCTGGATAGAAAGTCTTTCAAACATACAGAATTTGATAAGTGATAAACTGTTGATTGCTCATTACTTAGAACTCACCAAGCACCTGCCATAATCGATTGGCCATTAGATGTACAAAGATCTTTGCGTTCAATAGTTTTCTTTTCCTTTTATACTTTTTTGTTTTCCTCCTTTCCGCTTTTATCGTATACTTTATTAATTGCAACCAAACTCACACTTTACGCATTGACTTGACTTTCTATATGAGAACTTTACAAAAACTATAACTGTTGTTAATATTTTGATTACACAACGTTGCAACCACTAATGACGTGTGGTCGCAACTGGTGTAACAAAACGTTGAACTGATAATCTAGAAGAAAGGCATCGCATAATTTTTTAATAGCTGTCGAAAAACGTCGAAAATTGATAACTTTAAAAGCAACATTAATTTATAAAATAAAAGTACAACAAGTCTATCATGGCAGAAGTCATTATTTAACAAGTATTTTCATTATGCATAGTGTATTTTAACGATACTAAAATTGTTTTAGTTACTTGGATTTTCAATTAAAATATATTAATTAAACACTCATATCTTAACAAATTTTGCATTTTTATGGATGTCTCGAAAAGTAATTCATTAAATGTATACACATTATTTTCAGTTCTTCCGTGTGATGGAAAAGAATTTTAAATTCAACAGCTGGTTACGATTAAAGATAAAATTCTATTTTGATATAATTTTGCTAAATTATAAATTTAATATTTGTGTCGTAACATTGTGTGTGTGTGTGTGTGTCGATGTTCACGAGATTTCCCTAGAGAACGTTTAACTGTTACAATTAACTCCTTGTTTAAACTGTGCGCTCTCCAGAACTTGGGAATTCTGAAATTTGACAAAGCAGTGATATTTGTTCAGAGATTTAATCAACGCTCGGAGCATTAACAATTTCCGAGCTAAAGACGTTTACAGAAGGCTAGTATCGGTTCATGTAAAGATTTTTCATGACAAAGCGTAGTCTGTCACTAAAATTGTTCATTTACTTTTGACGGTATATGAATTAAAGAAAGCTTTGAAGCAAATGAAAAATAGAAAAGCTGTAGGTCCAGATAAAATAACTGATCGCATACGGTGGCCTTATGTTGGAAAACTCGGTGCTGGAAAAGGGAAAAAATACCAACTACGTAGAATACAGCAGAAGTAATGTCACTTTATAAGAAGAGAGACAGAAAACAGTGTGGGAATTGGAGAGAAATTAGTTCACTTAATGCTGCGTAAAAGTATATGGGCGAGTAATAAATAATCGACTAAAGAAGACAGCTGACACCCTACTGCTAGAAGAACAGAACAGATTCTGGAAAGGAAGATCTTTTATGGACAATGTCACAATAATACGACAGATAATATAAAAGAGAAGGAACATAATCTGGAAACTCACATTGGTCTCATTGGTAAAAAAACCCTTCGCTCGAGTCAACAGAACAAAAATATGGAAAATTGTGGACAGACGAGGGTACCCCAAACACTAGATAGGAGTTATTCAAGGGCTATCCCACACACTATAATTGTAATAAATACTGGAGAAGGTAAAACTGCACCCATAACAATACATAGAGGGTTCCGACGAGGGTGTAGAATATCTCCGACTTTATTTGATACGTATATAGACAATGTTGTGCGACAACGGAAGGAGAAAATGAACCCCGGAATTAAATTTACACCACCCAGTCAGTGTATCAGTACATTGTTATTTGCGGTTATTATGTAAAAAACAGAAATATATCTCCATTTAGCAGTTTTCTACTTTAGCCAAATATACAGAGAATATAATCTTAAAATATCAACCCAGAAAGCAAAAGTTATTGCCTTTAGAGGAAAGAATCCGATACGTTCCAAGATAATTATAAACAATCAGGCTATAGAAAAAGTATCTCATTTCAATTTTCTAGGGTGCAATGTAACTTGTCAGTATGACAACGACATCGATATAAAATAAATGAATTTTAAATAATATGCGGTACTATGCGGTCACCAACAATACACATATAATCATATGTGTGATTGCACAATGTATGTCTGACAACAATTTCTGGCGATAAGAGGTAACCGGACTTTTGAACAAGTGCTATAAGTTGACTGAATTGAGAGAAGAATCGCAAGTTTTCAACTTAAACGAATTATTGAAATATTATAAACAACGGTGGAAAGAACGCTTTGAAAGAATGCTAGATTCAAAACGGACCAAAAAATCTGGTAATATAAACCTATAGGACGCAGGTGTGCGGGTAGACTGGGTAGAGGTAGCTGACGAATCTTTGAAGGCGGAACAGGCCTTGTTGTGAAGAAGATGATGATGAGGCTAATATATAGGCTGTATATGATTATACGGACTTCACACTTAGCGTGCATAAAACCTTCAAAATTCTAAATTATAAAAAAATTCTAAACAAAATTCTAAACACCAAAATTAGTATGTATCCAACGGTATACCAACAGTCAGACGATTTACAACCATTCTCTAAACAAAATTTACATGATTACATCAAAATGCAGTCATTAAATAGTAAGTCTGGAAATTGAAGTATACAAGAAAAATCTCGTTCAGAGAAGTTTCCTCATAAATTGGGCCCAAAGATTATCTATACAACAGGGAACATGCTGTGTTATAAGTAGAAACATCAATTAATGTGTACCTTACAAGCCTAATTTAAATATACATAATGTGTTTAATACAGTCAGTATGGAAGTATTAAAAATTATTATTGAAAAAATTATTGAACAAAGTATTGAAAAATTCAGTGCTTAACGCAATATTATATTTTTATGTTTCTGAAGCAAGTTAAATTCTCACAAGCAGAAAATATTTTAACATGATAATGTTTTTAGGATGGGGGTCATTCCACAAAATGCGTGATGCAAAATGTGTAACGTCATCGAAAAATGTAACACTCCAGATGATGTTAACACTATATTTTTTCCACACCTTCGATTCCCTAACAAAGCCTAAAAACATTATCATGCTTCGATGTTTCGGTTTCGTCAAAATTCTTTGAATGCTTAGGTGCATAAATAGAAAGAGGGCGAGGGGGAAGAGAGAGATTTTTAATTGTAATTTTGCATACAATTTATATGCGCGAATATAAAACGACAAATAAGTAGTCACACGCTATGACTAGCTGCCATTTAAATTACAATCAATGTATAATAATTGTACCTTGTGAAATTCCGCTGGGTTTTGACATTTCAGTTATTAAACTCTGAGCTGGATTTATTAGTTTACCAAGTTACTAACGAAATATCGATTAAGCGAATCGAAAAGACACTTGCAGCTACGACCGCTGTGCGGTGCAGTGGCGTTAGCAACTTGTTACGTTACCGAAGGCGCGATAACTGCACCCAGATGGAAAGAGATTAAACTGAAACTGAGTTTATCGATGTTACTTCTCGTTGTAAAAAATTACTAATAACTTTGTTGATTCAATTTTATATGATATCCTCTTGAATATATTAACTGTCCAATTATCTTAGAAAATAATATATATCAAAAACGGCTTTTCCACTAAAAGGTTTTAAATGTTGTGTCGAATATAAGTAATAATATTAAGGCAGCCGTAAAGACTCGATAGTCAACAAAGAATTTAGATAAACCAAAATATCTTTGGTAAGTAAAGCTGTCTTCTTACAACACGTTTCAACTCGATGTTCTTTATATTTTTGGTCTTGTGTATCATCCAATAATAGCTCCCTCCGTTTCTGATGTCATCAAACATTCCAAACTTCGTCTTCGACGTACTCTCTTTTTCTCCCAAATTTTATAGTTTGAATCTTTTACGTTATCATCTTTACAAAGTGCAGAGATAAGGTTCCTTAGATCAGTAGCCGGGTATACCAGGTTAAACAAGGAAAGGAATGAGGACGCCCGTCATGTATTACTTGTCTAGCCAGTAAGTGACATGGTGAGGGAATATAGACAGAAATGGTTTGATCACGTAGAACGTATGAACCCATCAATAAAACCACACGTAAGTGTGCAAAATATATGCCTGGAAGTAAAAGAAATCTGGGTCGGACATTCCAAAAAAAGATGGACAGATCAATTGTAACGACGGACGACGTAATAGGCTTTGAGCTTTATAATTGTGAGAAGAAGAAGAACCACAAGGAAACAAAGAAAATCAATTTTGTCTAAAAATTAGTGTTTCGTATTCGGAAATATTTCACCACCTGTAATACAGCAACAATGAAGAAGCTCCAAGGCGTTTAGTAGCTATAGAATTGTATCGATCCATGGAACCAGGAAAAACTAAAGGGAAATGTGAAAGAATCGATTGTGGGCAAAGTCGAGCGGTCTAGTTTGTACGCGAAACACGTCCGCTGTCGGTTGTAGGCGTCCGTTCTCTGGTGAAATTGCTTGCGCTTTGCAAATGCCTCTGTCTTCTTCTTCTTCTTCTTTCATTGCACATTGGTTCTCGGACGTGCGACACAAACTAATGAAGCGTTGTTGCTCAAACATGTAACATTCATTTATTTACTAACTTGATTCGTTTTAAAATTAACGTAAATTAATATTAATATGTGTGTGTGCGTGTGTGTGTTGAAATTAATATTAACCTGCCTACGTCGCCTGCCAATGAGGGAAGGTGCTAACCGGCGGGGCGTGATAACCATTGTGCCTTGCTCGTGCGCCGAAGTGTTGGTGCAGCCGCTGTTGTCGCTTGAGGCAGCCGGAGAAGTCTGCGGTGGCCGATCATGCACTCTCCAACGCTGGCTGACCACCGCGTTCTCTTTGAGGAGACCAAGATCTTGTCCTAGAAAAGTGCCTACTACCCTCGACTGCACACGGAGTCCGCGGAAATGTTCAAACACGATTCCATCACGATGAATCGAATGGGAGAAAGCTTCCTATTGAACAAGATTTGGCATGATGTGCTCCCAAGCCAATCAGATAGCACTTGATGCTGATTGGTTAATGCTGATTTTCTAGGTTACCTCGTGCTGGCACAAACGTTTTTAAAAGTGTGCTTTCTCAGGGAAGGCAAAACACATAGTCTCTGATTCATAAAACTCTAGGCGGAATCCTCGTGGTGTCGGCGTATAAACCGCCGATAAAAGAGCTCCTTCACCCCGATTTAGCGGTTGCGTTTGATGCACACAGGAGGGTTACCACGGTTGGCGACCTGAATTATAAGGATCGCGATTGGAACAGTCGCTTGACTGCCCCAAACGGGGAGCGCTACGCAGGTTTGTTGATGCTCGTAGGGCGGCGGTGCTTGGGCCCGCCCAGCCGACGTTCTAACCCTCAAAACTCCGCGCAGCTCCCGATGTCTTGGACGTAGCGGTGATCGAAGGAGTTGACTGTCCGGCCAATGTATCCGTGTTATCGGAACCATCGTCCGATCACTTCCCCATCTTGGTCCACGTCCCTACCCACCACGTCACACGCAGGACGTCAGGAAGGTGGTAGAGTGTAATCGCTATGGCCCGGTGCTTTGTCGTCAATTGCCAGAGGCGGGACCACTCGAAACCGTCCGCCAAGTATTCGAGGCATTTGCCGCGTTCGATGAGGCAGTCCTGTCTGCGGTTGACGCGTCTTCCAGGATGAAGCCTGGCCTCACGTCCCACTATCAGCGGATCCCAGAGGAGACTAGTGCTCCCGCTTGCGAGAGAAACCGCCTACGGAGAAGCTGGCAGCGGACCCGTGATCCGGCCGACAAGGCAGCGTACAACCGGGGGCCCGGTATTTTACGTCGTGAAATGCAGGCCTACCGGAGGACCCTGTTGGGAACTCGCCGTGGCCCAAGCAATAGACGGATCTGACGAAAGTAACCCATACCGGATAGCTACGGCTTTGACAGGGAAGAAGCGCCGACCTCGCATCCCAGCCATTGCTGGCCCGTTCGGCCATGTCCTGGGTCGCCCGGAGGCGAAGGCAAAGTACTTGGGTGCGTGTTTCGAGCGCCAGTTCGATCCAAACCCGCCCATGGACTAGGACACCGACGAAGAAGTCGAGAACAACGTTGAAAACTTTCTGTCTCTTCCAATCACTGCAGAGCCCGAACCCATTACTAGGGAAGAGATCTCAAATTGACTCGTTGAGCTCACACCGAAAAAAGCTCCTGGCCCGGACGGCGTCACGAACGCCGCTCTAATTCGACTGCCGTTCATCTTAAGAACTTGATACAATTATACTTTGATTACAAATATAGCAGGAAATTGAGAGCAGACATTTACTTTAGTGTGTGGTGGTTGGCAAGTATGAATCAAATTGCTACCAGGGCTGTTGGGATGCGCGTCCTGAGACGTCCCAATGGTTTCCTAGTACCGAGCCTCCGGTAGGTGCTCCTGCCTACTGGTCCTGTCCAGACGGAATCTTAATTAATTAATTAGTGGCCGCTACAACGGTATGCTCGTACTAGGCCGTTTTAGTACAGTATTCGCCGGTATGAATCAAACAAAGAAAGCAAACAATATATACCGCATGTATTTTGCGGTAACAATGCGGTGATATTAAATTAACTACAATATTACACTTATACAACAAAGTAAATGAAACACAGTTCTACGACGCGACGGTCATCTCAAAAGTAAGTTTTCCTATTTTTCCTTTCAAAGGAAATGGCGCAAGCAGGCTGACAAAGGTTGGAGACCTTTCATCTGTATATAGTGGCAGTATTGCCAAAACCTCATCCGATGGGTAGCAACGTAACAAGACGAAATTTAAAATCATGGACGTTCCATTTACCAGTGCGTCCGATTGCAAACTGCGTAGTGTGACTGGTGGTTTTCCTACAAAACAAGAATCTGCGGCTGAAATTCATTGTCACCTAGTTTCTGTGTATTGACCTGAGTGTATGACTATTCAAATGGTGCCATACATCGTTCTTGAAAGGGAAAATTTTGTTGAGCAACAAAGTTCTTCTGCTCTACAACAACGCTCGTCCTCACTCGTCGCTAGTCACGCAGAGTTTGTTGGAGTCCTTTCGAAGGGAGATTTTCGACCATCCCTTATATTCACCCGATTTGGCTCCGAGCGATTTCCATATTTTTCTTTAATCTCAAAGAACACCTGGGAGAACAGCGTTTCGAAACGGATACGGAAATGAAATAAGCGGTTGGCGCTGGGCTCCGAAATTTCGGCACACAGTGGTTCAAAGAGGGAACTGAGAAACTAACTTTACGCTACAAAAAGTGTACTGATAAGGCTGGAAATCAGATTGAAAATTAAGTACATGTTTTGAACAAGAGTATAGTTTTCTTTTTAATTTTTACACGTGATTTTTGTTTTTCGTAAATCAGGGAAACTTACTTTTGAGATGAGCTCATAATTGTACAATCACAGTACTGTGGCAAAGGCCACGTCTTTCGAGTTAACGTCTTTCGACACAAAGAAAACGGAATACCACGGCCTTACAGGCCGGATAGTAATTTTAATAATGAACAAAAATAATACTTTGCAATTCAAACATTACTGAATACAATAGTGTGCGTGTGCCTGCCATAATAAGTACAAATTGAAGGGGAATACGTATCCCACACGTTGCTTATAATAACCTGTGGCGAAGTTACATGGAGGCAATTGAGGCAATGCCTACCCTAAAAAATTCTGTGGAACAAAAATTATAAATACGTATGAACTATGCAACGTAAAGACTATAGCCTACATGTTACTGTGATTGTCGAATTTACTAATTACGTGCTTTACTGAGCGACCGCTAGATGGCGACAAGTGACAGTAGACATAGTTTGTTTAAAGCGAATGAGGCAACGTGAATCTGCCTCAGCGTTTTTCGTATACATCGTATGTACGCAATGTGTTGGCGCGACCCAGAAGTGCGGGGTGGGGTGGGGGATTAACCCGCGCTCCACATACGTAGCGATGAGGCATGTCTCACTGCTGCCGTGCGAACAGCGCGCTGTGTTGTTTATAGTCGTGTTTATTTTATGCGGTTATTAAAAGTGTGCCTGTTATCCGCATGAACTAATAGACGATCAAGATTGTCATTTAAATTATTTGTGACATTATACATATATATATGGAAACCAATCAAGTTATAAATTTGGAAGTTACATCAGTTATATTATTGTGTATGAATATAAGTCTGTCGCCCGAAATGAGTGAACGCGGTCTTTTAATACTTTGTCAGATCTTTTAAAAATCTTTGTCAAATCTTTACTTTATTAAAAAGTAAGCCGTTTTCTTCTTGGACTTACGAAGAAAAATGTGGCTTTAAAAACAAGAGATTTACGCCTAATTTAGACATTAAACATTTTGATGGTAAAGTATCTAGAAAATTTCAGTTTTCTTGGTACGAGCGATATTCGTGGTTGACAGGCTGTTACGAAACCAACAGACTTTTTTGTTATACATATATATTGCTTTATGATGAAAAAGAATGGATTTTATATGGAGTGACAGTTACAAAAAGTTTCTTAGAAAAGCCGAAAAACACCAGAATTCAAATAAACGTATTCAGAATGAAGAGGGGTACCGTTTGCTGGGACGCGTGAGGATTGAACATACTCTCTCTGAAGGGGCTAGAATTCAAGCTGTTAAACATAATTAAGTCGTAAAACAAAATAGGCTTGTCGCTGAAAGACTTGTTGACATTGTGTGTTTTCTCAGGAAACAGGAGCTTGGATTTCGAGGTCACTTCGAAGGGGAAGACTCAGTCAACCGGGGTAATTATCTAGAACTGTTAGATCTTCTTTCTAAGCAGGAGCAGTACATTCGAGATCATCTCCAGTTTACGTCAGGCTTTAAAGGTACATCAAGCGATATTCAGAATGAATTAGTTGAATCTGTAACTGATATAATTCAAGAGAAGATTAAGGCGGAGTTAGATTCTTGCGATTTTATTGGAATTCAGGCAGATGAAACTTTAGACGTATCAAGTAAATCTCAAGTCAGAATAATTTTTAGGTTTTGTTCAAAAGAGGGTTCAATAGAAAGGTTCATTGGGTTTTATGATGTTTCATTAGATAAGACAGCATCAGGCTTATCAGAATTAATTTTTAATGTTTTGTAAAAGTGGGGTGTAACTGAGAAGGTAGTCTGTCAAACATAAGCATGGAGGCTTTCAGCACATTGTAAAACAGACTTGCCCAAGAGCATTATTTCTACAGTGCTATGCTCACAAGTTAAACCTTGTACTTCTTCATTGCACTAAAACAGTAAGATCGGTTATGCTCTTCATTCACAATCTGACAGCATTTCACACATTTTTTTGTAGATCCTCAAAGAGATTACAGCTTTTAGAATCTAGAGGATTTAAACTTTTACAAGCATCCACTACTCGCTGGAACTTCCGTTCCAGAGCAGTTCATACCATATACCATCTTTTCCCAGTATGGTGACTTGAGACAGGTTTTTTACGACATTACAGAGAATGATGAAGGATGGGATAGTGATTCGTTCAATTCTGCTGTTGGATTGCATAACATACTCAAAAAGACTTATTTGATTTACTTACTTTGTTTTTATAGCGAAATATTCGTTTACAATGACCATCTCTTTTCTCTACTGCAACACAAAACTATCTCTGATATAATTCTGTGCAACGCTAAAATTAAGAAAACTAGTGCTATCCTCAAGAACATGAGATCAGAAAACGCTGTGTCGTCTTGCATTGAAAAATGTCACCAAATAAGCAGTGAGGTAAATATAGATGACAGTGACAGAAAACTGCTGAAAACGTTAACTTATGAAGTTTTTGATACTTTGATTATGCAGCTGGAGGTACGGTTCAGTGATTTCGAAAGTATCCAGTTTGTTGAGTTGTTGGATCTAAATCACTTCATTTCTTACAAAGAGAGTTTCCCTTCTACTAAATTCAACAGTCTTATAAATGAATACCTTTTTTTTCAATAGTGAAAGACTGGAAAATGAATTAAAAAACATTTACTCAGATACTGGAAAACATTTGTTCCCTCAAAGACTTTTACATTTTATAGTTCTTAATGACTTAGAACCAGTGTACGTGGAAGTTTCAAAATTAATTCGTTTGATTTTAACGTTTCCTGTTACCACATTAAACGTTATGGTGACGTCTTCAGAAAGGAATATGAGTACTCTGAAAAGAATAAAAAACTACTTGCGCAATACGATGACCAATGAAAGACTTAACTCTCTTACCACCATTGCTATTGAAAAAAAAATTGTGAAGGAATTAATGAGTGGCCAGCTGTTTAAAGACCACAATTTTGACAATTTTGCAAGCAAGAAAACTCGCCGTGTTGAACTACTCTACAAAAAAATTTAAGTTAAGACTTTTGCCTACCCATTCATTAATTACTAGCTTCGCCACTGATAATAACGCCACGTTATCGCTTGCGATACGCATACAGCCACTGCGCACAATATCGTATGACAGAAACTGTTCCTTGTACACATCAGCTCAGCTGTCAAAGATGTCTGCTTGTATCGTATTGTCTGTTTGTTTGCTACTCAATACAGCACGCGACATGTCACTTCACTGTGCTTTATGTTGTGATTTTATAGCGTAGTACACACATTATCCATGTGTCTGTCTATCAACTTGTCTGTATGTTTGTATGTCTCTCTCTCCCTTTCTGTCTCCCTCTCTCGCTATCTCTCTCTCCCTTCCCCTATCTTAAAGAGTCTCCCTTCCACACACTCATAAGGTAATGAATCCGATTTTCATCATTATAAATTTTAGCAATGATCATCACCATTTTCACGGATTAAACCAAACATGGTTTGTTCCGGTCTCAAATAGGCAAAGATTAGAGCTGGTCACTCCAGCGCTTCCTCGGACGTCCCACACCTCTCAGTTCCCTCGGCTTATAGTTCCAGAGTTGTTTGCGGATGCGGCAGTCATCCATTCGCCAAAGATATTCCCACCAATTCAGCCGATACTGGGCAATCCTGTCCAGTACACTCATAATATTCAGTTCCTGCCATATATCTGTGTTTCTTCTATGATCATGGAGAGTATACCCTGCCACGTGCCTAAGAAATCTCATTTCAGCCGCTTGGACGCGACTGGCCTGGCCTTTCATTAAAGTCCAATTCTCAGACCCGTAAAAAAGTGCGGGAAGAGCCATCACCTTGTAGAATTTTAGGTGTGTTCCTTTACTTGCTGATTTAAGGGTTGGCCTAATGGACCCGCAGTAAGGTTGAACTTATGCAACTTATTCACAACGTTGTTGCTTGCATTATAAGACACACTGTAGCCCAGGTATTTAAAATTGCTAACTTTTTCAGGACATCTATAACAATTTTTTCCCGTGCGGGGTCAGTTACACAAAAAAAAACAACACCTTGGTCTTACGTGTGGATATCTACAATCCAGAGTCTTTGCAGATTCGATTTAACAAATGTATCCCGATCTGCAATCTGTTTTCAGCAACTATTAAACCAGAAATGTTTTTTTTTCCGGTACCAAGCAGATAGACTAGAGCTGGTCCAGACGCTTCCTCGGACGCCCCAAACGTCTCCATGACTTCGGTTTATAATTTCATACTTGATTGGTGATTCGGCAGTCATCTATTCGGTTAAGACGTTCAACCATTTTACCCGATATACTCATAACGTCCAGCTCTTGCTGTACATTGACATTTCTTTGCCATCTTAAAAATAATATGTTTCCACGTGCACGAAAATTCTCATTTCGGCCGATTGAATACGACTGACCTGGTATTCCATTAACGTCCAATTTTCAAACCCTAAGATGGGGAGAGCAAACACCTTGTAGAACGTCATGCGTGTTTCTTTCCTCGTTGATTTTAGAGTTCTCCTAATTGTCTCACTCACATGGTTGAACTTCTCCAGTTTCTTCAACACATTATTGTTTGTAATGTAACAAAAAATACGTAATGTAACAAAATGTATAAAAAAATTTGTAATCAAAGTATATATTACTAAATCTAAAAGCTCTAGAAGGATAAGATGAAAACTGCGTTGAAGGTTACATTTTTAGTTTTATCAAATTCCTGATACTGTTTTTACCTAACAACGAGTTTTCAATTTTTTAATATTTTAATTCTGTTTATGTGTTTAATACTACTAGCCACAAATTTAACACTTCTGTTGTAAGTAATAAAAATGAACTTTGAAAGTCTAATAAAACTACCTTGTTGTTGGTTTTTGGTTGTATTATATAGATTGGGAACTATTTGTTGAAACCTTGCATGAAATACCCTTAATACTTTCTGAACGAACAAGAAACGTAGACTCAAATTTTACATTGAGAAGATCGAAGAAAAGTTGTAGCATACCCTGTTTTGGAAAGTGAGAATTCGAATAAACAAATTTTTGATGGAAAATGTATGTTATATATGGAAGTATTATATTATTAAAAATTATTATTTTTTACCCACTAACGGTACTGAACACAAAAGATTGTAAATCAATCTATAATATTATAATTCTTATTATTTATCGCTATAACTGATTTTGACATTTAGTTATTACCTTAAAAAAAAAAAAAATATGTATACAATTTCAAATCTCTGACATTAATACTGACAGAAGAACCATTACAATAAAAGCAAGATTTCGAGAAGAAATGAAGATTAATAAGGATGACACAAAGACGTATAGAAATTAAACTATACGAGGTTTGATCAAAAGTTCATGCAGTACTTGTTTATTTTAAAAATTATTCCCTCAATCATCGACAATTATACTTCCCCCTTCAAAGTAGTCTCAGTCGAATGTAACACGATTAACCCAGCCGGTCTTCGAAATATTTCAAGCAGCATTCTTTAGTACAGCCTTGCGCTCGTTTAGTGATTTTCGTTTTACGTCTTCAACGGTTAAGAAACGTTGTCCTTTCATGGAAATTATCACTATTGGGAGGAGGAAAGATTGCGTTGGAACACATCTGGTGAATACGGCAGTTTCCGAGTTATCGTTACGACGTTTACTTTTGACTAATTTGGCAAAATTCTTAACTAGCAATGACGTGGATCCAAGCGCATTATCTGGCTGCAAATTTTATAAACTGTTGTTACGTTAATCTGATCGTTTTCTAGGAATAAGTTCATACAAATATTGTAAAATGTCATAATAGTACCCTTTAAATTCGTAGAGCATAAATAGTCCACACAATTTCGTGGAGCACAAAATCATAATCTTTTTCATTTGACATCCATGATCTTCAACTCATGTACGGCAGTCTTTGAAGCTTGTAAACCGGTTGTTCACACACAGCAGCCTTGCCAGAAGGAGGTCTGAACACGTTTACCAGGACAGAACAGTTTATCTCACATTTTACACAAAAAATAATACATGTTCTTCAATCTTGCAACGTAGAATGACAAAAAATGCCTAATACACCGAAAGACGACTTACTCAATTAGCTGTGAAATCTAAACTATGCATCAACTAGGGTTAAAGTTTTAGACAATTCTCACTAATGTGTGTACCAATATAACGAAAAAACGTTTTTTAATGGGACACTTGTAGTGGTGGAAATTGCAGAATTATGCAAACTTTTTGTTTAAAACCTCATATACAGACGGTTAGAGAAACATTCGTATCTAAAGGGCAAAACCTAAAGCATTTTGAAAATAAATTGTTTTAAATGTAGTGTAAAAATTTCCATCACTTTTAACACTGAAAATAATGGGCACCTGTTTGTCAGGTACAGCCAGAAGAATACGTCCCGCCGGAAGGACACTTTACAAATTTTGTCATAAATATGTTACGTCCTGAAGTAAGGTCGCAGAAGTCCTTTCAGAAGGTTTTTCCAGTAGGTCAACTACCCGTAACGCTCTTTACTTAAAAAACTTGCAAAAAATATTACTCTTAGTATGTAAATTTTATTATTATTATTATTATTATTATTAAAGCTTACTTATTACAAGTTTTTTAAGTAACTAATGGTTGTGATATAACCGTTATTATTTATTTCAGTAAATAATACAACAGATGGTTCTGGTATTTTTTTGCTTCGTGCTTACGTAAAGACATATAAAAATTAAACATAAAGAAACTAACACCGGAACAAATACAAATCAATAACAAAAACAGAATATAATTATGAAAACTTTAAACTTTTGAAATATTCAAATAACAAATTTTTTGACCACATCTCATCAGAATAACACTGATAAGCAAAAAAACAAAAACAAAAAAGCAACATCATCCAACAATAACAACCAACCAGCACTTAGGTACCTCAAAACATTAAAAACAATTATTACGACGACTTACTCAATTCGCTGTAAAATCTAAACTATTCACCAAAACAGGGCTAAAATTTTATACGATTGTAACTAATATTTGTACCAACATCACATGAAAACGGTTTTTTAATCGCACACTTTCAGCGGTTGAAATTGCAAACTTTTACGAACTTTTTGATCAAACCTCGTATAGTGAACCGACAGTCACACATACTTTAACTTGCGACGGCCATGCCCATCTTCTTCTGATAGTTCCTATCCGTTTCGGATGTTGGATATCGTACAGGCTATTTTAACTTTCTGCACTGCTGTACGGAATAAGTCAGTTGTATTCATGCCAAACCAGGTCCTTAATTTTCTCAGACACGATATTCTCGGTCGCCCAACTCCTCTCTTTCCAAGTACTTTTCCCTGAGTATTAAATGCAATCTCTGTTTTTTCTCATGAGATGTCCCAGGTACCGAAGCTTTCTAACTTACGTATCTTTCTTCAAAGAAATACGATACGATCTTTCTTCTTTATACAATTGTAACTAACGCGTGTACCATGCCCATACTACACCAGAATACCGTTACGCTCAAACAAAATTATCGGTCTATCTAAAGAAGTTCAAGGAGCGACAAAATGGTAGTATCTGAGACTCTGCAGAACACGCAATAAATCACACCCACGTAAATCGATCAATAGTTGAATAAGATATCATACTGAAACAGGTTTTATGTTGAGGCAATTATTGGTGGACTGGTGGCAACACTGACACGGTGTAATCTACTCACCAGATGGTTTCTGTAAGCACTTTACACACAATGGCGTATCCTCCTCCTGTCACAATCAATTACAAACTTCCACCATTTGGCTGACAGAAGACTGACGTATACCTTTATAAAACTGTAAAGTTTAAAGCGAGTTTATGATGAGATTTAAAAACGTTATTAAAAGTTTAACTTCGCGTCTCGTCTTGACGTTTCCTTACACAGAGATTGTTTTCTTAACAAACTTACAACAGCAAACTGTTAGATAAACGTACACCGTATTCTGGGAGACTTTATAAAAACGATAGCGCTCCACGGACGTTGATATATTGTCGCGGCAAGTTCTTAAAGTCAATCAATTATAAAATAACGCCTACAGACACAACCTACGCATTGAAACAGATCACGCACACACACAAACTGACATACAATCATCATCTGTACAACACAACATAGGCAAGTTGCTGTCTGTTCAGCCTTCAAAATTCTTCCAGCCTGGGTCTACCACACACCTGTGTCCTATAGGTTTGTATTGCCAGACTTGTTTGGCCAGCTTGTAATCTGACATTCTTTCTAAGTGTTTTTCTACCGTTGTTTGTAATATTTTGATTTTTCATTCAAGTTAAAAACTTGGTAACTCTTCTCTTATGGCCTTATTCTTTACACGGCCAAGTTTAGAACACCTTTTAACTCCTCTTAAGAACACTATTTACGAGGCCTGTATTTGACTGCCTTTTTCTTGATTGTTGTCCACAGTCCACACCCATAGGACAGTACAGGGACTGCCATAACGTTGTAGAACTTCAATTTTGTATTCAAGTTAAAAACTTCGTAACTCTTCTCTTATGGCCTCATTTCTTGAACCGTCACGTTTAGAGCACCTTTTAACTCCTCTTAAGAACACCATTTACGAGGCCTGTATTTGACTGTCTTTTTCTTGGTTGTTGTCAACAGTTCACACCCATAGGACAGTACAGGGACTGCCATAACGTTGTTAGAACTTTAATTTTATATCTCGACGTACCTTGTTTCTAAAAATACGGTTGGTTGTTCCACAGGTCATCTGGAACTTACCTAACTTACCATCAACATCATAATTTCTATCACAGCCAATATCATTTTCCAAATAATTAAAGTGCCTCACCTGTTTCAGAATTCGATCACTAATCATTATTTTTTGTTTTTATTAGTTCCTTACCTCAAAATGCCATTACCTTTGTTTTTATAGTGTAAATTGATATGCAATTGGTATAATTACTGCAAACTGTACAATTGGTATCCACTAATTAGAGTTTTCGTGACATTTTAGAATCATCAGACATTTCCAAGGTTGTGTTTGAGACACGCCGTATTTAGGGAGCCAAAGGAGACGGGAAAACCGAATGTTAAGGGATTCTAATGCTTCTTAAAAATTGCATTCTTGGTCACAGAACTTTAATAAGTTAATAGTTTTTAACAGTATCGTGTGGTTAAAACACCGAATTTAAATCGTATTTGTTAAGCTGCATACACATAAAAACTAGGTGTGTATGATACCGATTTAAGCTTTAGTGATAGCTTTTGTCATAAGGTAAACTTCAGTTATTTGGAAGATTCGTCAATTACCAGCAAATAATAGGAGGTACAGTATTAAGGTACCCCTGTGTTAAGGTTATACGATTAAGTAGAGTTTACCTTAATAATGCTGAATAAAACCTTCTAAGAAGCCAAGTGCAGCTAAATTTGCTTTAAATCTAAAGGCGCTTCCCTTTTACATTTTTTTTTATTCCGGCTGTACAATGTTTACACATTTTCCGGAAACAAAGATTACAGAAGTGGTTGAATTCTCATCTTCCACTAATGTTTGTCCTTCCAAAGATGTTCGTTAATTTTTCGTTCCCTCAATATCGTCTGAATTTCTTCTATCCAGGTGATAGGTGGTCTTCCTCTTTTCCTTCTTCCCGGTGGGGTCCATTCTATAACTCTCTTTGGCGATCTTTCCTGAGCCATTCTTTTCGTGTGTCCGTACCATTATCATTTTTTTGTTTAGACAAAATCAACAATTAATTTTTCACGTTCATTCTGTCTTAATGACTTCATTTCTAATTGTCTCTCGTCTGGATACTCTTGCTAAACATCTCCAAAAATTCCATCTCTGCTGTCATTAATTTTGTTCTTGTGTATTTATTAGTAGTCCAAGCTTCTGAGCTGTAAGTCATGATAGTTGCAACAATTGTTTTAAATATTTTGGTTTTAGTTTCTGCTGTAATTTGCTTATCTCACAGTATTCCATTTAATGTAAATATAGCCATCTTTCCTAAATTAATTCTGGATTAAATTTTGAAAAGCGTGGGTAACAGATAACATCCCTGGCGTCCTTTTTTAAATGTAATTAGCAATTAATTAGTAATTAGCATTAGGGGATTTCCGAATTCTTAGGTTTTATTCAGGCATTCATCTGTACAATCAGAAAAAGTTAATCTATTAAAAGCCTGTTGTACTTTGGTTGTTCGCAAGATAAGAGCACAACAGACGCATTTACACGGTGAAGGTCAACAGAATGGAAACAATTCCAACAGTAAACACTGGAGCTCTGAACGACCGGACACGCCCTGCATACAAACTACGCTGTTTGAGCCAGTAATAGACTTTGTTTCTCTAAAACCCGTATCTTCTCTTTTCTTTTAGCACGATTGCAAATAGCTATTACTAACTGTACAACTTTTGTTGTATTTTTAGTTTCACCTCTGTTAACTAATTTTTTATTTTAAAAGTTCATTAGTTATAGAGATATAGCCATCTACATTAAGTGACTATATCTACATGAATGGAATCCTGTGGGATAAGCAAATTACAGCAGAAATTAAAATCAAAATATTTAAAACCATTGTTGGAAGTATCATGACTTACGACTCAGAAGTTTGGACTACTAATAAACACACGAGAACAAAATTAATGACAGCAGAGACTGACTTTTGAAGACCTCTGACAAGAGTATCCAGACGTGAGAAAATTAGAAGTAAAGTCATTAAGAACAGAATGAATGTGAAAAATCAATTGTTGATTTCATCCAAACAAAAAATTACAATGGTATGGACACACGAAGATAATGGCGCAGGAATGATTGCCAAGGAGTATGGAATAGACCCCACCAGGAAGAAGAAAAAGAGGAAGACCACCTATCACCTGAATTAAAGACATTTAGACTATACTGAGTGAACGAAAAATTGAAGAATATCTTTGGCTGGACAAGCAGCAGTGGGAGGTGAGAATTCAATCACTTCTGTAATCTTTGGTTCTGTAACATTGTACAGCCGAAATAAAATAAAATAAAGTAGTTATAGAGACATTCGGCGACGACCAAGCAATAAAAGAAAGGTTACAGTAGTATTAGTGTATTAGTGCGTGTACAGCTAAACTTAGTAAGGGTAATACAAATCTTCTACCAATATACAAGATTTAAAGTGGCTGGAGGAATTAAGTTTGAACGTATGAGTAGAGGCGTCAGACAAGGCTACTCTTTTCCACCCACAGTTTCAAATATTTATGATAATTAAATGATAATGATGTTAATGACTGTGCCAGTGCCATTGTACGGTTCTGAAACTTGGCTTTCGAGAAAACAAAAACATCTGAGTTGAATACAGGCATTGGAGATGAGATTCTTGCGATCTGTTGAAGGCAGCACACAAACGGATAGACTCTGCAATGACTGTGTACGTAAAGAGTTGAGCATTTTTAATATTGTAATATAACTAGATCCGTCGTAGTAATTTATGTAATTTTAATGATGTTTGCTTTAATTAATTTAATTATATATTGATTTAAATTTTGTTGTGGTTTTTTAGTTATTATTAAAGGTCGTTGTTTTAAAGCGTTCACGATTAATTTTTCTGGTTTAGCCGGTTCATCGTTCGTTGAATGTTGAGTATCGGACAGAGTTGGTTTCCTCTTCTCTCGTAGATATTTTCGGTGGCGTTGGTACCGACTGTAATTAAGACATTCTTTTTTATCAAAGTACTTACTTGGTGTGATGTTCTCAGGAGCAGGTACAGTGTGTCAGCTTCCCTAAAAGAAACAATATTAATTCAAATAATTCGTGGCGCCGTTTGCGTTGCCAACTGTCGCACGTCGTCTGCCAAGCATGTAAATTCCTATCTATTTGAAATATTCGGGCCAACTCTAATTATTCTTTTGAACATAATTTATTTATTGTGGGTGTTTGATCATTTATCTCATTAACCTTTAACAATATAAGATTAAATCTTTACAATTACCTTTCATTAGTTATTAGACTCTTTTTAAAATGCCTCAGGGTGGTTATTCTGCGTACGTGTATTCCATACTTTACAATGTTTATTTACTATTAAAATAATCAATACGGGGTTCTTGCAGCATACAATATACGAAAACGTTAATTCAAGAAAACAATTGTCATTATTTAATAGGAGAGTGGTCACCTCGGATCACTGTAATCTCAATTCATTACTTTCATAAAAATGTAAACAGACGTCATGCGAGCAACTTATAGGTTAGATTTGGCGTGCCTAATATAAAGCCAGTTACGTTCGTTAAACATTAAAGTGGTCAATTGACAACTAAATTCATTTTACTAAAGTTATGATCTCTTCGGTAGATCCAACAATCATTGGGATAATAACATGGATATCCTTTATCAGGTAAATTACTTATTAAATACAGGCATGTCCACTGTTTATCAAATGGTGGTACACCGACTTAACCTATTTTGGTTCAGTAGAACCTGCTGTCTTCACACTATTAATAAACATTCATTTATAATTCGGTACAATAAATTTCATTAATGTTTATTTGACTTTACGAGGTTCAACGCCTCTTGAAAGTTCCTTTATTTATTCTTAATTCTATTTAGTGTCAAGTTATGTTCACTTCTTAGTCTACAAGAATGATATTATCACCATACTCCCTTTTATGTATATAATACCGAGATTGCCTGGGATTTTACACTGACAATCGTGTACGCACTGCACTTTTTTATCCTTAATTCACTTTATAAATGTCTTTTAGACATTTGATTCGTAATTGTACTGAATCATACGTTACTCTCCGCACAGGTTGGATAAAAATTTACTTTTATTTCGTCGAGAACTCTCGTCGTGTTTCCTCCGTTGATCATACAATAAGAATGACGCTTAACTTGGCGTCCCCTTGCTCGTGAAGCCTCGCTACAGGTAATTTGATTGGTTCAAATTTCGATGACACCTCACTGACAATTTTCTGTTGCGTGGGTCTTTGGTTCGGAGAGTACGAAAATATTTCCATTAATTTACACAAATATTTAAAAAACATTTAACTTTCTTATGGTACTTGGGAGTTCAAATTGACTAACCTCAATCGTTTTTAATTGTTCTCTAGATCAATTAGATACCCCTCAAGCCATAATTCTGTTAATGTTTGATACTTTTTTAATTTCACCACTTAGGCCTATTACATTTATCAATTAAAACTATCTTACTTTCTATTATTAACAATTCAATTTCACAATTAGGTTTATTGATGATTATTCAGTCTCTTTCTGTCCTTTAATCATATTATAAACAGTTATCTGTAATAACAACTCTCAAATCGAGCATAACCTTGCTGTACAGGTAGCATTATGCTTTGGATTTACCTTATATTATTTATTGAAATTATTTTAAGAATTAGTTACACTTCACGTCTGTTCTTAAAGGTCCCCTCCAACTTCTGGTTATCATGGGGTAACTTAATCAATACCCTTTCTTGTATATCTTGGTTACTGACATATTCAGTGTTTGGCACCTAGGCCTTAAATTTTATACTGTTCTAATCATACAATACATTGTTTAAAACTGGTTACACTTCAGTCATTTGTTGGTGTCTTTTATAATTTATTATTTTATTATTATTGATTTAGTCTGATACCCTGTATAACTTAACATTTAGTATCAGACTCTAAGATCCTTTAGGCCTATTGCCACACTAGTTCGTTTTAACAGTGGTCTGTTCATTTCTATTTGATTACATTTGAATGTTGCTATTGATTTATATAGATTAACTGTAACAACCTTTAGTTGTTACCTTGGGTGGTTTTGACATAATTATTCTCTGAATTATACTCCTTTGGTACCTCTATAGTTAAAACACTATATGGTTTTACAATTGTTCTCTTAACTCATATTTATTTTTAAATTGAGTGATCATTCTCCTTTACAAGATAGTGATAGTAATTATGAAGGTGTTACCATCATTTGATTGGTAATAGTATATCACCTTGCTTTGTTAATACAATACAACATCTTGCATCTGGTGTCAAGATACCAGTATGTCTATTTTCTATTATCTTGTGATAAATTTAATGTATTTATAATTGTTTTACCTTATATAAGTGAAATAGAACATTGCTGGTCCTATTGACACTAATTTTTCCTCTCTTTTATCTCATATTGTTACAGTTGTAGTAAGATTTGTTAGGTAACATCAAAATGTCTAACTTATTGTTTGTACTTATACTAATTGCAATACAATTCTACTTATACATTGATTCTGTGTTAGTACCACCTCTCTAACATTTAGGTTCATTACCCTCCAACAAATTATATTGTTAGGCATTTAGTTACTTAACTCTCCTGTTTCAGGAGCATAATTCACATATAGTGAGGTTAAGGGTCCTATCATGGTTTGGCAACAATGTGTTTATCTTATACTGATTTCAATGTCTTTTCATTTCACATTATCACATGATTACTAATGTTATTTATGATTTTATGTTTATTATACACCTTTTTGTCTCTATTACCCATTTTAAATAGTATTTATACACGTCATTCGATAAGTAATATCCCTAAATTTTCTCTAGTTACAAGGCTGGTCTATATGATTCATGATTGTTATTCTTCTGTGACGATTTCATTAATAATAAAAATATAATAAATAAAAAAAATAAGAAGAGGAGAAAATTCAGATTTAAAGAAAATCGCACATTTGAAACAACTTTAAATCCCTAAAATAACGCAGAAATAAGATTTAATGAAGAGATTTAAAAAACCGAAAGGAATGCGAGTATAAAAGTAAGGAAACACCCTAAATAATTAACCATGCATTGACAGGCGGTAACCGGCATCAACACGCGTATTAACCCATAAACAAAACTAATAATATGAATAAAGTGCAACTCAATAAAAATAAACAAGGAAAAAACAATTGTATACAATAATCATTTCTGAAGTAAAGGATATCTTTGGATAATAAATGTGTCAAAGATTAAAACGGTAAATATCGATTAAAAGGCGGAACTATTTTTCTGGTAAAGCGTAAACTCCGCGAAGTTACTTTACCTCTCCCAATAAACTTACAGTACTAGTGATGGCACGCTCACGCAGTAAACTGGTCACATCCGAACGATGCCACAAAACAAAACCATATTTTGTTTCCTTTAAGTTCAACTAAGAACAGTGTGCTACGTAATGTAGCGGTAAATAGTGAGTCCTATATAAACATGTAATATAAAAGAAAAAAGAATGAATAAGTGTGCGCGACGACATCTCTACATACTAATTTGTAAGAGAACAATGTATTTAAAATAAAATAGGTACTAGGTATCTAAGGTGAAAACCCCTTATCAATAATTATGTAAAGTGCATATCTGTGGAACAAACATTAACATGAGTTATACTACTAACGAGGTTTTCTACCAGACATCCGAGAAGAGAGTACCAGCCTCAAAATCACCGAACTCACTTCAGGAACTTCAACGTCAACGGAAACTACAATAACGACACACCCTAAGGACCGAGGAGCCTAATCTGAATCAACATCAGGATACCATAAGGTGACGCGGAAGCCAATCTTCCGTGATTAAGTAATATTCAAATAAAAATGTACCAAAGACAATTTAAATAACACTTCAAGACTTTTAAGAGTAGTCACTAATTGTAACCAGTAGTATGTAATATGCTTAAAAATATGTGTAGTAGAAAGTAACGCTTAAATTATAGAGCGTCTCTGTTTCTAAAGTTTGCATAAAGTCCATTCTTCAAATGGCAAAAGTTTAAATAAAGTCCATTCTTCAAATGGCTTAAGTTGAAAGATAGTATATAAATAAATGAGCATTATTAACAAACAAGTTTTAAATCCCGGATCCGTGGAGAATTCAAACACATAAACTTCCTTATTTAAAGGGCCCTTCTGAAATATATGTTGTAAACTGTAATCTGTAAATTAAGAATCAGCTATGTTGAAAACCTTATGTAGAGATTTTAAGGTTATAGAATAATAAAGAGATGTCATTATATAACACACAAAACTGAGTGAATACATCAACAGGAACCCATGTCCATTTTCCTTCAATTATAGAGATATCTCAAAATTATATGTGTTTAATTAGAAGTTGGTTAAGTCTATAGCAGCCTGTGTAATTGACCAGAGTCAATGAAGCACAGGTTCCCGGTATTATAAGGTAGGTACGTAATACTGCCAGACAGACAGTTATTTTATACCTTAACCAATTTTATTTCACTCTCCTGACCTTTGTTCATTGTCTCATTTAATTACTATATAAGCTTTTTTTGTCGGCATGGTTATTTACATTAGTTCATCAGGCATCATTATTACTCTGTCCTTTTCTCTGGGCTTTCTTGTCATGATCCATTCATCTTGTCTTAACTCTTCTTTTGTTTTGAGTAGGGCATATCTTATCATTCATTCTGTTTTGGTATCTAGTTGGGCTTTGTAGTGTTCTTCTTTACTCCATTTATAGTTTCTTCTCTCTGTCATTGGTTTTCACATTTCCACCTAATCTATTGGGTTAGTTGTCAGTTAATTACATTTCGTCTAAGTCATTGTCATTATTTCTTTGATCATCTTCATCAGTGTGTTAAAGATGTATTCTTTATTTATCCAAATCACCTTCTACTTGTCAAGTTTATTAACATTAAAGTTGTATTTAGCATTCTTTATGCTTTGTTATTGTTGGATTATTGATTGTTTGGGACGCTGGTGGTCGTGATCTTATGTAACATTACAATATCCAAGCGATCGTATTGCAGGAACCAAAGACATATGCATTGCTCATGTGTATAGGTTGCCAGGTGACATTCCCTAAGGACTTTCCGTAATACACTCCTGTTGGACAGTGAAGGATAGGAAGATCTAGGAAGCGTTGGTAAAGTAAATAGATTCCTTTGGGGCCGGAACAGGCGCTTTGCCTAATCTGTGGTACAAGAAGAAGAGATCAAATGATAATAGTACAAGAAATCGAAATTAATGATGTTATTTCTTGAACATCAGGTAGAAACAACAACTTGAAACAATTATCGGCTTTCGTTTGGCGAAGATCTGCCGCTACTCTTTTCGCATACTCTGTCGCTTTTTGGCTGCCTGAAGATAGCCGAGAGGGAATCAAAACGTTGCCGACAAGCTGTCGATTCATAGCAATCGACCACGCCCTAACAGCCCAGTATTTAGAAATAATTTTTGAAATATTGACACTGGTCTCGCAAGCTTTAGACAGAAGTTAACACTGGATATTTTGTCGTCGGAATTACACGCTGAGATGTTTTGTTGGAATGCAAATTTGTAAAGGATATGATTTAAAAAATGCCTTGGTCTCATGGTTACAAAAAAGATGTCGCAAGTGTAGCAGAGACCAACTTCTTCTCCCTTTTCCCACGTATAAGAGAAAGGACACATGTGACGAGACCAATTTATAGACCAATAAACTACGTCTCGAAACAAAAAATCAAAATATACAAGATAGTAGTGGAAATTCTTGTAAGATGTAGGAGCTAAAATGTGGGAAATGAAATGCGGGAAACTACAGAACATATGAGGAAAAGTTTAAAATCCATATAAACTGAATACACAGAATTAACTCTGTTGCACACCACTATAGCAAAATTATTCCGATTATGGCTTTCAAGCTTTACAACTCATCATCAGATCGGAAGGTTATTTCCGATCTGATGATGAGCTGTGAAGCTTGAAATCTCTAATCGGAATAATTTTTCTATAGCGGTGTGCAACAGTGTTAATTCTGTTTGTGATTATAACACGACTTTGTTAATTAAAAGAAATGGAATACTGGAGTTATAGACTTACATTGCTGGGTAGGGTAAAATTTGAAGAAATTAGAGAAAGAATTAGTATATGTATTACATTATAAAAGACACTATTGATACAAAGATATTAAGATAATACGAGCCTGTGTGCCGTTTGTGCAGTAATAGATAGTCAAAAAACTTGCTAAAATGAGCCCCTCCTGTAAAATGAAAAGTAAGGAGACCACCAAAGTCTGGAATACAAGGTATAAGGAATCCAGTGACAGAGTACTCCAAAGCAGGATGATTAGAAAAATCGTAAAGTTTGGAGGGTAGGATGTAACATTGGAGGCTCACAAATTGCAGTATACATAAATTAACGGTAACTAAAAACGGTGTGTGTTAAGCCAAACAAAATTGTTGTGTTCTCTCTTGTTTAATGTCCAGTATCCATTTTGCATCCAACGCAACTCTACTACCG
Source organism: Magicicada septendecula (assembly GCA_034769895.1). Classification (NCBI taxonomy): domain Eukaryota; kingdom Metazoa; phylum Arthropoda; class Insecta; order Hemiptera; family Cicadidae; genus Magicicada; species Magicicada septendecula. Next base: position 352,845,197 of record CM068373.1, read on the forward strand.
TCAACTTGAAAGGGACCATCGTACATTGTTCACAGCAATGGTAGTGGGAATTGGCTATACGAAAGGGTATTATTTTGGAGAGGGGTTATAATCCGTTCCTATCATCGCTGTGACGTAACACGCAATCTGGTACGTACACCGCGCAATCCTATTAGCACTAGTCACTGACACATTCTAACGCCTGCTAATTCTGATGCACGCAGCCCGTATGCACTTTCTGTGTGCACATCTGCATAAAGAGATATACAGGGGCACCTTAATACGCGGCAGTAAGTCTCTAATGCCGTAGCCAATACCTGACAGGAGCGCGCGCGTGTTAGAACATATCAACTTACAAGTGTTCGCGTGCACGTGGATCCAATAGAATAGTGATTAACAGTTTCACCAATGTAGGTCAGCGTCTGTTCCTCTGTTAACAGCATTATAAACGTAATGCTACTCTAAGTCTTCTATCACACTACGCAACTGATTGCATGGAACTGATTTCAAGCCTACATGAAGCTAGTTGCACGGTAGTAAAAACAGGCTCCAACTGCTCTGCAATCAGTTTCAGAGTAAACATGGAGTCTATACTACTATTACAAAGAGGTAGAATTTGTTTGTATTGTTGACTGGGCTAACCTCATCCGGTAAAATAATTCTTACACCACCGTGTTCCTTGAAGTTTGAGGATAATTTTTAGACACACATTTGAACCAATAACTTTAATAATTTTCAAGAAAGAGGTTTCCCAAAAAGGTTGGTAAACCAACGGTAGGTAAAGGGTCTCAGGGGCTGAGGGGGTTGCTGGTGCTCTCTCAGTATCAAAACTCTGAGAAATGCCCACTGATTTCTGGCAAATAAATGCAAATGCCCACTTGTATTGTATAGTTGGCACTTGCCAACTAGTAGTGACATTGATAAAGAATGGGATAATATAAGAACCTGTATTGTGAAAGCAGCAATAAAATCAATAGGAAAGAAGAAAAGGATAAGAAATAAAAAAGGCCTAAGAGTATGGAACGAGGAATTACAGACAGCTATTAATGAAAAACAGAAAGCAAGTTCCTACAGAAAAGCACTCAACAAGCGAGAGATCTGTATACATTCAAGAGACATTATGCCAAACAATTGACCCGAAAGCTCACCAAAATTCTTGGGACAAATTTACCTCTAATATCGAATACGATGTACACGGAAGACAGTCATTTGCATATATAGTTATGAGGCATTTAAACAGGACAGAAAAAGAGGTGGCAAAACTTAATATCATTAAAGAAGATCAGTGGATTGGACATTACAAAGAGCTGTGGTGTAAACAAAAAGAAGAACAAAATAATAACCCAAACCTTAATGACGTCCACCCAATCATGGACGTTCATGAGATATCAATGAGTGAATTACAAGATGCACTAAAAGGCATGAAAAATATAAAACTGCAGGATTAGACGGGGTAAATTTAGAACTGTAATAAAATACGCCGGCACTTTCTGTCTCCTCAGGTTCTTACATTTCATTAATATATGCTGGCAAAGGTGTAAAATTCCAAATGCATGGGAAACAGCAGAGGTGATCTCTCTTTTCAAGAAAGGGAACAGAAGCGATTGCGGGAACTATAGAGGCATAAGCCTGCTGAATGCTGCTTACAAAATATATTCCAGAATACCTAATAACTGGTTAAAAGTATTGGCAGACGTACTCTTACAAGAAGAACAAAATGGATTTCGGCAAGGACGCTAATGCGTCGATAATATCTTCACAGTCAACGTCTTATAGAAAAACGTAGAGAATTTAATCTCGAAACCCATCTTGCTTTCATAGATTTCGAGAAAGCCTTTGACCGAGTTGACAGAAATAAGCTCTGGATAATAATGATAAACAATGGGTATCCTCCACACCTTGTAAATGCAATCAAAAGCTTGTATCACGCGACAAGAATAATAATAATCACAGGTAATAAGAGAAAGGATGAGATAAAAATTAACCAAGAAGTGAGGCAGGGATGTAGCTTGTCTCCCACCCTTTTCAATATATATTGTAACAATAACTATGGGACGTTAAATTATATTATATGCCGCACGTTGGATGCGTCAATTTGTAACCATAACTACGAGCCGTATCTTTATATATTAAATTCGTTTGCGGTCATTATTCACTATTCCCGCCGTTCGCTCTCGCCTCGGAATCCAACACCAGTGACGTAACGCGGAGCTGCCAACTGTCGCTCCGTCCGCTTTGCTGTGCTGTCGTAATTCTTAATTAAAACAGCAATAATAATCCAAAATAAAAACCAAACAGATGTACACTTTCAATCAATCTTTATTCAATTGAAGGATTGATCAATTACTTTTTCGTTTTTTCTTTATTTTAAATACAAATTGTGACAACTTATGTCGTCTTGTTCATAAGTTGGTAGTAACTAAATGCCTGTACGGGAATCAGCCAAAACAATGAAGCTTGTCGTTTTATTTCTATTAAATAAAATAATCTCAGGGCGTATTCGGTCCGGATATTATGGTTAAACAATTAATACAATTCTTAAAATCAAAATACAAACTTTAAACGCTAAGGATATAAAATGGTTTTGATGTTTAAAGTGCAAACTAGTAGTCGTGTATGTGTCGTTCACAGTTATAGGTTATGAACAGTTTTAGCTATTTATTAGTTGTCTTTCAGGTTGTATGGTATTTAAAAAGGTGTAATTATCAATTAGTGTTATCTTCAAGTGTTCTTTAGTGTTGGTGTCTGCTATAGTGTATGTGATTTTTCTTATTTAGTTTTCTAATTAGTTCGTGTACTCATATGTGATTGTTGTGTTAAACAAGGTTATAAAATGATGCTGATTCACCCAAATCCTCTTCTTTTATTCGTTCAGGATAAAAGTGGGGTCCAAATCTTCTTCAATTCCTCTTCCAGGATGTGTACTCTTCCGAATTGGTGTCTGGTTGTTCTTGGGTTCCTATAATGGTCTTCAATAACTGCCCTGATTCGTTTTACTATGTTTGGTTTAGGTTTACTCTTGTTTTATATATAATTATTTAAGACGTTTTAATACGCGTCTGTCTTCAATGAACGTTGTTAAAGAAGTCCTATTTTATTTATCTGAATTTTCGGTTGCTAAGGTAAAACTTGAAATCTGGTTGGTTGATTCAGATATACATTGTCATACAAATTCATTGTTTAATTGCATAAACTTGCCCAAAACATTTAAATTAGTATAACTCTGTTATACTAATTGGGAATTTAAAACTAATAGCATCATTATTTTGGTTTTAACATCTGTGACACATAGACACCAAACATGCCTATTTTTGCTTAAGAATTTCTGATATTACATTTTTGCTATTTGAATTATCTTAAATAATTTAAAACTGATTATTTCGATTCCATATTTCCTGTGTATACTATTACTTATAAACCTATCCATATTACAACATTTATTTTATAAAATTCTAAATGTATTTCCTAAAATTTACAAAATTCAAAAGTTTTTATAAGCCTATGTCTTGACATGTTAAGTTTCTATTTTCTGTTATTGTAACACCTATTAACTATGCAACTACCATCAAAACTACTCCCTATAACTGTATTAGTATTATTATTTAAAATTACAACAATAATTATTACTGGAACATTATCAAAAAAAAAAATAATTCACATTTTGTAATTAAGCAATCTGTAAATGCATGGTTACCTAAATCCTGCATAAGACATATCATCCATTCATTGCTTAATAAAACTATAAATAACATCAACACATAAATCCTTACTTTGAACATTTAAATAAAAGTTTAATCATTTAATAGTGATTTTCTATTTTTTCTATTTTTCTTAGGCAGTTCAGCCATTGCTGTACTAGGTACCTTTACTGTTTTCTCATATTATATACATTTGATAATTATTATTTGATTGTACAGTATTTATTTTATAACATTAGGTCCCCCATTATTCACACTATTAATTGTATGTTTCCATGTATCTATAATGATTGTGTTCTTGTATTATTTATTTATATAGGTTAGTTAACATTTTGGTATTATATTATTTTTGATTCTATAGTATTTGGGTCTATTATCCGTCAATTTGTAATTTGATTATTATTATATTATATGATACTTTTGACAAAACAATGCTTTCTGGCTTTGTAAGTCTTATTATTGTAATTATTTGAAATTCATTCCATCATCGGGGTATTTTGCATCACTTTACCTAAACATTAATTTGGGTACGGCAGGTATAGTCTAAGTCAGTTTAAGTTTGTCATTTGTTCATCTTCACTATCATTTTTAAAAGATATATTTCTTCTTGTTGAGTTTCTTATCCATGATCTTCATTAAATCTGGTACGATATCAAGCTATGCCAAATGTAATGTTACATAACACCCTGCCACAAAATTTGATTATTTTAATAAAATAATATATTTTGTTGAAATTATCAATTATATTATCTTTCATATTAGCAGTTGTTATCCTTTTTATGATCTGGTATACTTGTCTTTAATTATAAGTGTTCCGTCCCTGGAACATGTTACCTCCCTAACAAATTAATCATTATCACATATATTTTGGAATCAGTCGGGGGGCTCTCTTGACCTAATACCCCGCTATCCTTATAATACATAATACATCAATAATATCGATTGCTGGAGCTATCTCATCAGTCAATCACATTTAATAATCATTAGTCTATTCACTACTAAATCAAATAAAAATAATATAATAATATATTCTTGGGATGGTTCACTCAGTTTAACTTCTCAGATCTAAATATTTCTTTCCATTGATTCCTTCAGATGTTCATTTTCTTGTGGCGATATTAATAACATTTTTATTTTTAATTGGTACTATCTTCTTTCCTTCTTTATCAGTACTGCTTAATCTTCATTTTTCATTCACTATCTTTATTCAATTAAAACGTAACAAGTATCTGTATCTATAGTTGTTGTTGATTCTCTCACAATCATGATAGCTGTTAGTTATTCGTAGTAATTTCGTTTCTAGTCTCGTCTTATTTTCATCGTCGATTGTCTACATTTGTCTTTTCTTATTCATTTTATAATACTTTGGTTTCTCCTGATTCATGGATGTTTTCTCTTTCTTTTATATCCAAATAATAAGTTCGTAATTATATTTAATAAGATGTGCTTATTTCTTTCAGCATTTTGAGATTTATTCAAATTCGTTTATTCACTTGATCCAAAATAACATTATCAAAATGTACTGTAAGTTGTCCTTACTATTTGTTTGAATTTTCAGATTTATTCGAAAATGGTTTTAATTGGTTTCATAATACCTTTTTAAGGAAACTTGGTTGTATGTTCCCTTAATCTTCTTCGTCTCCACATCACTGATTACATAAGTATTGTTGTTATTGCTTTTTACAACAACATATGGTCCGTTATAAAGTAATAATAGCTTTTTTGCTATTCCTTCCTTAGAACTTGGTAATTCGCGGTTTTTAACAATACTTTATCTCCAATCTTGTACTGGATTATTTTCTGTTGAACTAATTTGTATTTTTTCCTTCTTTTCTCCACTTGCTCATTCTGTTTGCTGTGGAATCTCACGTTGTCGAACTGGTAAGCTGGGTTGTTTGGGAAGTTGTGTGCCGGTGTTTGGATAACCCAGCGATCGAAGGTATAGAAATTTTATTTCCTATAAAAAACTCGTGTATTAATGTCAGTTTGAGCGGCGATATTGGCAAGGCGCTGTCAGACAACTCGCGCGATCTCGCGGTGAAGTTTGGTGTTTGTTGCGTTGTGGCCGTACTAATCATTTCGAGGCTGCCTCTCACTGAAACAACAAGCTGTCTCTCTTGGACAGTCTAATTGGGTAATTTTGGACTCGTCTTGATGGCAGGCTAATTTTCGAGACTTTCCAGGTTCTCGTATCTAGACGGAGACGTGGCCACAGCTGGTGTACTGCCGCCTTCACCAGTCATGAACCACCCGACACTCGTCTGTTCCGAGGAGGGAGCTTGCTAACCAACTGTAAAGATGTTACTCTACTGCTGCAATTAAGGTGATATAAACTCTATTTTTATTTTTCGTTGGCCTGGGCAGCAGTACATCCGTGTTACAAATTGTTTTTTGAACCATGTGCTTACGCTGCTAGACAGTCCGATCAAGGGTGTGTCAACAGGACATTCACTATGAACATTATTATAACTATTATAAAATTATTCTATAACTATAACGTACTATTATTGTAATTGTGTGCTGCACTGGGGGAGCGTGCCAGAGCTTATTTTTTGCTTCTTTCATAGACTTTTATGCAAAGGCTGTTAGAGTTATTATTTCTTTCAATCTAAGTTTAAGTCGTGTGTTTCTTGATTCTGAACCGGCTGGTTCAGGGCGGGGTTCATATTTTATTATTTTTCTGCATTTAAGGGTTGGGGGTTTCGTTTTTCAGGCTGTTTTCGCGTGTAAAATTTACATAGTTTATTTTGACACAAGTTAGGCACACGTTGGTACAGTTTCATGCAGGTCTGATACCTGTCTCACCTGGTCTGGCACATTCTGGCACACTTCCACAGCTGCTAGAATACAACATGCTGTGACCTTGAATTTAATAATACACAGATGTCTGATATTAAAATTTTATTTTTTGTGGGCATATACTAATAATTTTGAGATTGTAAAATCATACTGGTGGGACTGATTATTGTAACTTAGGTTCTGACTTGCTTGCTGGTCCTGTCTGTTTAATTAAATCATTATCATTAAAGAACGAATTCCTGATATGTATGGATACATCTATATTTGTAACACAAGATTTAACATTTTGTAAAATTATGCCAGTTGTTTAAACTTAAGTGATAAGGGTTTTTACCACTTGTATACAGTTCAAAGAAATTTAAAGATTTTGATATACTTATAATATACAATTTCTTAGATGTTATAAAATCATATGGGCTGCCATGCCACTCTCATCTCGCAGTTTTTAGTCATCATTATCCTTTCGGTTTTTAACATTTTTTTGTTGTTTCATTTTTAATGGAGTAAAGGGGTTGTGGGTTATTTAATGAATTAATTCCAACTGTGGCTGGAAGCTTAAATTTATGATTGCAGTTTTTGGGGGCTTTATGGAATATACAGATTTTCATCCCAGCTATATGCGGGTTAGCTAGAAAATACAGGCTGTTTGCCAGGTTGAACATGAGTTTTATTGTGATGTATATTATATATATATGTTGCTCTATGTTCCAATATGTGATGTTAGTGTTAAGTGTTATCCAGGGGGGGGAATTTATATAATTTATAGGGTGTTGCCAGATATGTGTTGTTTTTTTATATAATTTAAGGAACCAGATTGATATATATATATATATATATATGGGATGAATTGAAATGGCCTTATTGAAACTGATTTGTTAGTATACTGAGATTATTTATTTATCAAGCGTGTTGTTATATTTGTATCCCAAGGGACTTGTAATTGATATCTGTATGTAACGAATTATGGGATAGATTGAAATGGCCTTATTGAAATTGATTTGTTAATAGGTTAAGACTATTTGTTTATCAAGCTCATTGTTATATTTGCACCTCAGGGGAATTATAATTGATATATGCATGTAACGAATTATGGGGTAAGAATAAAAGATGGTTATTACTGTTTACCGACCGAGTTTTATTGGAAGTCCCGTCTCACTGGACCCAGCGCAATTTTGGCTTCTCTAGGCCTTCCGCCTAGTTTTAAATAACTAGTGGCCTCTCTTTCAAAAAAAAAAAAAAATTGGAAAGAGGGGTTACAAATGGTAGCAGAGCGTGGTCGATTCTAGGGTTGAACCCTTGGGTCCTTGGGTATGACGGGGCTTGCAAATTCAGAAATTAAAACATAGGCCAATGTATGTCATGTTATTGTTTTATAGGTGTATGCCCGTGTATAATTGTTAGGTTGCTTAACTTGTGAGTATGATCGCACCACGGGGCAGGTATTCGTGGTTTGAAAATTTAAGATGTTGAACTGCCGGGGGGTCTCAAGCGTTGCCTGAGTGATAGAATACTAGTAATTCGAGGTCAAATTATAGCGTGTGGCATTAGCGGGATGCGGTCTGGCCCGATCGGAAGTCGGTACCGTCACCGACTTAATTCCTGGATTGCGAGGTTTTGAAATTTGATGCTAGTTCATGATTGCTAGTTATGTGTTGGTGAGACGTGTACGTCGTGATTGGTGTTTGCTGTTATGGATGTTAGATACTTGTTTGTTGTTGCTTGTTTTCTTCAGTGGTGCAGACGAGGTTGGTTCAGGAGTAGGCCAGGTCTCCGCAGCGCTAGAGAACCCGGGGGTCGCTCAAAGGAAGGACAGTACTTGAGTTTTTCCTAAATCTTTGTGATTATGTTTGGTTGTTATGTTTGGTGTATTGTGTGATTCTGGCGGGGGCAGGTTACCAGAGACTACCCAACCCTATTTCCGGCATTCTCCAGAGACTTCCGGTGGTGGATGGAGAAGATGAGGGCAAATTGTTGGTTTTCCTGGACATCGTCCTGCAGTTGGCGGATTTTCCGGGACTGTCCGATGATGTCCTCTTGTCCGTTATATATCCGTATTGCCGGGGTTCATTGGCTGAGCTGGTCACCGACACCCTGCGTCGTGGTGGCAGTATCGACTCTCTCCATGGGGAGGTGTTGGACTCTTTCATACCCCGTCGGCAACGTGAGCATTTGAAATGTGATCGGTTCTATCGTGCACAGGCCAACGGGGAGGCGTTGGTGGACTTTGAGCAGGATATTCGTAAAATTGCCCGGATTTTGAGGTTGGGGTTGCCCGAGAAGGATATCGTTCGAATTATTTTAGAAGGGGTGACGCCCAAGAGAGATCCCGTTTGGTGTTCGCGGACCGTCCACGTTGTTTTGCGGACCTTGAACGGCTGTGTGTGGTTTCCAGAACGGTCCAGGAGATTGACGAGTCCCGTGAGCAAGTAGCGAATGATAAGGTAAGACACGAGACGCATGGAGGGCTAATTGTTCCATCATCACACGGTGCTGAGATTGAAATTATAAACTCTTGTAACGAGAGGCGCCGTCGTTCACCTAATGTGACTTGTTTTAGGTGTGGTAGATTGGGCCAAATTAGACGATTTTGTACCGGGGTTGGGTCGAGTCCAACGTCCCTCCCCAAGGCGCCCAAGGTCATTCCGAAAAGGGTTAATAAGGAGAAGATATGTCGGAGGTCTTCTCCTACCTGTCCCGGGTCTTCTAGGGTACGCGCCTCCAGGCCAGTTGTAGGTCCTAGTTCTTTGGGCATCAAGGTCCTCCAAACCATCTCTAGGCCCACTTCTGTATGCCCCTTCTTGCTGTTGGAGTTGAAAAGGAGTCAACTCAGAGCATTAGTTGGCTCCGGATCAGCAAGATCTATCATTTCATCCAAAGTGTGCGAGGACCTTGAACGACAGGGTTTAATTAAAAGGTCAGAACAGTCTTCCGTGGTGTGCTGGACGGCATCCCAGGAAATTCTGCCCATTTCCCGGGTAGTTTCATTTAAATTTAAGATCGAGGAATTTTCTTGGATGTGGAGCTTTCTGGTTTCTCCTGCTCTGTGAGTTGAATGCATTATTGGTGCCGATTTCATCTGCAAAAGTGGTCTCGTTATTGACATCCAAGAGCACCAACGTTATTTTTAATTTAATCGGGGAGTTGTAATCCCTTTCCTTGGATATCAGGGGACCAGGCAAGATATCCAAGAGGTTAAGTGCCCCGACACATCTAGAGATCACCTCTCCCAGTCCCAGCGGTCCGCATTAGATCAGTTGTGTGAGCGTTTCCCCACTGTGTTAACTCCGGCCCTTGGGCTCACACATCTCTTGGAGTATAAAATCCGCCTAACGGACTCCAAGGTGTTGCGCTCCCACCCTTATAAATTTGCCCCTCCAAAGATGAGCATCTTGAGGGAGAAGGTTCAAGAGTTGTTAGATCAAGGGGTGATTGAACCTTCTCAGCCCAGTTATGCCAGTCCAGCGTTCCTAGTTCTGTTTGCTGTGGAATCTCACGTTGTCGAACTGGTAAGCTGGGTTGTTTGGGAAGTTGATTATTTCAATAATTTCTCGGGGCGGTAGTCTTTCATGAATTATAGTATATGGAGTATCTTTGTATTGATTCATGGTAAGCTAAGTTGATAAAGCTTTCTGTTTGTGTAATATAGTCACTCCACTTCTGGTGTTTATCGAAACAATAGGTCCTGAGGATCCTGCCGACCTCCCTCAGTACTCTTTCCGCCTGATTGCTATTTGGGTGATAGACAGATGTTTTATATGTCTTGACACCTAGGTCTAACAAAGTCTCCTTCCATACCCTTCCTCGGAACTGAGTCCTATGATCTGTAATAATTGACCTTGGAGTTCCTAATTCTGGTATGTATTGTTGGATTACTATTTACAGAACCTTTTTTGTAGTTGCCCGATTAATGGGGTACAGTTTTTTAAATTTGGAGTAATGGTCGAACATGATTATAATGAATTTATAATTGTTAGTTTGTTTTCTCCCTTCACTACGAGGTAACGGTCCACACACAATTATAAAATTCTAAATGTATTTCCTAAAATTTACAAAATTCCAAAGTTTTTGTAGGCCTATGTCTTGACATGTTAAATTTTTATTTTCTGTTATTGTAACACCTATTAACTATGCAACTACAATCAAAACTACTCCCTATAACTCTATTAGTATTATTATTTAAAATTACAACAATAATTATTACTGGAATATTATCAAAAAAAAATAATTCTCATTTTGTAATTAAACAATCTGTAAATGCATGGTTACATAAATCCTGCATAAGACATATCATCCACTCATTACTTAATAAAACTATAAATAACATCAACATATAAATCCTTACTTTGAACATTTAAATAAAAGTTTAATCATTTAATAATGATTTTCTATTTTTTCTGTTTTTCTTAGGCAATTCAGTCATTGCTGTACTAGGTACCTTTATTGTTTTCTCATCTTATATACATTTGATAATTATTATTTGATTGTACAGTATTTAATTTATAACATTAGGTCCACCATTATTCACACTATTAATTGTATGTTTCCATGTATCTATAATGATTGTGTTCTTGTATTATTTAATTATATAGGTTAGTTAACATTTTGGTATTATATTATTTTACATTCTATAGTATTTGGGTCTATTATCCGTCAATTTGTAATTTGATTATTATTATATTATATGATACTTTTGACAAAACAATTTGTTTACTGATGGTAATGGTCCCTAATGCTTTCTGGGTTTGTAAGTCTATTATTGTAATTATTTGATATTCATGTCATCATCGGGGTATTTTGCATCACTTTACCTAAACATTAATTTGGGTACGGCAGGTATAGTCTAAGTCAGTTTAAATTTGTCATTTGTTCATCTTCACTATCATTTTTAAAAGATATATTTCTTCTTGTTGAGTTTCTTACCCATGATCTTCATTAAATCTGGTACGATATCAAGCTATGCCAAATGTAATGTTACATAACACCCTGCCACCAAATTTGATTATTTTAATAAAATAATATATTTTGTTGAAATTATCAATTATATTATCTTTCATATTAGCACTTGTTATCCTTTTTATGATCTGGTATACTTGTCTTTAATTATAAGTGTTCCATCCCTGGAACATGTTACCTCCCTAACAAATTAATCATTATCACATATATTTTGGAATCAGTCGGGGGGCTCTCTTGACCTAATACCCCGCTATCCTTATAATACATAATACATCAATAATATCGATTGCTGGAACTATCTCATCAGTCAATCACATTTAATAATCACTAGTCTATTCACTACTAAATCAAATAAAAATAATATAATAATATATTCTTGGGATGGTTCACTCAGTTTAACTTCTCAGATCTAAATATTTCTTTCCATTGATTCCTTCAGATGTTCATTTTCTTGAGGCGATATTAAGAACATTTTTATTTTTAATTGGTACTATCTTCTTTCCTTCTTTATCAGTACTGCTTAATCTTCATTTTTCATTCACTATCTTTATTCAATTAAAACGTAACAAGTATCTGTATCTATAGTTGTTGTTGATTCTCTCACAATCATGATAGCTGTTAGTTATTCGTAGTAATTTCTTTTCTAGTCTCGTCTTATTTTCATCGTCGATTGTCTACATTTGTCTTTTCTTATTCATTTTATAATACTTTGGTTTCTCCTGATTCATGGATGTTTTCTCTTTCTTTTATATCCAAATAATAAGTTCGTAATTATATTTAATAAGATGTGCTTATTTCTTTCAGCATTTTGAGATTTATTCAAATTCGTTTATTCACTTGATCCAAAATAACATTATCAAAATGTACTGTAAGTTGTCCTTACTATTTGTTTGAATTTTCAGATTTATTCGAAAATGGTTTTAATTGGTTTCATAATACCTTTTTAAGGAAACTTGGTTGTATGTTCCCTTAATCTTCTTCGTCTCCACATCACTGATTACATAAGTATTGTTGTTATTGCTTTTTACAACAACATATGGTCCATTATAAAGTAATAATAGCTTTTTTGCTATTCCTTCCTAGAACTTGGTAATTCGCGGTTTTTTAACAATACTTTATCTCCAATCTTGTACTGGATTATTTTCTGTTGAACTATTTTGTATTTTTTCCTTCTTTTCTCCACTTGCTCATTCTGTTTGCTGTGGAATCTCACGTTGTTGAACTGGTAAGCTGGGTTGTTTGGGAAGTTGATTATTTCAATAATTTCTCGGGGTGGTAGTCTTTCATGAATTATAGTATATGGAGTATCTTGTATTGATTCATGGTAAGCTAAGTTGATAAAGCTTTCTGTTTGTGTAATATTGTTACTCCACTTCTGGTGTTTATCGAAACAATAGGTCCTGAGGATCCTGCCGACCTCCCTCAGTACTCTTTCCGCCTGATTGCTATTTGGGTGATAGACAGATGTTTTATATGTCTTGACACCTAGGTCTAACAAAGTCTCCTTCCATACCCTTCCTCGGAACTGAGTCCTATGATCTGTAATAATTGACCTTGGAGTTCCTAATTCTGGTATGTATTGTTGGATTACTATTTACAGAATCTTTTTTGTAGTTGCCCGATTAATGGGGTACAGTTTTGTAAATTTGGAGTAATGGTCGAACATGATTATAATGAATTTATATAGTTTTCTCCCTTCACTACGAGGTAACGGTCCACACGCAATTATAAAATTCTAAATGTATTTCCTAAAATTTACAAAATTCCAAAGTTTTTATAGGCCTATGTCTTGACATGTTAAATTTTTATTTTCTGTTATTGTAACACCTATTAACTATGCAACTACCATCAAAACTACTCCCTATAACTCTATTAGTATTATTATTTAAAATTACAACAATAATTATTACTGGAACATTATCAAAAAAAAAAATAATTCACATTTTGTAATTAAACAATCTGTAAATGCATGGTTACATAAATCCTGCATAAGACATATCATCCACTCATTACTTAATAAAACTATAAATAACATCAACACATAAATCCTTACTTTGAACATTTAAATAAAAGTTTAATCATTTAATAATGATTTTCTATTTTCTATTTTTCTTAGGCAGTTCAGCCATTGCTGTGCTAGGTACCTTTACTGTTTTCTCATCTTATATACATTTGATAATTATTATTTGATTGTACAGTATTTAATTTATAACATTAGGTCCACCATTATTCACACTATTAATTGTATATTTCTATGTATCTATAATGATTGTGTTCTTGTATTATTTAATTATATAGGTTAGTTAACATTTTGGTATTATATTATTTTACATTCTATAGTATTTGGCCTATTATCCGTCAATTTGTATTTTGATTATTATTTATTGATTATTTATTATTGATTATTATATTATATGATACTTTCGACAAAACAATTTTTTTACTGATGGTAATGGTCCCTAATGCTTTCTGGCTTTGTAAGTCTTATTATTGTAATTATTTGAAATTCATGTCATCATCGGGGTATTTTGCATCACTTTACCTAAACATTAATTTGGGTACGGTCAGGTATAGTCTAAGTCAGTTTAAATTTGTCATTTGTTCATCTTCACTATCATTTTTAAAAGATATATTTCTTCTTGTTGAGTTTCTTATCCATGATCTTCATTAAATCTGGTACGATATCAAGCTATGCCAAATGTAATGTTACAATATGTACGAGAATATATTACGATGTTCTTAAAAAATGACAATCAAAGGAATATCCTGGAGTCCAGCTAGACCGACATACTTAACTGAGTGCGTTACAATTTGCTAACGATAAAATAATAATAAAAGAGAGTGAAGATAAATTACAACTTGCAGTGCACCGACTGAATCAAGTATGTCCAGAATATAATATTAAAATTTCCTTGCATAAGACGAAAGTCATGGTTTTCCAAAGCAAGTATCCCGTTAGGTCGAAAATAATTGTCAACAGTAAGCCAATCGAACAAGTATCAAATTTTTCATATTTGGGGTGCGACACAAGCTATAATTATGACAGTGACATGGAAATAAAATAAATAAGTTCCAGAGAATATGTGGCACAATAAATAGAACATTAAATAACAAAACACGAAAAGATACAAGGATAAAATTTTATAAAACGATGACTGTATCTGTACTTGTGTATGGCAGTGAAAGTTGGATAAATACCAAAAAACTCTACAGCAAAATACAGGCAGCATAAATGAGATTTTTGAGACGGGTCAAAGGCTGCACAAGACGAGATTTAATAAGAAATGAAGACGTGCGAAATGAACTAAATGTATATGAAATAAATGAAAAATAACTGATAATAAAGAAAGATGGAATCAACACGTAAATAGAATGGGAAAATGGGAGGATACCCAAAAAAAAAACTTAATACTTAACAAATATAGGAAGACCACGAAAACGGAGGTCATAAGTTTTTGAGGACGGGGTACAGGCAAATGCCTAATCCTTGTAGTGCAGAAGAAGAAGAAGAAGAAGAAGAGAAGAAGATTTCCCATGTCATCACATTTCTGTTAATTTGCATGTAGTGAAATTTTTAACATGCAATAAACTTTCGTTCTATAAGAGATAGCTTTAGCCTATGTCAGCGAGTGAAATTTAGAAACATTACAAATTTTATTTTGGTATTTGTTTCGTTAAATCCCCCCTTTTATTTTTAAGATATTGGCGGTTTGTAAAACTTTGTATATCTTGTGTCGGTTCCATATCATAAAATTTCTTCGTCGTCTACAGAATGCGCGCGCAGTAGTGTTGCATGCAATCGGTTGCATAGCGTTTTAGGCTACATTTGAATCAATGCCCCACGAGTGCGTGAAACTAAAATTTGCACAAGCAGTTTTAAGGGTTGCAATGGTTTTGCAATCGATTGTAAGCGTAATAGGTTATTTTTAAACCAATGTCCCAAAAGTTCTTTTGCAATTGGTTGCATTCAATTAATTTTGTAGTGTAATAAAGGCCTGAAAAACACAATTGTACTATGAGAAATTACAAGTTGTAAGACGCGGTTCGTAACTCTGTCCACCACGAGAAACGTAAACTCACGATACACACGACAAGTTTACAAGACACTTTAGGGACTATTTGTACTCTTTTCGCAGTATTCTGCAACTATGGTTGTTGCCTAACGGCACGAAGTCACTCTGTCCTTCTCTTGTTCGTCTTCTTCTTCTGAACCCAGAAGTTGGCATATTTGCAATTTCTTTCCTTCCGAAGTTAGTCACTTTCCAACTACCTACCTTCTTCTTTTTATCATCACCAACGTTCTTTTAATTGAATCGTGAGTTCGGTTCTGGTTTTGTATTGTATTTGCTGTCATTGCATTAATTGTACGCGATGATTTTGCCAAAATATAAACTGTTACTTAACATAATTAAAATTATATTCAAGAAAGCAGCAAGCCTTTCTTAATCTCGTCGTTGTTTAATATAACAAAAACAAAGTTTACTTAATTAATTCTTGTTCTTCACAGTACACAATTACAGAAAAGTAGGTTCGTTTCAGAGAGGTTTCATTATCAAAACTCTGTGCCAAACATTTGTTCCAATATTTTCTGAGAATTTCAATTAAAGAAAGAAAAGTGTCGTGTATTTTAAACACTCAACTTTACAACGACAGTAAAAGGAGAGAAGTCTTGGTATTAATTGTTAAATAAATCAACTTCACAAACAGAAAAGTATATCCAGTAAGGATTTATATTAAGGCCTCAAAGTGCCATATGCTAACACAGCACAGTATCTAGGTATGGCGCTGGATACAAAGTTTAAATGGAAAGACCATGTAAAGAAATGAAGAAGGAGCTCAGCATAAAGTACAGAAAAATGTACTGGCTGTTAGAAAGAAACTCGCAACTAATAGTTGAAAAAAACTGCTGTTGTACAAACAAGTCCTGAAGCCTGTGTGGACTTACGGAATTTAGGTGTGGGGCTGTACAAAGAAAAACTTAGGAAAGATACAAACTTTTCATAACAAAGTACTCAGAAGCACAGTGAATGCCCCATACTATATAAGGAACGACAACCTAATAGCAACTTATAATCAGCGAAATAATAACAAAATATGCATATAAACATGATCAGAGGATTCAGATCCACAATAATAATGCGACACATGGGTGGAAGAAGCTCCACACGTCCTAAGGCGACTCAAAGACAAAAGCCACATGATTTGGTGTCGCAATAGAAAGCAATTAATATGTATAGGTCTATAAAATATAACGTGAAAGACAGAATAATCTTGGGATTAGTCACAGGGCTTCACCCCATCACCCGTGAATGAAACATGAAGGAGAAGCTGCTGGATGAGCTTGCTCAGTTGTAGCACTAAGGGAGGTGTTTTTAGTGGGTTAGAGATCCACACTACTAGGAACTACGGGATTCCTAGTGTCTGTAGAGATTTTCACCTACCCTCGTAAAAAAAATTATTAAATAAAAGTCATCTGCTAAGTCAATGATTTTCAATTGGCGTGGCGCGACCAAATCTTTGAAAGACAAATTTAATAAGTACTCTATTTATTTCAATATCTAGACCAATATTAAAAATCGGTATAGAGAACTATACATGACTTCTACGTTCTAAGATTTCTATTTAAAATTTTTAAATATAAATTAAAAATTTGACAAGTTTGACAAGCTGAAATGAAATATTTTCATAGAAACTACTTCTTTGTTGCCGATAACGTAGCACACGTATAAAAATTTACTCCTTCCACATTCAACTCTAATTTTCATTTATAGAAAATTACCCCCTCCCCCTTCAACTACCCTTTTTATTTATACATATTTCATCTAACTTTCTACAGTGGATATTATCACCTTTCTTTCAGAATATTTTATTTATCAAAATTAAGTACTTTACTCTTGTTAAAACGTAAAACGGTGCAGATACACTATCCTTTCTCCTTACCCGATCTTCACCAAAATCAATAGGCCTTGAGTCCCCTACAGTTCAGGCAGGTATGCAAACAATTTTTGATTTTGTTTGAATTTGCGGCAGTTATCGTTTGCCATATAAAAAATTCTACGCACACACACAGACACATTTCGAAAAATGACATTTCTTCATGTTTTGAGGGTAGTACAATCAGAATCAGCCCTTATCTCGAACACGATTTTTTTCACCATAACCATACTTCCATTTCCTTATGGAACATGGAAGTAAATATTATCTTAAATAGCGACTGTCTTATAACAGAAACTATCAACATATTTGTCACTTTTCTTTAATAAACGTACTGTATTTTTCATTTCATTTGCCTAGTGGAATCTGTATTTGCTCTACTAATCTGTTGTTCTTATATTGAAAAACGAGTCTATTGGTTTTTATCCCTTGGCTAGATAAACTGTTGTGAGGAATCGTCAGTATCCTTTGGCGATTGTTCGTTGTTTCGTCCTCGATTCGTAATCTTTTATTCAATCTTACTGTTACATCGGTCGCACTGATCGTCGCATGGTACGTTACGACGGTCTACTTGATACTCGTATGGTACAGTGGAAAACAAAATACAAGACACCAATAAAGTCACTAAAAACCAGCTTTAATTATCGCAAATAACAGTTTATAATCAACTTGTAAAATAATTCCGAAAGTCCTACGATTCTTCGGGATAAGCCAAACTCGTCAGTCGGTCAACATTCGCTTCAATCTCTTGAAGGCTCTCCCCTGAACGCTGTTACCTCGCTTTAAGTTGAACACGGTACACTTAGCACAAATGTTGATCACCGTAGCGTAATTCCAGAGCTCATGTTAATTTTGCATAGATTTTCTGGCTGCCAGGTGGCACTTTCTGTAACCCCCCTTCCTTCCTGTTCTGCAGCAGGTCTTTTTAAAGAAAGGATTAGTGAAATCGCTTTCTCTTCCTCCGTCCATTTATTTAAGCGAGCGGCAGCTTCAAATTGGCAAACATAAGTTGCGAATGTGTGCTTCCATCAAACGTTGGAGTTTTTGCGTAAACTGGCCCCAGTACAGATAACGGCACTCTTTTGTTGTTGGACCTTATTCAGCGTTTATTAACGGTCTTCTTTTAACAACTATTTCTTTCAACAAATGTTTGACTTTCTTTTTAATATGTTTTATTGAATTTGTAATAGAATCTTCTAACTTTGACATATTTGCTTTTTCATTTTTGTGCTTACATTTTGCGTCTTGTCATTTTTCAGCTTCTTCTGACTCCCGTGTTTATCGTAGAATTGCTCGGAATGTTTCTATCATCTGGCTGGTATCCATGTTAACATATCAATTACAATAAACAGTATTATTCTGCAAAGTCTGCTCTGTTTCCACTGTTAAAGATTCTGTCCCACCTCTGACACCACTGTTACGACGGTCTAGTGATCGTCGTATGGTACCAGAACGTTCCGTAACGGCGTAATACTTTTCCGCACTACGTAACAATACAGTGGAAAACAAAATACAAGACACTAATGATGTCACTACAAACCAGCTTCAATGATCACAATTAACAGTTTGTAATCAATAAGTTATTCAACAAGATGTTTCTCGTACAGCAATTCAAGTTAATCTGTCCACACAAATAATAATGTCAACTATAATGAATCCCGCACTATAATCACTTTTTACTAATACACTACTTAAAACGCACTGCGTAAATTGCCCGACAATAACTCGAACTTCATTTGAATAAATCGCCACTTAAACTGAAACTAAGCGTCGCTGAATGCTTATATTTATAGCCCGCTGATATTCCAGAATAATCCATAATACGCGTAAGCACTACTAGAGAAAACACTATAGCGTAATTGGTTGCGGCCTTGAACACAGTGCGCGCAGACCGGTCTCGGACTGGAACAGTCTAGTTAACGCATGTTAAGGATAACGTACGCACGCAACATTACAGCTGGGCTCTGATGGGATAGCCGAGAAACATGTAGAACCTTCTGTAATTGCGTGACAATACGTTTAATTGTTTTCAAACTACAACTCGACACACGCATAAGACTCGGTCAATGAGTTTTCGGAACCACAAAACACATTTTGGAATTCACTAACACATACTGGAGGTAAGAGAGCAGAACACTCTACTAAACTACAATTACATCGATACCTCATAATCAAGCAGTCAGACAGTGTCTACACGCTCTGCGCTACCTGAGAAGAGATATTAGCAAACATTTCGAGCTAGGTTTTGTTATTTAATAATACTAAAATTTATTTTCATAATAGTAACGTTTTTCATTTTGTATTGTAGCTTACAAGATTTAGGCCTATGTAGACTAATCTGCTTCAGTGGCTACAATATATCGATTTCAGTCTTCACATTGAATATTTTATGTAAACATAAAAGTATCATCTCGAAAGTAAGTTTCCCTATTTTTTTTCAAAGGGAAATGGCGCAAGCAGGCTGACGAAGGTTGGGGAACATTTATTTGTGTGTAGTGGCAGTAGTGCCAAAACCTCATCCGGTGTGTAACAACGTAATAACAACACGCATCCTAAAATCATGGACGTTACATTTACCAGCGTGTCCGATTACGAAGTGCGTGGTGTGATTCGGTTTCTTGCTGAAAAAAATGAATCAGCGGCTGAAATTCATCGTCACTTAGTTTCTGTGTACGGGCCTGAGTGCACGAGCATTCAAATGGTCCGCAGGTGGCATACGTCGTCCTTGAAGAGGATAACGAATGTGAACGATGAACCGCGCAGTGGGAAACCATCAGCTTCAACTGAGAATCCAGCTCTTGTTGACGCCGTTAAGTCGATTGTGTTGGAGGACAGACGCGTCTCCTTAACGAAATTCTTGCGTGATTACCTGCCAATTTCCAGACAAGTCGAGCATCAATAGGGAGGATTGTCAGTGATGTGGTGGGATTTCGAAACGTTTGCGCACGGTGGGTACCCCGTTTGTTGTCTCAAGAACACAAAGAAAAGAGGATTGCCGCCGCCCGCAAGTTGCACGACATGTTCCGGGAAAAAGGAGATGATATAGTGACCCACATCATAACAGGAGATGAAACATGGGTTTATCATTCCACTCCTGAAACGAAACGACAAAGCATGGTCTGGAAAACCACGAGTGAGAGCGCGCCGAAAAAATCCAAAGTTGCACACTGCACCGGGAAAGTGATGGCTATGATTTTTGGGGACGCTGAACGTGTCTTGCTCGTTGATTATCTGCCTAGCGGGTCACAATAAATGCAGAGAGGTATTGCGAGACTCTAAAAAACTG
Organism: Magicicada septendecula; assembly: GCA_034769895.1. Classification (NCBI taxonomy): domain Eukaryota; kingdom Metazoa; phylum Arthropoda; class Insecta; order Hemiptera; family Cicadidae; genus Magicicada; species Magicicada septendecula. The sequence goes on from CM068373.1 coordinate 352,865,846, forward strand.
TGATCAGCGATAAAGCGGAAACGGTTCGGTCTTTTGAGCTACAAAGTTCTTTCACATCCTCATTCCTCGCGAGTCACGTAGAATTTGTTGGAGGCTTTTCGTTTTCGATGGAAGATTTTCGACTATTCCCCATATTCATCCGATTTGGCTCCGACTGATTTCCATCTGTTCCACCATCTTAAAGAACACCTGAGAGGACAACGTTTCGAAACGGATACGGAATTGAAACAGGAGGTTGGCGTCTGGCTCCGAAAATTGGGCAGGCAGTGGTTCAAAGAAGGAATCGAAAAACTGTTTTTACGCTACAGAAAGTGTATTGACAAGGCTAGACATTATTCTGAAAAGTAAATACATGTTTCTGAATAAAAGTATAATTTCTTTTTAAATTTTACATGTGTTTATTATTTTTTCTAAAACAGGAAAACATATTTTTTAGATGACCCTCGCATATAATTGAATTACATAAATAAACGCTTAGTATAGTTCTCCAGATAATTTCTATTTTCCTGACAATTGTTACACTAGTTACGGCAGCATCAGTGGATAAATTGGAACTAACCTCCAGTCAATTCGATTTAATTACCTCTAGTTATTTATTTATTTAATTGAAGAATTAATAAAATGTTCTACAAAGTGCCGAGAGACTATTCAATCAGGGTAAATATATATTGTATAATATCTGTCTTATATATTTATTATTATACTCATATGATGAAGTGAGTATGTAGTGAGTGAAGTGCGTACACGTACCGTTACACATACGTTAAATACGTAAATTTCCCGGTTTTACTTATATACAATTAAGTACAGCCCCTTATATTTTTACATTAATTGTCGAAAATTGACTGTGGTTGGTTCCTCAGATTAACTGTGGCCCTCAGGAGCTCTTAAAGCTGTAAAACCACTGTTCTATGGAGAGCCACAAATTGTTAAATGTTTGATTAACAATATAAAACAATTTAAATTGTACACCGATTGAAACAAACCAAGACGTAAGACAAGGTTGTTGTCTGTCACCACTACTTTTTAAACTTTATGTAGATGATCTCCTCAAAAATGGAAACAACAAACCCTTGACGGTATTAAAGTCCACCAAAATAAAAGCTTAAAAACCATTCCCTTTGCGGATGACCAAATTATATTCGCCACTTCAGGAGACGATTTCCAAAGAGCAATAAAATAGGAAAAGAATATAACTGTGACATATCTGAATCAAAAAACAAAAGTAATGGGATACACGGAATATAATGAACCGTTTCGGACAAAAATATGCATAGACAACACATGCGTAGAACGAGTAAGACATATCAACTATCTTGGACGTGACATTACTTATGATCAAGATAGTGGTGTAGAAAATAAAGTGACGAATTTCACAAGAATGTGTGGAACAATTTGGAGAACGTTGAGAAATAAATGTAGAAACGAAACTCAAATAAAATTGCATAAACCAACGGCAATACCTACACTACTGTATGGTTCTGAAACTTGGATCATAAAGAAAAAATATGAACGGAAGATACAAAGAGCAGAAAAAATTTCTGAGGTCAGATAAAATGAGTAATAGACGAGATCATATAATAAAAAAGGAGATAAGAAGTAATTCAGATGTTTTGCAGTTAATGAAATGATTAAAGAAGACAGAAGAAAATAGATTCAACACATGGATAGAATGGAAGGACGTAGAATACCAAAGATAACGAAAGAACACTATCCTAGAGGCAGAAGAGAAGTTGACAGGCCTTAGAAAAGGTGGACTGTGGAATAGGAACAGACCGCTAAAGCCTAAACCGTTAAGAAGATGGTGATGAAACAATTCAAACACCATTCAAGCTAACTAAGCAAAAAAAACCATTTCAACTAAAATTTGGTTGAAATCGGACAAGGAAAACACAATTATGTTTTTCAACCAATTACGCTTTTCTCTGGTAACTTTTGGATTTTAACGTCCATTGCCAAACTTCGCCGCTCTGCTTCCGTTGTTTCCTGTACATCGTCTGTAGTCTGTCTCACTGGCAAAGAAGGACGCTACTGTACCATTTCGTTCACTTACATGGTAGCTTAATAAATCCTGAACAAATGTTTAAAGGCTTCTTGTATGAATCTTGAAACTAGAACTCGATCGAAGGTTGTTTTTTTTTTGTATCGGCCATCTAAGGACCACATGCCAATTTCAATTCTTTATTCTTTGTTCTTTTCTTTTTCTTTTTCTCCAATATCTTTCATCTTTTCACTGTTTAACTTCTTCCTGTCTTCAGTCTTCTTTGAACCTGCGTTTTCCTCTCTGCTACCCTAGACTCCTTCCATTTTTAACACTTTTGCCCGAAGAACTTCTCTTTCAATTGCTTCTTCTGCGTTTATATTATTTTTTTCCTAGATCCTTTTGGACTTTTTCAATCGAACATGATGTTGACTTCGTCCCCCACAGATATTTGAAGATCTGCTTTGGTAACCGATTGTCGTCTAATCTACATAAATGTCCAAAAAATAATTGTCTTTTTTTATCATTGTTTCTGTTACATTTTCTATACTTTGATATATTTCGTCATTACTTCTTAATTTCTAACCTTCTGCAGTTTTCGTGGGCTAATATTGTTTCTAATAATTCGTCTTTCTAATACTTCTAGTTTGTCTGAATTATAATTCATGGCTAGATATCCACTTGCTTATAGGCACTCTGGCTTCACTACTGTACTGTAATGCCTTATTTTCACACTTTTAGATATGCACTTTTTGTAGTAAATATCTTTAGTTATACCTTCATCTTTAGTTATATCTTTAGCTATACGAAGGTTGTTATTATTATTACTATTACAAATTAATAAATTATAATGTTTCGGACACTAGCCATCTTATTAGAAAAATTTTTAAATACGTTTCTCTCTCTAAAATCTCTGGTCATCCTCAGCTGAAATAACATTTTTATAGTATCATATTTATCAATAATAAATATATATTGACACAACATGCCAACGAAAATATTATTAAATATAAGAAACAATCTTTTTTTATTTATAAAAAAACCGCTTAAGGATGATGTTATGTCTGTCGCAAAAGAGGTTGTTTTCTTTTCTTTATGACTAGCCGTGGAATTCTCCAGCGGCCTTCTTGGTAACTAAGAGATAATTTATGTTTCTAATACTTAATAATTTTTTGATCCAATCTTTTATTGTTGTGTATTCATTGTTTATAACCTAAATGTACTTTACATATGATTTATAATCAAGTTTTAATTACTCACATTGTTAATTTCGATCGATTTCGGTCATAGACCATCGTCAGAACATATACACTGTGCAATCGCGATTAAAATGTAGTAAAACAGTTACTATTCACAAAAACCGAATTTGTAAACACTGACTAATGATCGAGAAACGTACGTTTGTGTCCAAAGTGTCTCGAATTTCTCGATGACCGAAATCGTAGTAAAGTAAGTAATTAAAACTTTACTATAAATAATGTGTACATAAATTGTTCATAACGTTTAGATTATGAACAATGAATACACTACAATAGAAGATTGGAATTATAGGTAATATTAGTAAGCAATTAGTGTGTGTATATTACAAATACATTGTGACGATTTAAATTGTAACAATTACGAAAATAAAAAAAAATTTTTAATTAATTAAGGTTGCGTACAATTAACCATTTAAATCTCACATGATACTAATAAAAACATGTAGGTACTAAATGTGAATGTAAGAAGTAATTAATCAGGGCAAAGTATCCGTAAAGAAAAGGCATATTGTAAATAATTATTTTGTTCGTATTTAACCCTTTGCTTGCTATCAAGCGCCTACCTGTTGATACCGGAATCGACATGTTTTCCGAGTCTACTGTAATTAAAAATAATATAGTAAACTAATGTTAATAATTAAAGTATCTGTAGACACAGAGAGTAACTAAAACAATTAATTTAAATGATGTATTTTTATCTAGCGATAGTTGGTATAAATAAAAAGGGTTTATTCAAAGAGAAACAGGAACTATATATGCTCGCGGAATAAACACCCCACTCTCTCTCTTGTCATGTACAAGGGTAGCGGACGAAAAATACCTCTCTCGCGATGACGACTCCCAGTAGTGCAGACGCACGAGCAAAATGCTCTGTTCAAAAGTTATGCAATTTATTGTTAGTGTGGATTAATTAATTATTATTTTGTATTTTACTAAGTGTTACAAAAAGTGTAACATGTAACGTTAACTAAAAGAACATTTCAAAAAACTTTGTAACAAGAAGAAAGATGTAACTACAAACGATAAGTGTTAAAAAAAAAAAAACGATGACTGCAATCTTCACCGATGGACGAATCTTTTCAACTTCTCACGTGTGGTCATGGACCATCTGAATTACAACTCTAGTATACCCTACCGATGATGCGGTTCGAGACATCTGAGAATCAACGAGTATCTGTGTAGAAGACTCTACCTATCCTGCAGACGTTTTAAGCCATGAACAACTGAGACCAGACCAAGACGAGGACGACGTTTTAGGACTCCCAAGACGGAACCACATGGAGGAGATTACTACATCCAAAAATAGAGGTGACTCGATAGCACGTCTATCGAGGAATAATGATAATAGGTTTTGTAACACAATACTCTATTAAAGACACTTTCAGAGACGATTGATTTTATAAGAGTATAAAGTAAAAACTTAAATTTGAGAATTTAATTGTAACTATTCAATATCATTCAATTGTAACAGTTTAGATATTAACGTAACGTAGTATTATTAATACCATTCTTCTAATGGAATATATAAAGAAGCAAAATGGTAAAAAGTCTTGCAAGATAAAGTTTTGAATTGAATATAATTAAAAGATTAGAGACTAAATATCAATGGTTACCCGGATCCGGGGGTATAGCTAGATAAATCTGTTGTGATCCCGTAGTCTAAATAAAGCAATTCAGTTAACTTTAATAATTTGATTAATAATGTCATGGGATCTGTTCTTTGGAGTAAATGTTATATTTCAAATGTTTAATAAAGCAAATCTTCTTGTTACACACATATACGGAGTATATAAATCAACAGTTTCACCTTCCCTGATTCCTTGTATGTCTTACTGTGTATTGTTCTGATTTAAATTTCAGCTCGTCTGGAATAAGGCAGCCTGAAATAATTGGCAGAACCAATTATTTTGTGTTCCCTCCGTTATAACTCAAAAGAAGAGGTTATAAAATGCGCGACTCTGCTCTTAATTAATAATTAACTGCTAATTAATAATAAATGTGCTATGGTGTAAATAATAATTAATTGTGTATTGTGCTGTTGTCTAATTGAGAATAATTGTAAGCATCGTGACGCAAGTAAGATGCGGCACTCTGCTTGGTTGCTTAATTGCTTAATTAATTGTGTACCGAGTGTCACAAATAAGATGCGCACTTTTTATGACTTGTGTTGTTAAACAGTAATTGTGTCCCTATTCATAAGCTGTTGATTTATTTACTCGTGTATTTTAATATGTGTCAGAAATTTAAATAAGATAAAAATAATAATTAATATTATAGTAATATAACATAATATGTGTAAAGTAAGATTAACATATAATCCACATGTAACCATGTAGGAGCTTGTCAAAAGTTCATTCAACAACACGTCTGTTTGTAAACAATACCAGACCGGTTGAATTCTTATCTGTTCCTGTTAGTGTGTATATTGTCATTGTGAATCCCCCATCGCGGAATGAAACAATCACTTCACCCTCTTTGCTTGCCCTATTGTTATAAGAAGCGTGTCCTTTCCTGTGTGTCGTCTTGTGACTAGTAACCATGTATCTCCCCTTTGTTGGAAATTAAATCGAATTAAATAAAACAAGTGTACTAATTAATTTAATGGAATGATGTTTCCCTAAGTAAATAAACTAATTCGAAATAAAAAGAAACCGTCTCTTAAATCAGACCAAAGTAATAATAATAAATAATAAGTCATTTAAAATAAAAAGTTTAATAAGATCGTAAATTATTATAACACGTTAGTATAATTATAATTATAAAAGTGTATTAGTGAGATAAGTAAAAAGAAATGAGTAATAATAAATAAGTTGTGTCCTGCTTGAAAATAAGTCCCTAGCCGCCAGCTATTGTTAAATGGAACCATAGAGATCTATCCACCCCCGAGTCGACTTCTCCCCTTTGTACTCATAAACGAGGCCATTGTAGAAAACTAGTTTGACCTACATTCCAGCGTAACAGCTGATCGTTGAAAGTAAAGTGTTTGTCCCCTCTCGCATAGTGTGTTACAGTTAATTGCTTAGAAGTGAATAAAGACTCCCCTTCGTGACATTCCGCTTATCTCAGTAAAGTAAGCAACTAGAATTAAAAATAATCTAGGGTTGAGTATGGGATCAACTTTAGATTATCTTTAGTATAAGTAAGCGAAATAGATATAAGGAACATAACTCAGTCACAATGGCGCCGCACTGAAAAATTCTTTACAAGAGTTAAAGACAGTAGTAGAAAACTAACTACTAGAGTTAGAGTACGCAAGATGTAATCAGTCGGGCCATGATGTTGTGAGGTTACGTAAATTAGTAGTAAAAATAAAATTAAGTTAGATTTTAAGAAACGAGATAAAGGGAAGGTCACGGAAGAAAAGAATATGAGTACCAAGAGCTGATCGTTTAAATAGAATTTAATGCCTAATGCCAAAGGTTTAATAATAATCTCTGTTAATAATTGTTTACCATGTATTAAAGTGTGTAGGAAATAATTGTGTATAGTATTGTAGAGCAAATAATATTGTGATTTAAATTTTTAAATGAATAAATGACTTATTTAACCCTCCCTTGTTAGATAAAGTATTAAACCCCATGTCCCTTAGTAAGCTTGTAAACTCAGCCAAATTAAAACTTAAGTAAATAAAGTGTCCTAAGTAAATATGGTAAGACTATAGGAAATAATTCTACGTAACTTTTAAAACCCCAAAGTAATAATAAGTGATTAATAATTGCTAAATAAATCTTAAGTTAAACAAATTTGTGTAACGTGTAAATAAGTAGTAGTAAATCGTATCGCAGTAAAATAAGAAAGAGGTAAATAATAATACGAGTAACGTTGCATAGTGAACACCCCAGTTGTGGGCAGTAAGAGAACAATAGAGCGTGTTATGAAATGTAGTAAGCCACTCACCCCCTCTCAATTGTATAAACGGTAGCACTCCCTAAACGATGAATACCGCCGCGTATTACAATGCATTGTGTAAAGTGTCTCCCCTTCCCCATAGTTTGTCGAGTAATTGTTAAAGAGTTAAATGAAAAGTATCTTCATGAATTTCCGCTTCTCTCAAAGCAGTGATCTAAAGTGGAGTATGGGATCCTCTTTAGATTACATTAGAAATAAGTTTATGATATATAATCCAGAAGTGATTATACATGTTAAGTAACGAGTCACAACGGCGCCGACTAAAAAAGCGTAATGATGAGCCAAAAGAGCCACGAAATCATTTTTGAATGCTGAAAGCTAACGTGTAGAGTTAGAGTAAGCTGATGTCAGTCGGGCCACAATATTGTGAGTTGCTGAAATTAGGGAACTTAGTATTATGAGTAAGTACTGTATTTAATGAGAAAAAGGGAATTTCATGGAGAAGGAACATTTAAATGAGAATTTAAGATCATTTAAAGAGAATTTAAAACAAATAAACCGTGCAATAATTAAAATTAAAAGAGAATAATAATAAATAATAATAATAAGAAGAAATTTCATATAGTACTACCCAAGCATTCTCTCGGTACATAGCTGACCAAAATTTTTAGGAGTCTGTGTTGGTAAGGAGGCGGAGTATGTGACGATTTAAATTGTGACAATTACGAAAATAAAAAAAAATTTTAATTAATTAAGGTTGCGTACAATTAACCATTTAAATCTCACATGATACTAATAAAAACATGTAGGTACTAAATGTGAATGTAAGAAGTAATTAATCAGGGCAAAGTATCCGTAAAGAAAAGGCATATTGTAAATAATTATTATGTTCGTATTTAACCCTTTGCTTGCTATCAAGCGCCTACCTGTTGATACCGGAATCGACATGTTTTCCGAGTCTACTGTAATTAAAAATAATATAGTAAACTAATGTTAATAATTAAAGTATCTGTAGACACAGAGAGTAACTAAAACAATTAATTTAAATGATGTATTTTTATCTAGCGATAGTTGGTATAAATAAAAAGGGTTTATTCAAAGAGAAACAGGAACTATATATGCTCGCGGAATAAACACCCCACTCTCTCTCTTGTCATGTACAAGGGTAGCGGACGAAAAATACCTCTCTCGCGATGACGACTCCCAGTAGTGCAGACGCACGAGCAAAATGCTCTGTTCAAAAGTTATGCAATTTATTGTTAGTGTGGATTAATTAATTATTATTTTGTATTTTACTAAGTGTTACAAAAAGTGTAACATGTAACGTTAACTAAAAGAACATTTCAAAAAACTTTGTAACAAGAAGAAAGATGTAACTACAAACGATAAGTGTTAAAAAAAAAAAAACGATGACTGCAATCTTCACCGATGGACGAATCTTTTCAACTTCTCACCTGTGGTCATGGACCATCTGAATTACAACTCTAGTATACCCTACCGATGATGCAGTTCGAGACATCTGAGAATCAACGAGTATCTGTGTAGAAGACTCTACCTATCCTGCAGACGTTTTAAGCCATGAACAACTGAGACCAGACCAAGACGAGGACGACGTTTTAGGACTCCCAAGACGGAACCACATGGAGGAGATTACTACATCCAAAAATAGAGGTGACTCGATAGCACGTCTATCGAGGAATAATGATAATAGTTTTTGTAACACAATACTCTATTAAAGACACTTTCAGAGACGATTGATTTTATAAGAATATAAAGTAAAAACTTAAATTTGAGAATTTAATTGTAAGTATTCAATATCATTCAATTGTAACAGTTTAGATATTAACGTAACGTAGTATTATTAATACCATTCTTCTAATGGAATATATAAAGAAGCAAAAAGGTAAAAAGTCTTGCAAGATAAAGTTTTGAATTGAATATAATTAAAAGATTAGAGACTAAATATCAATGGTTACCCGGATCGGGGGGTATAGCTTGATAAATCTGTTGTGATCCCGTAGTCTAAATAAAGCAATTCAGTTAATTTTAATAATTTGATTAATAATGTCATGGGATCTGTTCTTTGGGGTAAATGTTATATTTCAAATGTTTAATAAAGCAAGTCTTCTTGTTACACACATATACGGAGTATATAAATCAACAGTTTCACCTTCCCTGATTCCTTGTATGTCTTACTGTGTATTGTTCTGATTTAAATTTCAGCTCGTCTGGAATAAGGCAGCCTGAAATAATTGGCAGAACCAATTATTTTGTGTTCCCTCCGTTATAACTCAAAAGAAGAGGTTATAACATCACATTATCATTAATTTTTTGGTTGGTATGTAGTGCCAATACATATATGTAGTATTGATTGGTATTAATATTAAATATACTCTTTCAAATCGCAAAAGAATTGTTGATGTAGGGCAGCAGTTGAATATTATGAGTATATGTAATAGAATTTGCCCAGTATCGACAGGAACGACTGAAACAACTGAACTGAAAGGATAACTGCGCGGACCGAAACAACTATGGAATCGTAAGCAGAAAGGAACGGAGAGGTGTGGGGTGATCAGTTCTGGTCTACCTGCTTGGGAAAGGAACAAATCATTTTTGTTTAATACTAATTATAAAATTTGTTTGTTTAATTATTATAGTTGGAGCGGTCGTGGCGTAGTGGCAAGCGTGCTACGCTGTCGGCGCGGGTTCAATTCCCGCCGGGGGCCAACTGATTTAGATACGACCGTTCCCCCTCTCAAGGCAATGGCAAACCAGGTATCCTGCTTAGTATAAACCTTCCCCAACTATGCCGTTCGGATCCGGCGTTAAACTGTAGGTCCTATATACCTGTGAGAGACTCAGTACCACACGCACCACGGGTATATGCGGGGAGGGTACAAACCAGTCGAAAGACTGAAGGACTACGACGACTAATTATAAGTACAACACTACCTACTCGGAACACAAGTTTTTTTTTGGTAAAAATGTAAACTTTTTACATTATAGCCTGAACCAGTATTCGCTTATTATAAGCTTCGTCAGAGGCTGCCACTGGGAGCGCTGTCCGTCCTGTTCTTGGTGACGCCGTCTTCTTTGGAAAGATCGATGTTGTGTGTGTGGTGTGTGATATGTTTGAATAATATGTGGGATTTGAATTTTGTCTGCTCGTTTAGGATGTCGTTTTTATGTGTTTTTGTGTGTTTGTACATTTCTAGTTGTTCAAGAGTGTCTAGTTTTCGGCCTTTTGCATGTACGTGTAGAATACCCATGTTGCGGTCGATGTTTGTGTACATGCGGTTTGCTTCAATGAGGTGGTTTGCAAAGGTGGATTCGGTAGCGGAGTGTAGTACCTTTGTGTGTTCAATGTATCTCTGTTTGAAAAAACGTCCTCTCTGGCCTATGTAGAATTTGTTGCAATCTGAATATTGTTTAATACTTGTTGAAGATGATGACGATAACAATCAGACTCATTACCTCGTGAGTGTGTCTGAGGAAGAGCGATTGCAAGAGTGGGGATGGGATGGAGTTTGAGAGAGAGAGAGAGAGAGAGAGAGAGAGAGAGAGAGAGAGAGAGAGAGACAGACAGACAGACAGACAGACAGACAGACAGACAGAGACAGAAAGACAGACAGAGAAAGACAGCGTGGTAGACAGAGAGAGACAGACCGATAAACAAACAAACAGACAGTAGGGTATGTGTGTAGTAAGGTATAAAAGGGCAACATGCAGCAGATTGAAGTGACGCGTCGCGTACAAACAGTATTAAACAGTAACAGACAACCGTGTCAATACGGTACTAGCAGAGACATCTTTGACAGCTGCGCTGACTTTACAAGGAACAGTTTCTGCCATACGATACAGTGCGCAAAGGCTCCGTGCTTATCGCAAGCAATAACGTGGCTTTATTATAAGCAATGTGTGTGATAATTATTCGGCTTGAAATTGTACACAACATGTCACACACACATACCCACTTTTATTCAAAAATATTTGGAGTGGAAAGTATTATTTGTGTTATTCCCCTCCTATTACGCATGTGTAGTAATGATTAAATCTCTCTTCTCAGTTTGTTAATTGAATAATAAATATATTGAGGTAATCAATAAAACACACGTAATTCGTTTAATGTAACGTCTTCTTCTTCTGCTCTTCAAGGATCAGGGTTACATGTTCCCATCTCATCCTCGGGCGACCCACGTCTCTTCCACCAGTGACTTTATAGTTCAGTGCCGCTTTCGGCAATCGTTCCCCTGTCATCCTTTGCATGCAGATGATCCCACCACTGCCTTCTGTAAATTAAAATAATTTCATTTACGTCTTTACTTCGAGGTCGGCTATCATATCTTCATTCCTTATTCTATCTTGCAATGTATAATTTAAATTATTTCGAAGAAACTTCATTTCAGCACTCTGAATCTTGCCGCTTTCCTTTTTGTCATGACCCACGCCTCACTCGCATAAATGAACGTGGATGATGCAATTGTCTTACAAAATGTAATCCTTGTGCTGTGTCTTGTTTTATTTCTAAGATTTCTATAAGTCGTAGCACAAATATTCCTAAATTTATTTATCTTCTCTCTTATATCATATTCAGATTCATAGCTTACTGCACAGCCGAGATATATGAAACGGCTCATTTGTTCTTAACTGCTGTTGATTATGACTATCTTAGACCTCACTAGATATTTACCTTTAAAGGCCATGATTCTGGTCTTTCTTACTGAAATTGTCAGTGAGTACTCTCTTGCCACTTCTTGCAATTGAAACATAGCTCTTTGTAAATCATACTCATCTTTTGAATAAGAACTATGTCATCCGCATACATGTCATTGCAGATTAAATCAAAATTGATTTGTTAAACTGTAATCCCGAAGTCACTCTGGATTTCTATGCTCTCAGCATGTCGTCAAGGTATTTACTAAACAAGGTTAGAAAAACACAGCATCCCTGGCTAACTCCCTTATTTATTGCAATGTCACCTGAGAGCTTGCCATTTAGATCCAGGACTACAGATGTACTTTTATGAAGGATATTAACTGAATTTATTAAATGCTGTGGTCATCCTCTTCTATCCATAATATTCCATAACTCAATAACTTTTGACGGTCTACATTATCAAATGCTTTTTCCAGATCAACAAAAGCGATATGCGTTTCCTGGTTATACTCCCGCCTTTTCTCCATTATCTGTCTTAATACAAACAATGCATCCACAGCCGACCTACCCTTTCTGAAAGCCATTTGCTCTTCAAGAAGTAATGCATTTGTAATGACTCTTATTCTCTGATTGAGAATTCTTGTATATACTTTGTACGTTGAGTCTCTTAAACTTATTCATCTGTAATTGATTGCATCTGTTCTGTCTCCTTTTTGATATAACGAAATTACTTTTGCCCACCTCCATTGTCTTGGAATTTTGTTATCCACTAATGTAACGATGCATTGAATTTAACAAACTGATTTTAAACGCAGAAAATGTGTTTAAGCATGTAGATTTAAAGGACCACAGACGTAATATCCTAAATCTTTTATATTATCCTATTTTTTTTTTCTTAAAATCTTCAAAAGACATTTTTCTTTGAAATAATATACACACCTTGTGATTTGTAGCTGGTTGGTATGCTACGACAACTACATAAATCTCTCAAAATGTCGACAGGTGCAGTTACGTAAAAGGTCTACACGTTTCTCGGCTAGCCCAGCGTAAGACGTCTGCGTCTGTCTCCAGAATAATTATTCTGGAGCCTCCGTAGGGTATGTATAAGGGTCTACGATTGGTTTAGTTAGTTACACCTGGCGAGATTGTAGAGTGCGGATCAAGCGATTGTTGCGGATTAGTGGAAAGTGATTGTTTGCTATAATTAGTGCGGAACTCTAATAGTTGACATTATTATTTGCACGTGGACAAATTTAACATGAATTATTCTATAAGAGTACGTTGTTGCTTTCAAACATGTTTAATTGTGACTATTTAAAGCTGGTAATTAGTGATTCAATTGGTGTCTGTGTTTTCTTTCCACTGTACAATACGAATATACGTGAGACCGTCGTAACAATATATTTTAATTAAATTTAAAAATGTTATTGTTTCATACATAACGTGGAAACATTGTTTGTTAGTTAATCAATCTTTTTAAATGGTCATATTTTTTTATACAAACTGACTTAAACATAGATGTCAATATGAGTCGAATTTGTTTCTAACACACCAAAGGCCTATGGAGGATCGTAACTCGTCCACGATTTTAACAGCGTATGTATTAAACTGGACTTCCGTAAGTTTGTTTGGTATCAAAAGTAATATTTTACTTCTGAAATACAAATGCTGAAGGCAGTACTATCTTGAAAACAAACAGCGTTACTTTCTTTGTTTGTAAAGACTTGCATTTGAAGCGAAGCCATTTTGTGTTCTTTCCCCTGACTTGTGACGTGTGCTGAATATTTTATATCGATAACTTCATGAATCGCTAGAATGAATTTGTGTAGATATGTCAACAAAAATAAAATTTCTAGGGTCGAGAGAATTTCGTGATGTAGTACCTTTTTACCGGGACGACTGGGCACTGGTCCCTCACAAGTTCACTGGGTTGGATGAAGTGTTGTTAGCTCCCAAAGGAGCCTTTAGCCTCTCTGCAGCCAAGGCCATACTGCGTGGTGAAGTCCCACATCCTAGAAGAGGTGGCTGTGCTCATGTAGAATAGTACGGATCTAGACCCGAAGGTCGATAAATATTTCTGGTAGAGGGCAGCAGTAGCTACCACTACCAAATTAGGACGTAAGGAAAATGATCCTAGACTGGCTTACTTTTGGAATGTTACAGGCAGAAAACTAGTCGGATTTAGTCGGCTGTAATACTGCATCCTATTGTTATAGGATTATATTGTGCTGCTGTCTTGCAGTTGGGTGTTGGCGAATCAAAGGCTAGGAGAAGACAATCCTGAAAATAATTACCAGGAGTCATAGTCCATAAGGAAGCAGCCCCTACACATGACTTATCCATCTATATGCTGGCAATCTATAATAGGGAATTAATTTAATTACACGCAATTTTCAAAGAACACAGCCGGACAGAGATGAATTGGAAATGGCATTCTTAAGAGGAGTTAAACAAGGCTGGAAATAAAAACCTATAGGACTCAGGTGTGTGGGTAAACCAAGGAAGAGATGGCTGGAGGATTTTTAAAGACGGAACACATATCACCTTGCCTATGCTGTGTTGTAAAGATAATAAAGATGATAAGACGCCTGAACGATTGAATAATTTTTGAACAGAAGGAGATTGTGTGAACACTTGAATCGCATGCCTGATATCCGTCTACCCGTGGCTGCCATGGGTTAACATCCTACTGGGAAGAGAGATGTCGGTAGGCCGAGGCCTAGTCCTTGGAGTGATGATGATGATGATGATGATGATGATGATGATGATGCTGAAGATGATGATGATGATGACGACGACGACGACGACGACGACAACGACGATGAAGATGATGATGATGATAGTAAGATATTAAATCTTTTAATTGCTTTATTGAGGAAATGTTCCTTATATTAACGCGGAGTTGTATACCACCTCCTGTTCTCTACAAAACTCTAAAACAATGCTCTAAAAAGTTAAACAAAAATTTGTTTTACAAAATATTCACAATTTTAGTTGTAAAATTTTTAATTAAAATAGAAATTTTATAAGATAATCAGAGATATGTAATTGTTAAAAACTTTCAATACATAATTATTATAAACATTATTTACTTTTCACACATATAATTCGCAGATTAGTAATTACTATAATGCATATAAAGACTATTCAACATGAGTCAACTGTTCCATAAAAACTGTGTTAAAGTTAACACGCGTTAAATTGTTTGCAGGGGTAACTGCGCGTTACATAACATTAACTATGTCCGTTACGACGGTTAGACAAACTAACCTTAAATTTTATGTCTAGTCGTCAGATTCATGTGTGCAATGTTGTCGTTTGTGTGTTACAAAGTAAGCGCAAGCGCAGGCGCGCTCAAAGCCACATAGACACCTACATATACCCGCGCGCGCCCGCATTATTATTAATTATTCAAAACGTTCTAACATACTAGCGTATAGGTTTCATTGCAGTAATTAAAATTAATGTTGCTATTTTTTTAATTGATTTATTATTTATAATATTATTATTCTTCTAAAGACGGAGAAGTACAGAAAACGTATAGCATCGGTGGAGAGAAGAAGACCCCTCAGAGTAGTATCCTCTTACCGAACAGTGCCAGAGCCAGTAGTCCTGGTGATAGCGGAAGTGATTCGCATAGACCTGTTGGCTTTAAAGCGGAAGTATTTATTCGAAAGAAGAGAGGAAATTGGAAGGGACGCTGCAAAACATGAAGTCAGAGAATTCACTCTCCGACACTGGCAAGATCGTTGGGATAGAGAGGATAGAGGAAGACGGAACCGCAAGGCTTATACCAAACTTGAAGGAATGGGTCGACCGCCAACACGGTGAGGTCAGCTACCATCTGACCCAGTTGCTGAGTGGCAACAGCAATTTTAATCCCTACCTCCATAGAATGGGAAAGGCTCTAAGCCCAGCATGCCAATACGGAGACTCTATTCATGAAGATGCCTCGCACAAGTTTTTCAGATTCGCAAGACAGAGGATGGTACTAGAAATGGAGCTAAGGGAGTTCACGCCCGAGAGTGTAGTTGCGCTTATGCTCCTTGGGAAAGCGGAATGGGACACCATCAATGCATTTATTCAGTGGTCTAGAAAAAAAAAGACAGGCCCAACTTGCACCCAACCACCCAACGGGCAGTAGAAGATGAGGAACAACTAAGAAGAGTCCGATAAGGGCAAAATAGGCTTCATCCTGAAGTAATAAGCTAAGTAGTTTCAGGATGGATATGAATGCCTGAATTAGAGGTGGGTTTTTTAGTGGGTGAGAGTCCCACACGCCACGGGAAGCACGACCTTCTCTGACTGTGCATGAAGCATTTTCCCCATCTATAATATTCGTCTAATGGAAATATTTACTTCAACAAACGTCTGCAGTAAACAAAGTATGGAGAATCTTCCTACCAAGAAACAATGCCTTAATAGCAAAATATAAGTCTAAATGCTTATATGACTGTTATCACTGCATAGTTAAAGTACTGGTAAACCTAGAAAACTTACTGTAATATAAGTATTATTGAACGAGGGTCTGTTGAAAATTTCACGGAGTGAGATCTATAGCTCGTAGAACTAAAATCTTTCGTGTGCTGCAAGACGTATACGTCGCGTGAGAACCTGTTAGTTTTCAGATATATCTGTCAATTTATTCACTTTTTGCCAGCTGTTTGAAACTTTCCTGTCACTCGTGTTTTGATAATGCACAAAATCGAACATCGTGTCGTGATGAATTCTCTGTTAAAAACGTTTTAGCGCCAATGGAAAATCAAAACAAAATTGTAACTGTGTTAGGAGGAGATGCTGCGGCTTCAGAAACAACGGTAAATGGGGCACACTCGAGTTTACACGTGGTCGTACAAGCACTAAACGCTATCCCAGCAGTGGACGTCCAAAAAGTGCAACAAAAAATGGCATTATTGAAAAAATGTCATAGTGTGTTGGAAGACCGCACATTGAGGAGTGGATGACGTTGCTGAAATCATAAGCGTCTCATATGAGCGTGTCCATCATACTTTAACTCAAGACCTTGGTGTGAAAAAGCGTTGTGGAAGATGGCTGCCGCATCTGGAGTTTTTGCATTTTTTGGCCGTCCAGTACCACCACGTTTTCAATGCTCGTACGACCACATTTAAACTCAAGTGCCTACTTAAATACTCAGCATCTTCTGACACATTTACAATTTCATTCTGAATTTCCGTTGACGGTAAACAATTTTTAACAAAGAATCGCACCACGATGTTTGATTTTCTTTGTTTCTCAAAACACGCATGACACGTCAATTTCAAAAAGCTTCTAAACAATGAGTATATTGATAGATATATTTGGAAATTAACGGGAGTTTACATAAAATACAAATCTTGCAGCACACGAAAAATTTTAGTTTTACCGCTAAGCTACAGATGTCGCTCCGCGAACTTTTTAACTAACCCCCGTACGTACAGAAGGTCTGATACAAATTAAAACAATAAATGTCTCTAGTGTTAACTAATTTACTCTCATGATTTTAAGATTACGGGGTCACGTTTACTGTACGTTGATATCAAACTTTTAATATTATCACCACGAAGTCACAACGAGTTTCGAGTTGAGCTCAAAGTTTGGTTGTTAAGCCCCTCTGCTGCCACAGTAATAATCTGTATCAGACACCAGACACATTCCTCATGGAGCACAAACTTTCTTACCTAATCCTGACCACACACTCGCGCACGCAGATACACACACAAGGTGACATTGCTTGCGTTATCAGTTCCTGTAAAAAAGTTAATACGTAAACTTTTTGGTTAACTTTAATGTCTGCCTTACGTCTGGTTATGAAAACAAATATTTCTATTCTTAAATTAATTATATTAGCACACAGAATATATCAGTTGCCCACATCCATAGCTTCCATTGACTTTAGGATCCTGCAGCACTTCATTAGAGCAATACAAAATCTTAATTAAGACAGGAAGACCGAGCATAACTTCTAGTAGGACAAGGATTTCTTATGTACCATAATGTGCCATTAAAACAGTGTTTAAGCCACATAAGAACTTTAAGCACAATTTTTACAACCAATTAAAGACAGGATCCCGTTTAACACAGAAGGTATTTACAAATTTCCGTGCAGCTGCGGAAAAGTCTACATTGGACAGACGGATTTCCACAAGAGTCCAAGAACATGCCAAGTATAGGTATAACTTGGAACTTTAAAATTTGGCAACTGATAAGCATTTATCCACAAACTTCGACGTTGCATCTCTCATAAGTTCGTGCAATAGGTATTATGACACAATCATCCTAGAAATAATAGAAATTAATAAACACAAGAATAACTTAAGCAGGAACGCTCAGTACGACATGGTACTTTCTGGATTGACTGTACGTGGCTTGACTGACCACATAAATAATGCAAGCAGTGTAACATACACAGAGCAGGGTCCACTTACTTGATCACCCACCACCACTTCTTCACTATATAACTGAGTTCACTTGCCAGCCACATCGACACATAGACCTGAGGATACTCTTTGTAATATGAGTGAAACGTTGGTGTACAAGACATTTTTGACGCGGTCCATTCTAGAAGAGATTTCTAAAACATAATGCACACCAGCAGCGGTAGCCTACGTGAGAATGGCGTTTGTATATTTGACAGTTCCAACATTTGACTTTCGGATGTCTGACGCTCAGCTGCATTTTCAACGAGGAAGCACGGGTTGGAAAACTGTTGTAGATGGAAAGCTCATGGGAAGAGATGACCACCTAGTACACCTGCGGTCTTGGAAGAGACGACCACCTAGTACAGCAACGGTTTTGGAAAAGACGACCACCTAGTACACCAACGGTTTTGGAAGAGACGACCACCTAGTCTTGAAAATTGAAAATAAAATACAAGCTTATTAGGAAAGAAGGCGTTGATTATAAGAATTTCATATTTATCGTAGTGTAACGAAAATTATATCAAACAGCCCAGAACATTTTCCACCCCCACCCTGCGTCAAGTGTAGCAGGTGTTGCCTCAGTCAAAGCCGCTCACAAGTAGGATCTAGTGTATTCAAGAACACTTTAGATACGCATCAAGTGGGGTGAAGTGAGGATTAAAGATTTCTAGAAGAGGCCATACCTATAGCAACCGGCTTGTCGGTTCAGTGATGTTGAGCGATTTCTTTAGCGCGGATCGAGTGTTTGTAGCGAAGTGTTGTTGTGTTACAATCAGTGGGGAATTCTTTATAAGTGACATTATTATTGGGTGTGAAAAATTTTTAATTGAATTGTTGTAAGATACTATCTTGTTGATTACAAATTATTAATTGTGATAATTAAAGCTGGTTGTTAATGGTTTCATTGGTGTCTTGTGTTTTGTTTTCCACTGTACCATACGACGATCAATTAGACTGTCGTAACAATATGGAAAGACTTGATGAAAAACTACTCGTACAAAGATAAGTGGAAGAGTCCAGGTGTAGAGGAAGATCACACGCGGCTCTCTTTCTTCTTCTACTTCTACTTCTTATTTTCCTCCTTCTTCTTCACGACCTCAACACTCAGGTTCGTGGGCTTGCAATTTTTTCCATATTTACCGCATACCTTTTACCTCCTTTTATTTCATCCATCCATTCCTGTCTGGGCCTTCCCTTCCACTACGATCTTCTGCCACTACACGTCTCACTGACATAATAATGAAAGCAACAGAGCGTCACTGATACAATGCATGAGGATCACCAAAGCTAGGAAATTATAGAGACCGTCTGAACAATTAATCTTCATGGAAAACAACGAGCATGACAAAACTGAAGGTCGGTATTATAATACTGACCGCTGTTACAAATTACAAACATTACAGACGTTTTGTAATTGTTTGACATTCTTGTTGTAATGTTCAACAAATGTCACAAATGTTACAAATGTTGTAAGCTTAGCACACAAATTAAATTAAGAAATTTTAACAAAAATAATGTAGAATTTTGAACTCATCTGAGAATGAATTGGTGTGAAACAGTCAGAATTACAACAGTTAGGGGGACAAGTTTGCTTCTGATACAAAAGCTGGCACAAAGTTACGGTCGGGAAACAGACCCGCGTGCCGTTTGTGTATTGTTCCATATTTCGACACAATAATCAAGACGAAGTAGAAGAAGAAATTTAATTAACAAAGTTTGTCGTGTAAAATGAACAACGTTTCGGAGTTTGGTTAACGAACGAAAAGTGAAAACGAAACAATAATAGCTTGCGTTTGAAGTTGGGTACAATTAATATAAGTTTTTACCGAGAACCTGAAGTTTGTACAATGAATGTAAATTTGTTAACGCTCTAAAAGGCACGTGTTCTCGAGTGAAAATTTTGTCAAATAAATTTGTGGTTTAGCTTATACAGACACAGATTCACACACGCGGGCGCGCGTAACATTCTATATATACGTTAATAATATCTATATATTTTACATATTGTTATGACCGCCATACGGATCGCCGTGTTTTCTACTTTAAGCAGAATAACTCACATCAATAAAGTTACTAATTATAAACTTTAAGTAAACACAAAGAACAAATATAAGATAACCAAACACTCTTATACGCTCATTAAGTTAAATTTTTCCTTAAATGTTACTTTATTACAGTATTGCACTAATTAAAACAATAATCACTTCTCAATCAACCATAGAGATTCCGAAGATGTATAGTTGTGGTTCTGATAGTTCTGATGTGAGTAGATTTGTTGTACCTCGAGTTAACTAGTCTAGTTTAGAATGTCCATGTAATTTAAACCTCCAGAATCAATTGCGATAGTTATCTCACTTTTTTAAATAATACGACTATATTTGCGTTTAACCAATTTCTGTGCATCTCATAACAGTTCCAGCACGTACTATCAATTCGCAGTATTCGCACAAATGCAAGATTTTTCCTTCGTATTTCAACAATTGCACATTTTTACCATTTAATCTATTATGTAAAGGTGTTTGTATTTTAAATATTTTTGGGTAGTTTTACCTCGGCCTGTAATAACACACGCTTTGCAAACCCGGACACCTGGAGGATTTAATAAGGCTCTGAGGACTTTTGAAAGGTAAATTATTAGAAGAATCTTCGGACCAGTATATTCCAAAAGGATAATGAATGGTCATATAGACGGGCACAGAAGACGAGGCAGCCCAAGAAAATGATGGCAAGATCTGACGTGAAAGTAGACCTGACTAGGATGGATGTCGGTTCGTGGAAGACTCAGGCACATGACCGGACTATCTGGGGGCAGATCATTAGGGAGGCCAAGGTCCATCCTGGACTGTAGTGCCGGATGTGTATGTACGTATGTAGTTTTACCCCACACAGCAGTCGCTGTATACATGTGGTTTATGTTTCAAAGCACGTTGAAGCTCAGTAAAATGCTGTGCTATACAGTGTTCAGTATAAGGCGGTACATCGCAGTGCAGCCAACACTAGCGACATAAACTGTCGTAAGCCTTGTTGCAGTCAGCTGCCACCGCCACACATGCACTACCGTATATTGAAAGTCTCAACACGACTGCTCTGATAATATACACGTAGAATACAGTGCAGTTCAGTACCTGTCTGTCTGTTCGAACGTGGTCAATAGCTTACGACGTGATTCTTATCTAAATTTTTTTTCTTGTATGCTTTTTATATAGCCTAAAGGTACCATATAATGTTATTATTTATATTCTTAAGAGATCGATTTCGGTCACAGACCATCGTCAGGTTATATAGCACATTTGTTCACAATATTATAAAACACTATTATTTATAAAAACTAATTATATTATTTATAATTCGTTTTTATAAATAATAATCTTTTATAATATTGTAAACAAATGTGCTGTATAACCTGACGATGTTGTGTGACCGAAATCGATCGCTTTAAGAATATAAATAATAACATTATATGGTACCTTTAGGCTATATAAAAAGAACACAAGAAATAAAAAATTGAATTATAGGTACCATTAATAAGAAACAATAAGTGTAAGTATAAAATACATCACATTATCTTATCTAAATGTTTTGTCTATCCACCGAATTTTATTGCGTATACCTTTGTTATGAGGTGCTTTTGAACGTTTTTCTACTAAAGAAGCCCTCCGGTGGGCCTCTCTCTCAGTCTCTCTCTCCCTCTCACCCTCTCTCCCTCTCTCCCTCTCACTCTCTCTGTCACCCCGTTTCTATATATATGTCTGTCTATCTATGTATCAACCATCTATCTATCTGCCTATGAATCCGATTACCAAACTTGCTATTAGGATGGTTACACCGATCGACGTGTTTTCTGTGACAACAGAATAACTGACACCAATAAATTCCATATTACCAATTAATATCTTTAATTAGTCACAAAAAACAATTACAAATCAACAAGGTACTCTCATACACTAGTTCTAGTTAAATTCGTCCACCAACAACAAGACAAGGCTTAAATTTTTTTAAACAATGGTAGTGCCTGTCTTACTATATGGATGTGAAAAATGGGTTCCTACAAAGAAGATTAAAAACGAGATTCAAACTTCGGTAATGAAGTTTCTGAGAAAAATGAAGGTTTGGATGAGACAGGATCGTTTGCGCAATGGGGATATCAGAGAGGAGATACAGGTATTTTATATAAATGGTAAAATCCAGACATATGGCAGAGAATGTTTACAGCATCTGGACAGAATGGCGGATGGACGACTACCTAAGGTTGCGTTTCGATATAAACCCTTTGGTAGAAGAGCTGTAGGAAGACCAAGAGTGATATAGAGACATACTCTATAAAGACGTAACAGGCAAAACGCCTACTCTGTGAGATGCAAAAGAAGAAGAAAAATAAAAAACAACAAGAATAAAGTAACAATAAATATGAAAGTAAACTACAGGTCTCGGAAATGGCTAAAGTTAAAAGGTGTTCTAACTTGACTGTATAAAGAACAAGATCATAAGAGAAAAATTACAAGTTTTAACGTAAATTAAAATTTAAAAGATTACAAACAACGTTAGAAAGAACACTTAGAAAAAATGTCAGAATCCAGACTGGCCAAACAAGTCTGGAAATACAAACCTACAGAACACAGGTGTGTGGGTAGACCCAGGAAGAGATGGATCTTTGGAGGCGAATCAGGCAGCACCTTGTCTATGCCGTCTTCTGAAAATGATGATGAATTACAATAAATGAGACCGCAATAAATGATATATTGTTATGAAGTATAGAAAATATAACAGAAACCGTGAGAAAAAGAAGACTAGTATTTTTTTGGACATTTATAAAGAACGGACGAAAATAGGCTAACAAAACAGATCTTTAAATACCTGTGAGGAAAGAAGTCAACATCAAGTTGAATTAAAGAAGTCGAAAAGGATTTAGAAAAAAAATAATGTAAACGCAGAAGAAGCAATTGATAGAAATGTTTTTTGAGCACAATGTGTTAAAAATGGAAGGAGTCCAGGATAGGAGAGAGGAAAACGCATATTCAAACTAGACTGAAGACAGGAAGAAGCGACATAGTAAAAAGATGAAAGAATATTGGAGAGAAAGAAAAGAACAAAGAATAAATAATTGTAAGTGGCAAGTGGTCCTCAGATGGCTGACAAGAATAGAAGAAACTCAGACAGGCTTATAGTTTTGTGCAATAATCACTTCCCACTAAACCGTCAGAATAACTGTGTTCCGCACTTCTAAAATCTGCAGGTATAACTAACTGCTAAGCCGACCACTGACGTTATAAATACCCGGCACAAGTTCCAGAGATATCTACTACTATCCCGGAGTCGCATCGAGAATAATTACTTAGTTACAGGTGTCGGTACAATTTGGAGACTAGTTCAAAGCCTGATGACGGCCACCGGGTCGTTTCGGTGTGCGCTAAAGGTAGTCGAGAAACGTGTGGAATGACGATCTTGATTGTTGCGTAATTGTAGTAGCACTGTCATCTCTTTAAGCCTGTTCGTATCGAACTGGTTACCGCCTCTACACGTACTTCGTCAGGAGAACCACATGGTCTAGGCAGTAGGTTCTGTACTTGCAAAGGATAATTCTGTAGCTCTTCGAATTGAGTCTCGAGTGATCCGAACATCAAGCTCCCAAGAAAACGATTCTCCCACTAAACCTATCAATAGGCTTGGAGATCAAGGTCACGATTTGAGCTGGTCTCCAGATTGTTCCAACTACGTTGTAACTACGTTGTAACTACGTAATTAATCTCGACGCGCTGCCGGTTCGGTATGCCCTGGACGAGTCGAGAAACGTGTACAATTACGGTCTCGAATTTTCAAGAGCGTTACGTAATTGTTGTAGCAGTAAAATTTGTGAAATTTATTAAAAGGTGAAGGCTAGTTTTCCTTAAAGAACAAATTTTGAAAGTTTAAACTAACTGCCAGGCTGTTTGGCCGTGGTCCAAGGTTATCAATTAAACCAAACGTTTCAGCAGCACCACTGGGCGCCACCTTCAGTGGATAAACCGATTCAAACCTAACGCGGGTGTCGTACGCTAGGTTTGACTCAGTTCATCCACTGAAGATAGCAGCCATTGGTGCAGCTGAAACGTTTGGTATAACTGAAAACCTTGGACCACGTCCAAACGGCAGGTAGATTAAATTAAAATTACACCGGCCCTGAAAGCCTTCGAACAACAAGTTTTGAAAAGTTTGTCTTCTTCCATCATATGCTCTCCACGGAACAAAACTAATTTTTACGTCCGCATCTGATGCAACGGGCTGAAAGCAATATTGTGATGTAAGTCAAAGCCACAATAGTTCTGTGCAAATAATATATTGTATTATTATAACTGAAAAGGACTGCTGAATTGAGTATAGATGATTCTTGATGTTTAAGTTTTATTTTGTCATAGGCGGTGTCAGCATACACAAAATTATTAAATACCGGGCCCTTAGGCCGTGGTCGGTTGGTGTATAATCTCGACATCGTCGGCAACGTTTCGTATGCCACTTTTGTGGATCTTCTTCAGGCCGAAAAAAAGCGACGGCGAATTTGAAACAGTTACGGCAGATCTTAAGTATCGTTCGGCCAAGATCTGCCGTAACTGTTTCCAACACTCTGTCGCTTTCTGCGTCCTAAAGAAGATCCACGAGGGTGGGATACAAAACTTTGTCGACGATGTCGAGGTTATACTGCAACCGACCATGGCCTAATGGTTCGGTATTTAATAATTTTTGAATTAAATTTTGTTTTTGTATCGGCCATCTAAGGATCACATGCCAATTTCAATTCTTTATCCTTTGTTATTTTCTTTTTCTCCGATATTCTTTCATCTTTTTACTGTGTCTCTTCTTCCTGTCTTCAGCCTACTTTGAACCTGCGTTTTTCTCTCTCCCACACTGGACTCCTTCCGTTTTTAACACTTTTGCCCGAAAAACTTCTCTGTCAGTTGCTTCTTCTGCGTTTATATTATTTTTTTCTAAATCGTTTTGGACTTCTTTAATCCGACTTGATGTTGACTTCTTCGCCCACAGAGATTTGAAGATATGCTTTTTAACCTATTGTCGTCCATTCTATATAACTACCCAAAAAATAATAGTCTTCTTTTTCTCATTGTTTTTGTTATATTTTGTATACTTCGATATCTTTCATCATTACTTCTTAATTACCAAACTTGTGAAGTTTTTCGTGGGGCTAATATTGTACTAATAATTCGTCTTTCCAATGTTTCTAGTTTTTCTAAATTATAATTAAATGCTAGACATTCAATTTCATATAATTTAAATTTTATTTTAGTAAAAAAATATAGTTTATCTAGCTACGGGTTCAATTTATTTGAACCATTAAAACTTGTTGACCTCATCATAGCGCATTTATCTTACAAAATTATGCAGGTGCATGCATTTAGATAAGGAGGATTGGTATTAACTTTAATGTTTAAACCTCTTGGTAAAGACAGTCTTATGAAATACGATTATTAGTTTCCGACAAGAGAGAGTATACTAGCGTCAGTATCCTTTATCTCGCTGACCCAACAACAATTTATTTCGTTGTCAGCTGCTACACGCTGCTGAACCAACTGCTGCTGCCTTACTACAGAAACGCAGCGTTACGTACACGCTGAATAATACACACGGGTGTAAAGCTTCCTCTCGATACAACAAAATTACCAATTTATTCTCACACAGTGACTTTGAATTTATGTTTACCATTTTTGCAAATTTGTCAATTTTTTAATGAAAAAAAACAATCGAAATGAGACGAGAATGTTTCTTAGCCTTTCACGGTCGACGTCATAATTATTCAAATCATTATCCTGTCTGTAAGGCCGTGGTCTACTGTAATTCTCATGCTGATCGATGTTATAATCAGACGTTTTGACCTCGCCTATAGAAGACATCTTCAGTGAACGGTTTCTAAAGTGAGTGACAAGTTGTGCACAAGAAAAAACCACAGTAGTGACGCACAACCATTCACTGAAGATAGTACTGATGGATGATAATTTGAATAATTGAGACGAGAATGTTTGGAGTACATCTCTTCCACAGACTAACATGGGCTGCCTTGGACCAACGTAAACAGAACACTTGGAGGTGAAACTTTTTTAGTGTCATTAATTTTTTAATGTTTATTATCATCATTATCATCACTTTATGGATGGGAGTTTTCCAATTCCGGCCTCACTCCTGGCCTGCATACAGATCTTCGGCTCGAACACATAGGCCAGCATCGGAAAGTGGCTATTGTCCATTCTATCTAGATGTTGTTTTTAGCAATTTCTATAATTCTGATTCATTTAGGGAAACTGTGCCAAGTTCTTGTCTAATACACTCTTTGCTTATATGATCGAGCGCGTATAACCCCTTACCAATCTCAAGTAGCTCGTTTCGGCAGCCTGTAGTTGTCACCAGTCCTTTTTCCTTATAGTCCAGGTCTCGCATCTATACACGAGTGCTGGTACTGCCATTGTCTTATAAAATTTGATACACGTCTCTTGTCTATCTTTCCTTTTGAATGTCCTTCTATGTATTTCACATATACTTTGTATACTATATTTCTTTATATTATTTTTTTTTTAAATTAATACACTTAATAAAATTCAGTAAATTCTACGACCGTAAATAATGACCAGTAGGTACTGTCTAATTCAATAACACTGTGTTACCAAAACCTAGACGAACTGGCAAGGTGTGACTAGCAAAGCTTATAGAGTAGTACGCTAAGTAATTTACGGCATGTGTTATAAAACCGTCCGGTTTGCAGATCACATTGCAATTTTGGAAAACAGCGAGGAAAAAATACAGACTGCACTTCACCAAATAAACACGATCCTTAAACATAATTACGGCGTGAATATAGATGAAGGAAAAACAAAATTTATGAAATTCCAGACATGGTAACAGAGTAAAGCTTTATTATTTGATATTAAACATGATCCACAATAAAAAAGTAGAATTGCACAACTGATAGGAACCTTCTGGCGTTTAAAACGTGTCCCTGGATATAGGAAATAAATTTCTTCTTCTTCCTCTTCTTCATCATCATCATTCCATATATCTCCTGTTCCTGGTCTCTAATTCTAAGCCATTTTTGCGTGGTCTTTCCACGTCTCTTCTCCCTTTAGGCGCATATTGTAAAATCGTTGCGGTCACCTTTTCCTTCCCATTCTACCTACTACGTTCCATTCATCCTAGCTTGCGTTCCTTGATTCTTGCATTTACAGAGATATACATAATTCATGACTTATCACCTAGTTTCTAGTTCTATTCTTTTCGTGTAGTTTCTTTACGTATCTCAATCAATTCATATCTGCAGCTTGTATATGACTTGTAAGTAATAATATAAATAGTTTTATTTGGAGAATGTGCACATATGGCTGTTAAATATGGTTCCTGAGAAAATTCGTTAGAAACTTCTTTGAAGATTTGAGATGTAGTGCTGGGGAGGGATATCAAGAATAACATGGAAAAAGTGCCTAATGATAAGGCTTTAAAGATACTAGGGGTAACAGAAGGATTCTGATTTAATTCCAGAAGAAAGGAGAAGAAGCAGTATGGTTGGTCACCTGGTATGCCATTTTAACAGGTTCACCGACCTGATCACTGGAATTACTAAGTAGAAAAACGTGAGGGGAATGCCCAGATATGATGAAATTTACAAGTCAATTTCCGTCGTACAAAAGCTTATTGTATGTGACTTTTAATTATCCATTGACGGCAGTTTCTTTTGTTTCAAACAGTAGAATGAACACCTTTGTTCATCCGTTTACCTGGGACTTTCCAATGGTCCCCTTGGTCATACTATACCACCAACACTCCCTCGACTAACATACGGGGATTGTTCTATAGAAACACGTTTGAAGGCTGTAAATCATTCAACGATTTAAAAATAAGTCCTCATTGACAGTAAGCCATGAGTCCCACTGTTTCACTAATCTGTAGATTCCCTGCTGGTAAAATTCTTGCGGCTGTTTGGGGAACCATTCGCTAACAGCAAATTCTACTTCTGCGTCCGATTTAAACCGCTGTCCTTTTAGTGATTTCTTTATTGATGCAAAAACAAGACAATCGCACGGCGACAAGTCGGGACTATAAGGTGGATGTTGTAAGACTTCCTACTTTATACGACCAAGAGGATCTTGAATCGTCTGGGCTACATGGAGTCGAGTATTATAATGCACAAGAATGACACCATTTGTGAGGTTCCCGGGACGTTTATTCTTGATGCTGACCTGTAAACGTTTTAAACTGTCTGCATACTGCTCAGCGTTGATGTTGACACCTGGTTTTTTTAAAAATCTAAGAGCAGCACACCCTGATAATAAAAAAATACGGTCACCATTACTTTTCCTGCCAAAGGTTGTAACCGACATTTTTTCGCCTTCGGAGATTGTGCATGCTTCCACTGCATACTCTGACGTTTGGATTCTGGTTCGTGGAACCAAACTCATGATTCGTGGACTCAGAGTCTGGATAACACTAAGACTCATCACCGGCAACAATTTGGTGTAGAAAGGCATTACCTTGTTGTGATAGCGCATCAAATGCTGTAATGATAAGACCAAACGCAATTTTTTCTGCTCAACAGTAAGCAGTCGTGGAATCCACTGAGCAGCAACT
Organism: Magicicada septendecula; assembly: GCA_034769895.1. Lineage (NCBI taxonomy): Eukaryota > Metazoa > Arthropoda > Insecta > Hemiptera > Cicadidae > Magicicada > Magicicada septendecula. The sequence continues at coordinate 352,894,609 of CM068373.1, forward strand.
TTGTGATAGCCAAGACTATGAATGATGGAATGAACAGTTCCCACGCTGATGCTCAACATTTCAAAAAGTTCTCTAACTTTGATGCGCCTATTTGCGGGTAAAGCAGTTTCCAGCTGTCTCACATTTTCATCTGATGCTCCAACACGTGCAGGTGCTGGACGGGCCAAATCTTTAGTGGATTCGTTTCCTTGTCGAAATTTATTGCACCGTTCAGCCACTCCCGTATAAGAATAACTATAGTCACCATATACAGCTTTGATTCTCGTATCAATTTCCATTGGCTCCCGCTCCTCAGCGGCCAAAACCTGAATAACGGAACGCAAATTATCTTTGGACGAGTTTTCTATCATAGATGCCATTTTTCAACCCAGTCGCAACGCTTTGAAAAGAGCAAACTGCAAATATTGTTGACACACATGTCACTAGTACTTCAACAGACAATATAAACAAATGAAACCTGTTGCCATGGCGACGAAGTCACGGCTGCGCAGATCAAACTTCTCTCTATTGAACAATCCTCGTACCTCTTAAATCTAACCTATGAAGCTGCCGTAATTAGTGAAAAAATTCTCAGGAAATTAAAGAGTACCTATATAAATATAGCCTACTAAGTGTTTAATTATTAAACTCAAATATTCACCTACTTCACCACTTACCTTTATATATGTTTGTGCATGTGTGTGTGTGTGTTGTGTTGTCTATGGATGATATTTGGACAATGGCGGCACGCTTGGACTGCTAGACGCAGCAATAACAATTGTTACCTTACAGTGGTCTGTGTGTAATTTCTTGGAACTTTACGGACACTTCTGAGGCATTTACTATAAACGCAGATACTTCTCTTGCCCCTCTATCACTCTCCCTCGCTCTCTCCTTCTGTCTAAAAGTTAGTACAGAAAATTATTTACCTTAGCGTATTGAAATTTTTCTGGAGCTTAAAAACAAAGCCAATGAAGTTGAGCTAGCCATAAATATAGATAAAACAAAAATGCTTATCCAAACAAGAAGGGACCAGGTTCATGACAACATTGAGATAGAGGAGGACACAATTGAAGTGGTGGACAATTTCACGTATCTCGGAGTGAACCTAGCAAAGATTGGATCAGAGGAGCCGATGGTCCAAAGACGGGCCACCATGACTAACAAGGCATACTTTACATTGCTGCCATCATTTAGGTCTGGGGATGTGCACAGGAAACAAAAATGAAAATATGTAGGACTGTCATCACACCGGTGTTATGCTACGGGTGTGAGGCATGGACAATCACACAGAAAACAGCCGACATAGAAGTCACCTTTGAAAGGAAAATCTTCAGACGCATTATAGGCACAATACAAGAAAATGGCTCATGGAGACTGAGATACAACAATGAACTGTATCAAATATATAAAGAGATACCAGTCTCAAAATTTATAAGAATGCAAAGATTTCGTTGGGCCGGCCATGTTATGAGAATGGAGGATGGCAGGAACCCCAAAAGGGCTCTGCTGGGTACACGGGAGAAAACGAGACCTAGAGGCAGACCGAGGAAGAGTTGGGAAGATGGCGTTGCAGAGGACGCGAAGGACATGGGGTTAAGAAACTGGAGGAGGGCAGCAATGGATAGAGTAGATTGGTGGAGGCCATGGCCCGACTTGGGCTGTAGCGCCATAGGAGGAGGAGGTATTGAAATGTTTGTGAATAAGTTGCATAAGTTCAACCTTATGTGGGGGACCATTAGGCAAACCCTTAAGTCAGCATTATAGAACACGCCTAAAAATTCTACAAGTTGATGGTCTTCCCACACTTGTTTACGGGTCTGAGAATTGGACTTCGACGAAAGGTCAGGCCAGTAGAATCCAAGCGGCCGAAATGAGATTTCTCAGGCACGTGGCAGGGGTATACTCTCCATGATCATAGAAGAAACACAGATATACGTCAGGAACTGAATATTATGAGTATACTCAACAGGATCGCCCAGTATCTTTGCCGAATAGATGACGGCAGCATCATTAAACAACTATGGAACTATAAGCCGAGGTGACGGAGAGGTCTGAGGAAACGCTGGAGTGACCATCTCTAATCTTTGCCTATTTGAGACCGGAACAAACCATTCTTGGCTTAATCCTTGAAGAAGAAGAAGAAGAAGAAGAAGAAGAAGAAGAAGAAGAAGAAGAAGAAGAAGAAGAAGATGATGATGATGATGATGATGATGATGATGATGATGATGATGATGATGATGATGATGATGATGATGATGTACTGAAATGTAATTGACTTCTCTCCGGGCTATTAGGCCGTGGTCCACTACCGCCGCATAGAACAGACGTTTCGGCCTCTCCGTTGTATTGCCAGAGTACTGTGGTTTTTTGGTGAAGATCCGTACCAGTTCCCGAGTCGTTTTTACACTGAAGATAGCCTCCAGCGGTGAGGCCGAAACGGAAGTAGTGGACTACGGCCTAATAACCCGGAGAGTAGTCAATTACTGTTCAACATAATTGGCGCCAGCCGTAAAAGTCTTACCGTAACCTAGCTTTTGGTGCGAATCGGAGTTTAATCAGGACACGTTGTCTCGTATGAAACTTATATGGCATGAAGGTGACGGTTGTGTGGCCAGTACTACTCCGATCCAGCCACACGTCTTACGCCAGGACGTAGTAGTTCAAGTACTCACGTCAAAGGGATGAGTCAAACTAGGAACCATAAAATACGTATTGCTTCTTTCGTAAAGCTATGTGCAAATCAAACACGTGTCTGTGTTATAACTTTTTACTATACTGTATGAGATTAAAAACCTTGACTTGTCGAATACAATCAAATCACCAACATCATCACTTTTACAACACGGCATATAGGGGGTGCTGCTTCTTCTATCTTCAAAAACCCTCTATGGTTCTTCAAAAAGAGATGGCTCTCTTCCTTGATCTCCTCACACACCTGTGTTCTACAGGTTTGCACTTCTAGACTTGTTTGGCCAGTCTGGAATCTGACATCCTTTCGAAGTGTAATTTCAACCGTTTGTAATATTTTGGTTTTTCATTCAACTTAAAAATTTTGTCTCAGCTGTTACGGTCTCATTTCTTACACGGTCAAGTTTAGAACACCTTTCAACTCCTCTTAAGAATCCCATTTCCGAGGCCTATATTTTACTGTCTTGTTATTTGGTTGTTCTCCATAATTCACACCCATAGAACAGTACAGGGACGGCCTTAAGTTTGTCAAAATTTAATTTTGTTTCTCGACGTACCTTGTTTCTAAAATACGGTTGGTGTTCCCACATATCGTCTGGAATTTACCTTACTTAACATCAATATCATAATTTCTATTATCGCAAATATCATTTCCCAAATAATTAATGAGTCTCAATTTTTCTAAAATCTTATCACTAATAATTGTTTTTGTTCTTGTTTGATTCTTATTACGGAATGCCATTACGTTCGTTTTTATAGTAAAAATTTTCATATTGTATTGCCTGCAAATATGATAAAGCTTAAAAACAAATGTTAGCGAATTAAATTCTGTATTTTGAAGTAAGACCAACTCATCAGCGAACAACAGCACATTCAAATAATCTGTCTTTCTTGTGATGACTTAACATCAGGGTTCACTAGATGTTTCCATTTCCTTACTAGATCGACAATATAAATGCTAAAAGAGTAGGTCATGCAATGCACCCTTGTCTAACACCTTGATTGACAGATATTTGTTGAGATGTTGATCAATTACTATCAATATATACTATTTCTTTTCTGAAGCTGTGACTGTTAATTATTACTGAAAACAAGAGAAAAAGTATACATTTTCATTAAAATCGTTAATATCACACATACGTGGTTAATTTGTGAACGTGCTTGCGCGAAAATAGAGAAGTACGGATAAAACGTTTGTAACAAAACCGCTACATATGTAGCTGGGGGCTTACGGCGGAGTTGATGAGTCGGAACAAAGGAAGGACAAGGGGGTAGCAGCACTTTGTTGTCTCCTACACCCCATTCACCCTCTCGAGTTTAATCACCGTGTTGTGTTCAACCCCATCGTCACTCTCTCTCTCACTCTCTTTCTCTCTCTCTTCTCTCTCTCTCTCTCTACTCCACATGATACGGGTTATTGTTTTAATTTTACAGTAAATGAGAATATTCACAACGACGGAACCAATTTCCTTCAGGCAACGAGCGACGATTAAACTGATTAGACTGGAAATTGTCTTCTGCAAACAACAAAATGGCGCTACGCCTCTCGAGTCGTTTGAATATAATACCAGCTGTCTTGTACAATTTGAAATTATGCTTAAAATTATTTAAATATAAACTTATGTGTTTCTGACGAGAGCTATTTAAAAATTAACCTTCAAATTTAACCTCAGGTTAAAAAACAAAGTACTGGTGGAAAAAGTTAGTGCATTTAAATATCTTGGAAGCTGAATTGCATCAGATTTTCCAGTAATATAAATTATAGGATTACACAAACAAGTGGTGTATTTTCTACCGAGATATCTATTCTGGCGTCAATAAATATTGTCCCTGAAAAGAAGAAAGAAATTTATAAAGGGTTTCATTTCAAGAATATGCATATATTATGGCTTAGAAACATAGATTTTGAGGAAGTCGAAGAGGAACTACATTTAAACTTTTAAGATGTTGTGCTGGAGGAAGACTTTCAGAATATTGCTACAACAATTGTGTAACACTCTCGAAATTCGGGCTAGACGGCCTCTGTCAAGGCCGGGCACTTACGTAGGTTCCAGACTATTCGTGCTCCTGTAACTACGCAAATTATGTTGGCATACGGCCAGCAACATGGAAACTTTTACTGGAACTTCTGCGGGATCTATATAAACAACTGCGGCTGGCTTAGAAGTTAGTTACTCCTGGCGATATTGTAGAGTGCGGGTCAAGTGAGTGTTGCGGGTTAAAGGAAAGTGATTGTTGTGTTAATCAGTGCGATATTTTAATAAGGTGACATTATTATTGCGTGTGGACAAATTTAACTTGAATTGTTGTATGATAGTACCTTTTCGTTTTGGAATAGTTATTTCTGACTAATTAAAATTGGTCATTATTGACTTCATTAGTGTCTGTATTTTGTTTCCACTGTACAATACGACGAGCCATAGACCGTCGTAACAATACAGTGGACGCAAAGAGTACGTAATGATGAGGTTGTAAAGGGATAGGGTAAAAGAAGCATGCTGATTTGAACCACTGTGGGCAGGATAAGGAGTATAGTTGATCAGCTGCAATGCCTTTCAAACTGGTGTACCACCATGATCGAGGGAATGATCGTGGGAAATAGTGAGAGGGGAAAACCCAGGTAAGAATACATGGATGGGGTAAAAGAAGGAAGAAGGTATGTGGTTTTTGAGAGACTGTCTACAGAAAAGAAGATATTGGAAGCCGACCAACCTCTGGGCTGAGGAGAAGAGAGAAAATATCAAGTACAGAAAAAAATGTTTTTTATTCAGAAGTTAAATAATAAATATATTTTTCTATCAATGTACGTTGGGTATCGAGCAATAGTAAGAAAGTAATTTCGCAACAGATCATTAGATATACAAAAATTTGTACCAAAGGCTTTTACAACCGGCGTCAGCTATGCTAGTATTGATTATATGTTAATATAACTGACTTATCTCCGGACTATTAGGGAATAGTCCGCTCCTGCTGGTACGAACAGACGTTCCGGCCCCTCTGGAGGGCATCTACAGTGTCAGAACGATTCGGTAACTGACACAGTCTTCGCCAGTTAACCACAGTTCTGTGATAGAAGAACTTCGAGTACTGTGGCCACAGTGCAGTGGTTAACTGGCGAAGACCGTGTCAGTTTTCGAATCTTTTGCACACTTAAGATGGCTTCCAGCGGTGAGGTAAGAACGTGTGTTCGTAACAGCAGGAGTGGAGAACGGCCTAATAGCCCGGAGATAAGTCGGTTTGCTTCTAACACAGTGCGGTTGGAATGTTTTATCCTAAGGAATGACTGCCACCTCATTAAACAATTAATGGTTTATGAGGCAAAGGAACGGAGTGGTGTGGAAGATCCGAAGGGCGCTAATGTGGGAACGTCTACTCTATGTGCTTAGGACTAGAAGGAACCTTTTTTGTTTAATCTTCAGAAAGCTGAACATAAGAAACTGGAAAGCCAGGGTACGCAGTAGGGAAGAATGGAATCGATTCTTGGAGTAGGCTAAGATTTACCAAGGGTTGTAAAGCCACGGCTGATTCTAGTGATTATTATTCCTTGATTCAGTAGCGACCGTTGATCAATAAATTTTAACGACTTAAAATTTCGCAAGAATCGGTCAATAAGTATAACACAAATTTTACATCATTTGTGTCGACGTTTCGACAATATTTATTGCCTTCATCAGGATTTGAGTACGGATACAAGAGAAAATAAACACAACAGATCAATTAATTGAGTGAATGTGTGTGTGTGTGTGTGTGAGGGAGTTGAAACAATTCGATTTGTATCATCAAAAAAATTGCATTCATTACATATTGTTTCCTTAAATACATAGACAAAATTATAATACCACATCAATTTAAAATACTGATAACACAATACTTCCTTCAAAAATTTAAAATATTGATAATGATATAATTCTTTTAATTTCATTTTTTTTTATTTTAGTTAGGTTAATTTATTAATTTATTATTTTAATTAAATTAATAATAATTAATAAATTTTAATATTCTATAATTTTGATATTATAATACTTCCTGTTTATAATATTAAGGAATTACTGCATTATCAGTATTTTAAATTGGAGTCTTGTATGAATTATGTTCTGGGGTATTATAATTTTCTCGATGTCGTAAGGAAAACATTATGTAAGGAATTCAATTATTTTGATGACGCAAAACAAACTGTTTCAACACCCTCACACATACACAGGTAATTGATCTGTTGTGTTTGTTATTTCCTCTTGTATCCGTACACATGTCTTGATGGCGACAATAAATATTTTCGAATCGTCGATACAAGTGTTTTAAAAATTTGTGTTATACTCATTGCTCGATCATCACTAAACTTTCCATCTTTAAAAGTTATTATTATTATCATTACGAATATAATTATTATAAAAATAGGCCTGTTGGGTCTAGAGCGGTAGCATTTATTCGAAAGGAGAGAGGAAATTGGAACGGATGCCGCAAAGCATGAAGGCAGGGAACTCACTCTTCGGCACTGGCAAGATCGTTGGAATAGAGGGGATAGAGGAAGGTGGACAGCAAGGTTCATACCCTACTTGAAGGAATGGAACGACTGCCAACACGGTAAGGTCAACTACCATCTGAACCAGTTGCTCAGTGGGCACGGCAATTTAAATGCCCACCTCCAAACAACGGGAAAGATGTAAAGCCCATCATGCAAATACGGAGACTGTCCCCATTAAGTTGCCTCACATACGTTCTTCAAGTGCTGCAGATTTGCAAGACAGAGGATCTTACTAGAAATGGAGCTCGGGTAGTTCCATTTATGTAGTGGGTCCTACTAAAAAAAAAAACAGTCCCAACGGGCAGTAGAAGATGAGGAACAACTAGAAGAAGCCCGATAAGGGCGCAATAGGCTCCATCCTGAAATAATACGCTTAGTGGTTCTAGGATGGATATGAATGCCTGAATTACAGGTGGGGTTTTTAGTGAGTGAGAGTCCCACACAGAGGAAGCACGGCCTCCTCTAACGGTGTATAAAGCATTTTGCCAATCTATATAAAAAAGTTAATATTATAAAAGCGGAATTTTGGAATAGGACCTTACAATATACGTTTTTACGTTACAAACGTTCAAACACCAGCTAAATATGTGGAGGCGACATCAAATTCTATTGCTAAGAGAGTTCGCTCGCAAAATGTCCACTTCTCTCTACTCCTATCGCACGTGTACATGATGATTCCAGTAGACTGCTACTGATGGGAAACGTGCACGTACTCAGCTGAAAATGAACAGATCCGATAATCGATTATCTGTGTGGGAGGAGAAATAAAATAGAAACTCGTAAGGAAGGACCGATAAGCGTAGGTTTGAAACATTTCTTTAGTTCAATCTCCTTAAGCGGTTCCTTTCACCCTTATCTCTTAAATTGCAAAGCGGGTTTCTAATCTCATTTTCCTTGACCTAAACAACGTCTCAAATGTAGTTCATATCGAAGCCAAAGTGAACCGAAAGCCATCAGGATTTCAATTATTTGGTTTATTAACAAAATAAACATTATCCTAAGCATGTCAAACGCGGTGCCAACGTAAGAGGAACACAATTCTATCCACTCGTCTGTTGTACGTTTGGTGCCAAAATAAACTGCTGCTCTTAACTCTGAGAGTTTTTTTTTTTATTTTACAGCACGCTCTACTACGATTGTGTAATACTACATGCTAAGAATTTCCTTATTTGCATAGCAATGTGTTTACAGTAGAACCTCCATTAACCAAAACATTTTAACCAAAATACCGTTAGGCCTACACCGAAACGTCCGACCAAACAAAAATCCCGATTTTTACAATGAAAATTTGTTTTCCGGATAAAACACGAAAACTAATATACTAAACATCTAATAAATTGTGCGTCATGTCAGTAAAGCGGAAACGGGTTGTGATAACGATTAAAGAAAAATTGGAGGCAATTAAAAGAATTAAAAATGAAGAGATTTTGAGAACTGTGGCAGCCGAGTTTGGTGTTGGTGTTTCTCCTGTTTCTGTTTGGATCCCAATAAAAAATAAGTTTGAAGAGCATGCTACAAAGATGCCAAACAAGAAAGCAATGAAGACGTGTCAAGACAAGAAAGTAAGTGAGGCTGTTCTTTTGGTTCACGCAACAAAGGCAAGACGAAGACGATAACAGTATAGAGCAGCAGCCATGATACCACTGACGAGATCTTCAGTTCCTTAGAGGTAAGAGTGTCTATTTTGGGTTAGGGCATTAAATTAGGCTATATAGTGCAGGAAAAATAAATTTTAACCTCGAGAAAATTAGTACAAGCAAGGAATTTGGTGGAGATGTTCCACTTGCCATCCTAATAAATATACTAAATGTCCCCTAAAATCGAAGCTGTGCTTCGCCCGCCATATTGAAAAATGGCGGTTCATTTTCAGATTTTTTTATATAAATCCTTTACCGTTGCAGATAGGAAAAAAGTTTCAATAAAAAATGTAGGCAATAATAAAATAAACAATTTTTGATATCGACATTTTTTCTCTAAATCGAACGGTTTTTGAATTATGAGCTGCAGAATGTTATTGAATTTTCAGAAATCCGAATTTTGTACAAAATACACTGTAAAATGTGTGTTGATAGGTTCTAAATAAAACCAAAATTATTTTTTTAGGTATATTACCGTTACAGAAGAAAAATCTACTGTAATTATGAAGCCTATAACAAACAGAATAAAAATACGAAAATACGTTATGACATTAGTTCGTCATTATCAATGTCGTCGTCACGTAACATATCTTCTGAGTTACTGCAAGATAATCCCTGGCAATATCCACACATGGCAGAACACTTTAATCCTGCTGATGAGCACTCACAACGTTTTGTGCATCCCGATTTGCAACCACAGGATATGAGCTTCAGTAAATTGCTAGGGGCTGGATCTAAACGTGTCAAAACTGGTTTCAAACCCCCCATGGCTTAACTGCCAACCCCAGGCAGTCGGCTCTAAATTATTACCCATCCACTGCTGGACTTGGAGGTATGTGCGATATGAGTGATTGGCAGCTGCTGCACTTGTAGGAGGCAACACTGCCAAGTTAAATGTGGAATGTAATTGCTGTTTACTGATCAAACGATTGTAGAAAAAATATCTGTACTCATCGAGCGTCTGGGACTTTGTTGCCCCATAAAAGGCAAATAGAAATTTTTCCCCTGCAGCAGCAATGTCATCTTGGGATACAGCATCCTCCGTAAATAATGCAACAGTCTTTCGCAGATTCGGGTTTTGTTCTAAAAGGCGTAAGCCTTTAACCTTGCTCTTTCTAAAGGGCGCTGAGGTTGTGTCACAACCTGTAACAGCATGTATAAACATCAGACAGTTTAATGTATTCCTGTGCAAATTTCGTTGCTTTGGTATGTAAAAAATTAAGCTTTTTTTATTCCCTGAGCCTGGCCGAAGGAACCAAATATGCATCTCATCTGTTGACAAAGTAATTAGGAGGACTAATAAGTCGGTGTCCTGGCCAACAACAACTACTCGAGAACCATCCCTTGCTTTCTCAATAGCTGCTGCTACGATCGACACATCAGCATCAGCTTCAGCCTCTTCTACCTGGACACCCCGACTTCTTAACTGGACGGCTGTATAAGAAGTTTTTTATTTGCACTGTTTGCAAGAAATTCCGCTTGCGTTGTTGATGTGACAGTATTCAAAGTATTCTCACTTACGTTTATATCTGCTGATATCCTTCTTGCCGCTCTTCTTTCTTGTTCGTTTCCCTTCTTTGTTGGGTATACAGGATAACCGTCAAATACCACAACGTAATTACCGCCATACCGGCTAATGACGTGTGAGGTGTAATTGATAAAGACCTCTTGATAGGTTGCGGGCCTGGGCCAGACAATACTGTGAAGAATATGTCCCCCATCTAGGACGTAAATACAGCTGTCTATTTCTGGTGATTCCTCCGTTTTAAAAGCTGCGACAAGTGATGATTTCTTGCCTTTCCTCATACCGACCTCATTGAAAAGAGAAGTAGGAGAAGGTGCGAGTTCATGTTTGAAACATTCTTTTAGCTCCTTCGTTCCTTTAACTACACACACAATTCGGTTGAATAACTGTTGTGGGTTCACAGCAACAATGTTTTCTCTCACTTTGATTGATGAGTTCATTGACGACATAGCCTTTACTTTGTTATTTCTTCGAATTACGATCTCACAAAAATTGTTCCCAACCATTGACGACATTGAACGTAGACCCTTCTGAAGTGCTTGATCGCAGTCTATAGTATGATCAGATACTAACCCTGAAGATAAGCTAACCAAATTCTCACAATGCTGGTTAAAGGGATTATACTGTTGCATCCAGTTTATAAAAGTTTGCTTAGCGCGGGTGTCTAGCTTGTCGACTTGATCTTTCTTCAACGTGTTGTTCTGAAGTCATGGAAGAAATGCCAGAAAATTTTTGAAATGCCAAGAAAACTTCTACGGAAACGGGAGCACAAGTAACCCATCACATTAGAGTATTTTCTGTTATCCTCGACCATGAGTGAGACCTCCAATAGATTTCATACTTCGCATTAGACACTGCTCGATAATAATATCAGTCCAGGTTCCACTCCAAAATCTCTCTGACCGTCTTAGAGTGAAAAAGCCGTTAGTGGTGAATTGCTTAAATTCGGTTGGTGATAGATGAGACTCCAGCTCAGACATCTGTTGGGCATACAGATGAGCTGATTTCGTATAAAGTATGTGCCCTGCAGAGTGAAAATAAGGTAACATCTTAACGACGGTAGAGACATGAAGGTTCCAGTTCTCAATTCTCTCTGCTCTACTAAACTGGAGAACCAGTACCATTTGCTCGAAGTATTGAATCCGCAATTTTGGAGTTCTTCCGCTGGCTTTAGCTTCCTCCAATAATGATTCAAATTTACTCTGAAAGCTTATAACGTCACTAGACAGTTTTGCATCTTCCGGTGATATTTGGTTAGATAACAGTTCTTCACCCAACTGTAGCAATGCGTTTACTGAATCCTGTAAACTAGGAAATTGCACACATATTATACTGTACAATGCAATTAAAGTTAGAATATGCGCTCTCAGGCTGCGGGCGTATGCATGTCCTGTTATATCAAATGTGGTACGCTGTTTTTAGCATACACAGTTTCCCACAATTGTTCTAAACCGCTACCCTCCATGTTTTGCCCAATACATCCTAAAAAAGACATAAGGAAATGAAATCCTCCCAAACGCACAACAATGGAGGATAAAGGGCTGTTTTTATCGGCTGCTGCCACTGTTTCTGACGATTTCAAATACAAGGGTTGGTCAAATGTTACTATGCACGTCTGATTTCTTTTGACACATTCTGCCGATGAAAATAAAAGGGCTGAGTGAAGTGTTGTTAAATTACTTGCTTGTAAGTTAACGAAAGGCAGTGGCATTACTCTAGAAGTTTGAAAGCTGCCTGATTCTTGTGTTGCTTCTTGCATATAACCATTCCAAATTGGCAGCTGATCATTAGAATGTACGAAGCATGTCATCCAAAATAAATCAAGGGTGAACCCTTTTTGAACCGCTTGAATATCCTTTACAGAAGCAGAAAGATCTTTGATGATTATCTTTTTCAGGCCCGAATTCAGTGAATTTGGGTATGGGTTAATAGGTATTAGTTGCGCTTTATTAACTTCATTGAGCTTTTATCGCGGAAATACATGAGGGATGGTAACTAAGTCTTTTGGCGTTGCGCATCTAACACCACCTAAAATGTGTATGCGGTCCCAGATCCATCCAGCGTGTTAATATTTGCGTCAGCGTTATCACACACGTATTGAACAAATGCACTGATTTCTATATTAGGCTCTATGAAAGATCCTGCACAATCCATATATCGAATTGTCTCACTGTAGGAACTACAAAGAGCAAGAGAATGTAACGTGTCTATCAAGTATCTAGACCCATATTTTGATTGCAAGTGTACTGACAGCCCCAGCTAAAGCGGGGAGATGAAAGACCTTGGTCATGTCGAAATTATGGCATGAATAATGGTAGCTCGTCGACGACTTCCTTCTTCCGTAGTTTTTCCCCAGAGGTCACACATTTCATAAAAAGTTGAAGGCTATTTGGAATAAGATCTGTACCTCCTCTTTCCATGTCCCCAAGGGATAATTTTTAGTTTCATAAATTTTGGCTCTTATGTCTTCTTTTATAACAGCTGCGGCAGTTTGAACAATTCTGAGTCTTTCACTCACTTCGGACTTTTCTCTGTTCTGATACCACTGTTCAGATAAAATTTGATGTTCTGTTCCAAGGAAACTAAAGATTGTTGGCTTTCCGTTCATCTCTGTAAAAATTACTCCTCCATCGTACTTTTGTTTTAGCCGTGTCTTCAGTAAATAATCGCTAATTACTTCGCCCTCTCCTCCAAGCAATTGTTTAATGATGTATCTTGGTTCTATTGCTGTATATTGACATTCAGTGTTTTCCTCGAGGTAATCAAAAAGCAAACAGAACAGATTTTCAAGCGATTTGTTTACTGGTCTGCCAGACTTATCAAAAGCTTTATATTTTTGAAATTCTGAGTAACAGTCTAAATGGTACCTTGCTTCCTCTGACACAAGACCTGCCCAAGGTGTTACACGAGTACCAATTATCTTCCCCAATTCATCTTTGCGGACGGCACAAATTTGAAGAATCGAATCTTTTATTTCATTAGTTTCAACTTCTCTTATTTGTCTCCTTCGGTTTTTAGGCAACTTTACATTAACACTCTCCATCGCCTGACCACAAAATAAGCAGTTTTTCTTGTAATCGAATCTCACTTCTCGAGGTCTTAAACGCGGCACTTTATGGGCCGGCTCGCCGACTTCTGGCTTAGAAAAAGCCTTGATGGAGCTAGGCCATGTATAGTTTTTCCGACACAACGCGTGAACTGTAAGTTCGTTGGCATTAGCCATGATTTTATGTTTTTCATCTTTCCTCTCCTGACTTGCATGAATGAGCGTGGGTAGCCCCCTTCCAACGACAACCACTTCTCCTTCTGTAAGGCTTTTACACCAAAGCAAACATATTCCAGCATCCATAACTTATCTTGTTGATCTCAAACAAAAGGGAAAAGTATCCATACAATGCAAAGTGCTTAGAAGACAGCTCATAATTCAAACACCGTTAGATTTAGAGAAACAATGTTAATACCAAAAAAATTTTGCTTTATTATTGCCTACATTTTTTGTTTGTAACTGTTTTTCCTATCTGCAACGGTAAAGGATTTATATACAAAAATCTGATAATTCACAGCCATTTTTCAATATGGCGGGCGTAGCACAGCTTAGATTTTAGGAGACTTTTAGTATATTCAATTAGATGGTAACTGCAACATCTCCACCAAATTCCTTGCTTGTACTAATTTTTTCAAGTTTCGTATACTTTTAGGCTTATTTTTCTTGCACTAATATGAAATACGCGTTTTTCTCACCGAGTTTTATTAATATTTTCAGATAGCGTTACGGTTCGTCGAACGATCTAAAGAATCAAAACCCTCTGACGTTCTATTGAATCGATGGCGAGATATTGCTGCAAGAAAGCGATGTGAAAAGAAATAGCAAAGGAAAATAAAAGATTAAAAAAACTAGTATTAAAGATGATTTCATGTAAACAGTTTGATTTTTATTAAAATATTTTGATAATTTTGGATATTCGCTTCAGTTATTTTACCTTAAGCTTTAAAAAATGACGTTTAAATTAGTATCCGAAATTTTGGTTATCCAAAACCACCTTTCCCCTCTTTTTTTCGGTTAAGAGATGTTCTACTGTACATACTTACACCAAGTAATAACAAATATACATTACAGTACATAACATAGCCTACAATGCATTTGGTTATTTACAAATAAAATAACTTATGAAATTTGTATTACACTGATAAATGTTTTAAATTCTTTCAGATGTTTTTTTGTAAGATTTAATTTTGCAGGTGGCCAAGTTCCTGTTTTTTTACACTATTAATTAAATTCTGTCTCTGATTTCTTAACATCTCACACTCGTATATGATGTGATCCAATGTTTGTTCTCCTGCATTGCACTGGCACATTGGATCGTTTATTATCTTAAAGCGGTGGAGGTGAGATTTCGTTTATCTGTGTCCAGTCACTATTCCCGTGAATTTGGGAGTCATTTTGAGTTTTGTTTGTAATCTGTCTTTGATGTTAGAGAAGAACATTTTATTTACTCTACCTTCGTTGTTTCCTTCTATTTGTTTTCCCACTTTTGTGTAGTTTCTTTGGTAATTTGTTGAATCAATGCACTTTTGGGAAGTTTTTCAAAATAAGTTGCTAATTATTTACTCGGTGCTGCTGCATTTGCCAGCCGGTCTGCCCATTGGTTACTATAAAGTCCTACATGAGCCCTGATCGATTTCTCTGAGTGTATTGTCGTGGTATAAACACAAAGGACTCGTTATAAAAAATGCGATTAATCCAGTCAGATTTTGCGTACCAGTGCTAATAATAGAGGGATTACAAGGGTAAACGTGGATATTAAAATAACGAAATAAATTTAAAAATATTGTGTTGAATAGAATTGACTTATCTACGGGCTGTAAGGCCGTGGTCCCCTCCTGCTGTTACGAACAGAAGTTTCGGCCCCACTGACGCCGGCCGTGAAAGCCTTAGGTACGATTTAAAAATATTGTCACGACGGTCACAGCGATCGTAGTGTTGTCCAGTGGAAACAGAATAACTGACACCAATGAAGTGACTAAATTTAAAAAACTTTGTTAAACAGAAACAGCAATTATATATAAAAAAGCGGTCTTATACAACAGTTAAAGTTAAAGTTGTCCATCACACTAATCAACAAATGTAAACTATTACAGTTCCGCACTAATTAACACAACGGTCACGTCCCACTCACTAAACCATCTCAGTAACTTCCAGCTGTAACCTGAATTTCTAATTCGGCTGCTGATTCTTCAGTGATCTGGTGGACCTGAAGGTCTGGGCGACTTTGCGGAAGTCGTGGCCGACGTTTGCGTTGTCAGAGATGTAGTTAGAGACATATACAATGCCTGGAGACTGTCTGTGCAAAATAGCGCCAAGCGGTCAACGATAGAAACGAATCTACAAAACTAGCGACAACTTTGGAATTCCTAACTGACAGTTCACAAATTAACAAAAAACATATGGTCACAACACACTCACCCCCACGCTCTAACCCTCCCACGGAAAAAAATCACAAGGGAAGCACGATATAAAACGCACAGCGTAGGTAAATCACCATCAGTACGCCTTGAAAATATTCCGGGATTACGGAACGAAACGTCGGCAATATAAGCATCACATACACGGATATGCCCAAAAACCTGATACAACATACATATGTTAGGATTTGGCATGCTGCACTCTAATCATAATTTAGCTGGATTTTGTTTGGCTCGCTTTAGAGAGCAGAAGGTATATAGGGAACCACCTCGTTACTAGTTACCCCTCAACTGTGAGTTGGGTTCGACCTATCATATATCCAAACGTTTTCTTTCTTCCTTTTTTCTACTGAAAATGCCCTCCGAACGTGTGGTCAAAACGTTTAGATAAATTTTTAGTGTATTTCAATGTATGCTACATTCTTTTTACATATATAAGCTAAACTGTAATAATAGTAACACTTCTTCCTCTTCTTATTTCTCTTGTGTCTACAATAGCGCGTGGTTATATTCTAACCTCATCACATTTCCAGGTTGTTTGCCTTCCCCTGAAATATCTGTATACCCTCAACTCTAACTTTCTCTACACTTTCAATGCAGATACAATTTACCTGGTTCACCTCCCCTTACAATTCGTCTATTAAGTTTTCCTTATAGCATCGAATATAATGCCTATACTAGTGGCCAAAATTGTAGAAAACTTTTCGAAAAAGTGTATTTCTGAGTTTTTATTGCTGATAACATCACTATTTTGGAGCAATAACTTAAGATTATACATTGGTAGAATAATAATATAATCAAGAATGTAATGCAGTAACTTTCATGAAAGATGTACTACTAGAATAGCAGTTATGAAGTAGAAAAGATAAACGCATAGAAAAAATGATATAGGGCTATATAAAAATTCTCACCGTGTGAGTTAATACTTAGTTGGGTAACCTTTAGCGTTGATTACAGCCTTACAACGGATTCCCATGGAGTGAACCACGATTTTAGATCTGCAGCTGTTATAATGTAAAACCAAGATTGAATTATTGCTTCCGTTAATTGGGTTTTATTACTTGGGACATGTTTCTTTAGCCGACTTTATAGATTTTTGATTGGGTTAAGCTCTAGGCTATTGACAGGCCATTCCAGACATGGAATATGATTATCTTGAAACCACTTCTTGCACACAGCAACAACATGACATAGAACTGAATCCTGTTGAATTGCTTCATTATCTTGGAAAAGATCACGTGCGGAAAGCTTCAGTTTGGGCTCAAGTACTTCGTTTATGTATTTTTTGGCAGATACTGTAACACTGACAGTTTAAAACATGAAATAATACATAGTTGTAACCAATATTGCTTAACTTTAACACAACTTTTAACTAATTTTATATAGACTAAAGTTTACTACTACTTAAAAAGTAATAAAAACAATTAAGAGACAAACAGCGTTTGGTAGTTTATTAAAAATATTAACACAACAGTCGAGGGAACAATTTTTTTTACATTTTTGTTCCTCGTAATAATGACTGTGTTTAAAAAAAACGAGCACAAGATTGAATAGTAAAATCTGTGTATATATTGATGGAGTTATTTACACCATCATCAGCGGGTGTAGTCAGTGGATCCGTAGTCAGTGTTTACGCTACCGTAGGACGCCGACCTACTGGTACACGCGGACTGTACTGTGGAGTAAGTGTTGACGCGGCGTCGGTGATGGCGTCCGTGTCGCGACGCTGAGTTAGTCATCTTACGTAGCGTCAGGTACCGCCTCCTCCGCGGCTGCCGGCGTCGCTGAGCGCGTTTGCTGCCCATAGACTTCACCTTGTTGGCCAGATCTTTGAACGGTTTCTTTTGCTCGTTGGTCATCGAACGCCAGACGGCTGCTCCGCGACGAGTCAGCTCTTTTGTCTTCAGATTTGTCTTTTTAAAACGCCTCTGGAACGCTTGTATAAAGTTGATGTAAGGGTTGGCCGTCGGCTTCGCCACGTCCACTGACGATAACTGGTTGGCAGCGATTTGAATGCTGCTTTTTTTGACGTTTCCTCCTTGTCGCTGTTCGTTGATGTTATCGTCGAGCGAACGTTGTTCTTCGTTGGCGTTCTCCATTGTCACCTAATCGTAACTAACGAGCAAATTTAATTTTAAAATATGTTTTTTATCAATAATTTTTTTGTATTAAAACGGCTACAGATTTCGGCTTGTATGGTTGTGAAATTTTTAGTATATATTTACCTATAATTTTGTTGCTGAGAAACAGTTTCCAAACCAACAATAAGCATTTAAGAATTAACATTTTCAATTATTTAAAATAAAATTTACGTATTTCAGATTACTAGTTTGTGATTAATATTTTTCATAACTAAAGTGTGAATTTTACGTTTACAGTGCTGAAGGGGAAAGGTAGACTATATAGGTTTTACGCACACTTCTTCTCCTTTAGCACTAGAGCCCAGCATTATCCCTGGCTTCCAACAACATCTTCTCCAAAGTGGACTCCATCCAACCATCTTATCCTCGGTCGGCCCCTCTTTCTGCTTTTATAGACTTACGCCCTCAAGATTTTCACTGCCATACGCTGAGCATCCATCCGTTCTAGATGACCTACCCATTTTATTCGTTGAGCCTTTATGAATCTTACAGTGTCTTCATAATTTAATAGCTCATCTATCTCCAGTTTAGTTCTTATTCTCCGTTCGTCTTTTTAAACGGGGCCATAAACACGTCTTACGATCTTTCGATCAAATCCATTGTAAGAGATTTTTGTTTTTCTCTACAAAAATTATAAATTATATATAAAGATTTTTAAAAATATATAAACACTTGATAAGTTTCAAATTTTTTATTTAACACTGACAGCTGTTTCAATTTATTAAGCTATTCTCAAAGACAATTAAGGAACAACAAACTAACAAAGAATGTAAGTGTGGTGAACATGTGTTTAGGGTGTGGTTCGGTCATGTGTGAGGTGTGTAGGATGGAGGGATGCAGAAGCTAGTGTAAAGATCAACTGTCTGTAAAAACAAAGTATAAACGGCAGGGAAAATATAAAATTAACTATACTAAATAACAACTTTTAGTAAAAGGGATACACAGAGTTCAGTTTGTTTGTTTGTTAAATTTTTGTTACTTTAGATTGCTTTTATAATTTCTAGAATTTTTAATAAATCCATTTTTTCACCTTTTTGTATGTTGTGTTTTTTGTATCTATGAAGTGGTTATGTTGTAAACAACAATCTGTATAACCTGTATTGGCTGTATTAGTTAAAATCGCTTTCTTATGTTCAGAAATGCGATGTTTCAGAGTATGGCCACATTGCCCGATATAAATAGCATTGCATTTTCTCTTATAAATTTTATATACTGTGTTTTGCATGTTCAGGTATAATCCAATAGAACACATACGATGGTCAATAGCTAACACTTCAACAAACCGAAGTTGTCCATATTTTGTAGGAAGTTTCATGACACTCACTTGGTTAACAAATCAGATAAGTTTTATAAAGGGACGGAGAGTGGGTCAGGCACGAGACTACTTTATCACTGACCAACTACAAACTGTAGGTCAAAGATATTTCTCTAGAGGGTTAGTATTAGGAGGGGGAGAGAGAGGGATGATTTCTGGCGTTTGAAGGCACCACTGACTACCAATCTGGACGCCTACCACTTGGAATTTATATTGAATTCCTGGAGGCGGCGCTCGTGATCATTCATTCTCTCGGTAGTATTCCATGAGCGCGCGCGCGCGCGTGTGTGTTGAATTACGCGTTTCCTTTTGAGAACGTAGAGTATTCATGATCTACGTTAAGCAGACTGCGTTTCGTGTTGTTCAGTGTATATTCAGTGACGGATCAGTTATTACTATAATAAGAAGTTACAATACGTTGTTCAGAAGTCAAATAACTATGAATGCTTTTGGTAAAAGGTAGAACATTGCAGCCAGCAAAAAAGATTTTTATTCTTCGTATTGTTTAAATTAGCAGCCATCGTTACTATTTCTTTTATAAAATTGCTAAACTGCTATAATTTGTATTGTTTAGACAAAGCTTTTTGTCATCACTGAAGATGTCAGTGATGACGAAAAGCTTTGTCTAAACAATAAAAATTATAGCAGTTTAGCAATTTTATAAAAGAAATAAGAAAGATTTTTATTGGAATGAGAAAGTCATCATCATCATCATCTTTAAGGATTAACCCAAAGATTGTTCCGGTCTCAAACAGGCAAAGATTAGATCTGGTCACTCCAGCGCTTCCTCGCACATCCCACACCTCTCCGTCTCCTCGGCTTATAGTTCCAGAGTTGTTTGGGGATGCGGTAGACGTACATTTGGCATTGATGTTCCCACCAATTCAGCCGATACTGGTCGATCCTGTCGAGTATACTTACAATATTCAGTTCCTGCCGTATATCTGTGTTTCTTCTATGATCATGAAAATTATACCCTGCCACGCGCCTGAAAAATCTCATTTCAGCCGATTGGATGCGACTGGCCTGGCCTTTCGTTAAAGTCTAATTCTCAGACCTATGAAGTGGTGTGGGAAGAGCCATCACCTTGTAGAATGTTAGGGGTGTTTCTTTACTTGCTGACTTAAAGGTTCGCCTAATGGTACCGCACACAAGGTTGGACTTATGCAGCTTATTCTCAACCTCATTGTTAGCATTATAAGTCACACTGTAGCCCAGGTATTCAAAACTGCTAACTTCTTCCAGGATAGTACCATCTATAAAACTTTTTGCCTGTATGGGGTCATTTCCACGAAAATCCATCACCTTGGTCTGAAGTGAGGACATTTGTAATCCAGGGTCTTTTCAGATTCGATTTAACAAATGTATACCCATGGAATGAGAAAGTGATTTTCCAAATGTTTTATTTGGTGTGTGATTTTATATGGCAGTAAAACGTGGACCACCAAGAAGAATAGATAAAGGGTGCCTTTATTTGGCTTGTCTTATTTAATATTGTTTCTTGCTGATTTTTGTTTTTAATGGCATAGTGTAGCGTAATAATAAATAGGGTGGCCGATAATACAACACCTTGCTTAACTCCGTTATTAAGGGAGGGAGCAAAGGTATTTCACTCAGCATATTCTCAGCAAATACGTGATTTGGGTTTTTGTAAATCTCATTGCCATCTTCGTTAACTTTTTAAGTTTCACAGGAATTCCCAAATCCCGCACGGCTTCATAAAGTTTTAGCCTTCACACACTATCTCTTTCTCTCACTGTTACAGTTAAAAGTTTGCCAAGCGCGCTTCACCGGGGATTACAGGAGCAATCCAAACGATACGTGCCCGGCATTGCAGATCATCACAGTTCACTGCAGTGCTTTGAACTGAGCAACTAGCGTTCTCTACGTGTTCAGTATTTTTGTATTGTTTAATGCCCAGTAAGCGAGAGTCTGGGTCAGTCTGATAACCGGGCAACACATTTCACACGGTATAATACTTGCTTGTAGTTGTTCGCTGCACTACTGTCCAAATATAAAATGGAAAAAACTGTTGAAACAAAGTTATACTGTACTTCATTAACTTAGACCTGAGAGTAGTCTCGGGAGAAAATACAACAACCTAGTCATGATACAAAGGTCTTAGTGCGCCCAGTACTAACTCATGCATCAGGGACATGGACGCTGCCTAGATCAGATGAGAGGCAACTTAGTATATTTGAAATGAGGATCTTCACGCACATTTTTGGTCCAGTGGAAGAGGGGCAGCCTAAAGGAAAATATATAATTTAGAGTTCTATAATTTGTATAATAAACCTGATGTAGTCACCTTTATTAAGTTGAAAACATTAGAATGGGCTTAACACAATATGCGTGCTTATAAACTCAGAGGTATTAAGGAGATATTTAATGGAAAGCCAGAAGGTGAAATGAAAATTGGGAGGCAAAAACTAAGATGGAAAGACGGGGTTATTCAAAACATCAGTACTCTTGAAATTAGAGAATGGAAAAATATGGCTATGAATAGAGAAGAAAGGCGAAATCTTCTGAAGAAATCCAGGGCCTACAAGCCTTTATCCGTACAGCTTTCATTCCGTGTCTCCTTACTGGCAAATACTTAAACGACTTCATTTTATCTACAGTTTGGAACGTATTTCGAGTAAATTTATGTCAGGTCTAAATTAGTGGACATGTAACTTGTTTTATGTCTACAGAAATTTTATCATTACAATAAAAATAAGGAACACGATTTTTAAAAATATTAATTACATTTGCCATTTTATTCTACGTTGTACAATATTTTTTTTAGTTTTAATAATTGGTATTTTTTCTCTCTACTGCCTTTGGTATTTTTCCTCGATGCATTCTCCTCCCGGAGATTCGAATGAGGGGATAGTTTACCTCCGGAACATTTTACATAGAGGGCCACACCATTTGCTCTACTAGGGATATCCAACATGGATCCTTAATGTGGAGGTATCCCATTGCCTTCTACATCCTCATGACGTTGACCAAGTGGTTCATCAGCCTTTAGGAACAGTTTCCCATCGCAAGGGCAAGAGAGTGCCCTACCTCTACCCGCTCATCCGCCCTCCGAAGAGACCGTTGGCACTTGGTAGAGGGGAACTCCTTATCCCGGGAGTCACTCGGCAAGCTGCATGCAGTTTCAAAGATGTGGGCTATGGGGTCGCCACATTTCCACATTGTTAGAATTGGTTAGGTCATTGTTTAAGAAGAGACTGCTTGCTTACAACTGTCTTGGAGTGTGTCATAGAAGGAGAAAAAAGAAGATGGCGTATAAGAATGAAGTTAATAGATAGCATTAAAAACGGAGGGAAGAAATGAAAAGACTGGCATGCGATAGGACAGCTTGGAGAGCTTTTAACATTTGAAGACCTGCCTTAGGGCAGAACACCAAACAATAATAATAATTGTTATTTCTAAGATACTGAACAATCAAAGCAAATTCCCAATTTTAACTTGACTGACGATTGACTGTTCGTTTATCTAGCTATCTACATGCATGTCTGTATATTTTTTTTGTTTTTTGGGTATACAGTAAATTTTTAATGCATCAATCGATTTTTGTATAATTTTTTAAATTAGTCACTGTCGTTGCCTTTTAAAATTTTTGCCGAATATTTTATTCTTATCTTCTTTGGACACGCTTGAAGAACTGTTTCATATATTACCTGAAACTTGGCCAAGATACGACGAATTTACGTCATAAATGATATCGTAACATAAAATGCTTTGTGTACTTAGTGTTAGGTTTGCAATATTACTTGTAATATTTTATTATGTGCCGTGGGTATTAAAATAGACTCCCCACAGCGTTTGGTAATAGTTTAAATTGCGTCTGTATTTCGTGCGGACGGTCTTTTGTTGTCTGCTTGGGTCTCCGATGTTCGAATATGCATCGCCGCGCGTTCTGTTGCCCAAAAGTTGAAACTCCGGATCATCTGTTTGTCGTTCGGCGAGAGCTGGGGCTGGTCCAACATTGGGAGCAGTTTCATTCCGGATTCCGTCATACACGCTTTGAAGCTCCGGCGGCGAAAAACCCCTTTGTTACTTCTCATCTTTATTTCCCACTATGGGCGTATAGACTTTAAAGAGCCTCTGGGTTCCCGATCCAGTCAAGGGTTTGAGGGCTATACGATGGTGATATCTCCAGCTTTCACCATCGGCTCAGCGATACTGTCTGGCTCCCCGTTTTCGCCGTCGGAAACTCACAATGGGACCCGAATTTATTCCCTGGAGAAGTCTCAACTCCGGGACGAGCAGCCAGTTGAACGTCTGTAGCAACAACTAGCTAACATCGTCTACCCTCCTCATCATGTGGTAACAACTGAACATCAGGTGAAAATTTTCCTTTTTATTCAAGCTCGACCTTCACGACATACTTTTACTGTGAACATAACTAATATTATAAAAGTAAAATTACATTTCCGTTTGTACTTAACTTGCAGTTAGTGCATTCAACGATCAGAACCGAACATGCCCGTTTATGATGTGCACGGTTATAGCTGAGTGCTATTAAAATGTATTTATTAATAAGTTAAATAATTGTATTGCGGGGCTAGCAGGCATCTCCAGACCATTATTCTTTCATCTATACCTTTTCTAGTTCATCCTTTTATATCCAGCTGAACTAACGTGTCGTGTGCTTTCATGATTTACCATGCCAGAGTTTCCTGTGCAATAGTCTAAATAGTTTTTCATTTACTTTTTTTTAAATTGACTTAACCTTTTTGGTTGCGAATTTTAATGAACTTCCGTATTTTTCAATTTTTTTTATAATTAACTGTAATTTTCTGTTTGTTTCATTTCGCAGGTTCATGTTAGTACAAGAGGTGCATGTCGGAAGCATGCTGTATGCTGTCGGTCATATTTAAATATGAGCGTAATTACGATAGTAAATTCCGGTATTATACCCTAGCCTTTAATTTTCTGATTTGTCTTTATATACTTTAATTATTCACATTTCTGAATTTCGGTTTAAAATCGGGCTGTTTATGCTTGCAACCTTGTTAGTCCTGGGTTGTCACTGCTCTAGTATTATATGAATTTAACTTGCGAATGTGTCATTTATTAGTTATGAAAAGGGCACACAAAACTTACATGTATTAATGACTGTCATGCTGTTTGTTGAGTTATTGAATTAAGTGTGAATTAAGTGTTAATTATCTGTAAAGCATAGACAGATTTAAATGGTAATGATTAATTATTGCTGAGAGGATACTGATGTGTTTTAAAATGAAACCTAGTTATTTAATGTTTAAAAGCCACTTGGAGAGGGTACATGAAATCTTTCATTATTTCGGATAGGTCATTCATGAAACATAATATGAACCTTACTTAATAAGTAGCATAGCCCCATTCGTGGGAAGTATATGGAATATGTAACTATTGTTGATAGGTCACTTTTGAGACTTAAGGTAAATTAATTTGTCAATTGTTAAAGCCACTTGAAGAGTATATAAAATAATTAATCATTGCTAAGAAGTCACTTGTAGTGTTTAATATGAATTTTACTGGTAATTGTTGTTGCTATGTTGTTTAATTGACCATTGATGTTTTATTTCTGGAAGGCTTATATATGTTAATGAAATTGTAGAGTGACCCTAGAAGATATTGCTATTGAATATATATATATATATATATATATATATATATATATATATATATATATATATATAATATGTAGAAATGCTCTTCACACTTAAGATCAAACACAAAAATAAAATGCTGTCATGTTAAATGGAGTTTCATTGCAAGTCCTGTCACTCTGAGCTCAGTGCAGTTTATGCTTCCGTCTAGGCTATGTGCCTAGTCTTAAAATTTACGGGATTATCGTAATTATAAGACGATAGGTCCCCCCCAACAAAAAAAAATTTTTTTAACTTTAGGGGAATAAGGCGTCTCAATTATTTTATTATTATGTTAATTTACCTAAAATTAAATTAATACAACCTCTTAAAAGCTTCAGATGTCTACGTTGAATAATTCTCGATAAAAGTTACGTTCACTTTGTCAATCTGATATTTCCAGTATAAGTCATCTGTACTGACCTACACATAAATAATGCACATAACCTGCTTAACCTGCATTATATATGTAACTGTATAACATAAAACAAAATGGAAGTGTAGGATCAAGAGAGATAGACAGCCACAGACATTCGTTATGCGCTCAAACACACGAAGTTGTATAAGTAAAAGAAGGCCATACGAGGTAATCGGTCATCAGTCCCACGGTCACTATTCCATTTCCGTTCAATAAAGGACGTGATCTGTTGCCAGGTGGCGTTGTCCTTACTTCAGGAATTTTTTAATATAAACTAGAGAGACGAGGTCACAGCGTACGATCAGTTGAGTTAAAATGCAAATAAACCGCTAGCTGTACTAAATAACATTTGGCATTCCTTACTCGTCGTTTAATGTGTAAAGTCTGTCTGTGTGTGCATGTGTGTGTTTGTGTGTGTGTGTGCGCGCGAGCGCTTGTGTGTTTGGAATTTTCTTCAAACTCATCAAAGAGCAATATCATTGAAAATGATTAGGATCCGGTCCGGAGGGCACGAGCAACGAAAATCATGTGATGTGTCAAACCCGAGACGAGCGACACTGTAAGTCTGGCGTACCAACATTAACAATTTATTTATTATTCCGGCTGTAAAATGTTTACACATTTTCCGGAACCAAAGATTACACTAGCGATTGAATTCTCATCTTCCACTGCTGATTGTCCATCCAAAGATCTTCTTCAATTTATCGTTTCCTCAATACAGTCTGAATTTCTTTTATCCAGGTGATAGGTGGACTTTCTCTTTTCCTTCTTCCTGGTGGGGTCCATTTTATAACTCTCCTTGGCAATCCTTCCTTTGCGATTCTTTCCGTGGTCCATACCATTGTAATTTTTGTGTTTCGATAAAATTTGTCAGCAGGATTTCAAATGACCAAAGGTTTACGCCATGGATGTTGTCTATCACTCACGCTTTTCACAATTTATACGGAGAAAGCAGTAGAGACATGGAAAAAATGTGCAGGAACATGGGAATGCCACCTGATGGTGATACAGTTTGTTGATTACAGTTTGCTGATGACCAATTACTTTTGGCTCAATATGTTGAAGACATAGAGTGCATTACTAGAAAATTGATACAGAAATATCAGAAGTGGTGACTAAACGTAAATATGAATAAAAAAAACTAAATGGCAATAGGTGACCTTCATCAAGACTTGATATTGGAGGAAGACATGGAAAAGATTTCATATACAGAAGAAATACAAGTATTTAGGGGTGAAAATTACGATCAGTGAAAAGCAAGACAAAGGAAAACAATCCAGAATTAATTCAAGAAATGTGGCTATATCTACAGCTATATCTACATTAAATAGAATACTGTGAGATAAGCAAATTGCAGAAGAACCTGAAACCAAAATATTTAAAACCATTGGTAGAAGTATCATGACTTACGGATCAGAAGTTTGGACTACTAATAAATCACAAGAACAAAATTAATGACCAACATTAACAATCATGTACCAAAATTATGAACAATTTATACACACAAATTATGTATTGTATTTCCTGATTTCTGATTGAGCCTTTCATATATATAGTTTTCTACCAAACGCGATCCACGTGTGGCTTATAATATTTGTCTCTGAACAATTATCACCTGCCCTTTACACTCCTGGAAAAAAATATTTCCGCGATTTCAGGCTCCTCTGACTAATACACTTGTGTGGCAGTATTTTGAGTACTTTTCCAATAACTGTACCCACACTCATTTTTGATACTTCGATTATGCGATTCGATTATTGACACCGATATGTAATGAATACTGCAAATAATTTTTGTTAGATAATAGGTATCGTGATAATTTATTTTTGTATGTTATAAAACAGATTGTTGACGATTGTAATCGTTGTTCGTTGTCATATATTCTGATAAATATGTTTTCATCAATAACATTCAATCTAAAAGTGTACAAGGAAAACTGATATGCCTTTAAAACAATACTCAATTTTGTGAAAATCACGGGAAAACCCAACCGTATTCTTACTATACATGCCTGTTACTATACATGTCTCCCTTTTTGTGACAGAAATGTGGTTTTGCATGGCCAGCTCTAGTAGAAGTCCGGAATATTAAACGAGGCAAGGTTTCGTCTGAGGCTTATAAGCATAGTGTAATAAACTGAACAGCTTATATTGTTACGACGGTCTCCTTGATCGTCGACACCAATTACGTCACAAGACACCAGCTGTAATTATCACAGTTAAACTGTTTGTAATCAACAAGATAGTCTCTTACAACAAACCAAATAAAAATTGTTCACATGCAATAAAAATGTTAACTAATAGAGTCCCGTACAATAATAAAACACGTAACATTTCGCCACAATACCTCGAATTACACTGGAATAAATCGCCAATCAAAACTGAACTAAGCGCCGCTGAAGGCATATATTTATACCACGCTGAAATTCCAGAATCATGCATACTACGCGTCAGCGTAGCAATTACAATAGAGCGTAATTGCTTGCGGCCTTGAGACAGTGCGCGTGACCGCCGAAGTTTGGAACAGTCTGGCTATCGCATATTGAGATCACGTACGCACACAACATTACAGCCGGATTCCACTGGAATAGCCGATAAACACGTGGAATGTTCTGTAATGAAGCATCTTTTTCCGCATTACGTAACAATCTTTTTATTTAATTTCATTACTAAATTACGAAATTCATGAGTAGGCCTATTTATAGCTAAATCTAAATTGTAGGTCTGTGCCCACTAAGTACTATACGTTTAAGTTGAAGAAATCAGTAAATTAGTATTAGGCCTAATGAATTACTTTTGTTCGAATTATTGAATCCGTATCATATGCTTGTGTTAAATATTATATTTCTTAAATAATATACCAGTATTTTACATAAAAAACTTTTAATTTCCCAAAAAAGAAGAATTAGATATAAAACTGATGGTAACCGGAAATTGAAATGACGCAAATTGACTATTGAAATAGATAAATTCAAAGATCGTCTAGTCGGCCTCAAATATCAGCTGCTTCCAGTGTTGCCACGTTTAATATTTCGGCCTTCTATTAGAGCCGGCCATGCATGATTGCATCACTATGAAACGTATTACTGTGGTATCAAAGTTTGTACGATCACTTTACTCGAAACTATGATAAGCGTATGTGATAAGAGTATCTACTAAGAGACGCAACGTGTGTTCCTTTCAACAGCAGGCAAAAAGTTTGTGGAATCAGTTAGCGTGGTCGCGCCGCAAAACTAAAAGTTAAATTAGAAACGTGCGGCGGCGCAAACCCGCGACGCGTGGTAAAGTTTATTTTAAAATCGAGAATCACAATTAACACGTCACAGGTGGGTGGAAACAAACAGCAACGCCCTCTATATAAACGTTTGAAACAACGATGCTGCTAGCTTGTCGTATGCAATGTGTCAAATGTAGTTACGAAAAATTTAATGAAGAAACTTTGAGAGAACACAGTTACCTCTAAATAAACATACGTAGATTTGCACACACACACCTCTTGCGCACCCGTGCTGTATACGATCCTCACGTTACTATGGCTCTAAAAGTTACACGGTGTAATGCCGTCTGCTTTTATGGAAACAAGCGTTTGTGAAAATATTTCTCTTATGTGTGTGTGTGTGTGTGTGTGTGCTCGCGCATGTCAGTCACGGTGACTCTGATAACGCCAACGTGAAAATAACATCACGTACGAAATAAATCTACATTGTCAAGCTTGGCGATTCTGTCAGCGTCGTTATATTACCGATTCCTTCATTTTCTTCTTCTTCTTCTTCTTCTTCTTCTTCTTCTTCTTCTTCTTCTTCTTCTTCTTCTTGCTTTCGTAGTTTAATATCAATAGTCATTGTATTATTATATTATTATTATTGTTGTTGTTGTTATTATTATTATTAGTAGTATTATCATTATTATTATTGTTGTTGTTGTTTTTTGTTATTATTATTAATTATTACTATTATTAGGTCTACTAGACAAATATTAGGAAAACCAGAAAATTTTGAGACAGGTAGTATAGAGAAGTCTACAATGTAAAGAATTTTAGGCATTACAACGGTTTTCAGCTTAGTAAAAATAATACAAACCAATAGTCAGACGAGGAGACAACAAAATAACACGTGGAAAATATAATTAAAGGCGGAAGCCAATAACAATCATTCTCAACAAAGCCAAAATACAGCATTACAATACGAACATCAAATCACAACGCCTTTACGCAGCAGAATGTCACGCGGTGACAGCGGAATCAGAACAAGAGCTACAATTGCTGACGAAGGGTATTGTAAAAGTTGAGGAAGAGTTTGGAATAGAGATTATGTCGAAAATTTAAAGGAAAAACTTAGCAGAAACGAACACGTAGGTGAGATGTCCTTGAAAGCAAAATTGTAGAGCAAGCAAACTTATATAATTAGCTGGAGAGTACGGTGGCGCAAATTGATGTTGTATGTAGGAAATCGGAAGTATGGTATTGGTGAGAGAGCTTTGTAAAGGTAAACGCATTAATGAGAACAACAAGGATTCCCATTAGAATGAAAACTAGATTTGCTAAAGTTTGATTTAGAATGTAATATGTTACAAAGTTTTGTATGACACCAAAAATGAATCATGGAAAGTAAAGACGAATAGTACTTAGAGAGCTCTAAAATGTGGCAGAGAACTATTAAAGTAAAATGGACTGGTAGGATGGGAAATGAAGTTTTGACAAGGGCATCAGAGGAAAGAATACTGCTGAAAGTATTAAAATAAAACGTTTTTGGCTGGGTATATTTCGGGTATAAACTGTTTGCAGCTAAGGAAATGTGGAAGCTTTCACCTAGGGAAAGGTGGAAGTAAATAAAGGA
The DNA here is from genome assembly GCA_034769895.1 of Magicicada septendecula. NCBI lineage: Eukaryota > Metazoa > Arthropoda > Insecta > Hemiptera > Cicadidae > Magicicada > Magicicada septendecula. The sequence continues at coordinate 352,924,761 of CM068373.1, forward strand.
TAGTGAAGAAGAACGGTTAGAATGATTGATGACACAAGAATCGAAAGAACTGTAGACGGATAAAGACGGGTTATTATCGATAAAAATGTAAAACATCCGGTCGAGATCTCTTTTTCAAAAAAAAAAAAAAAATAGTAATAATAATTGTTTAGCATTTACTTACTAAATGATTCCTCACATCCGCGTTAATTATATTTAATAAATTAATCTGGACATTATGACACCGGATGTTATAATCCAGTAATGACCTGTAACACAGAACACTGAAGTCTGTAGACGTATTTGGTAATGATTTAGTACATTTTTTAACTAAATATTTTGTAGACTACTAGATATTTACAAGTAGTTTAACCTGATAGATCTTTCATATTATTAGTGTCCGTTAACAATCTCCGTCTCAGATACGTTTGTTGAATTCTACTTGCCACGCAATGGTTTTAATAATAAACGCTAAGACACAATATTGAAACAGACTGCTTCAGCTATAAATAGCGCAGAGCACATTTGAAGTAATAAGGCTGTTGTTATCGCTAGCAGGTTTACGGTATTACAGTATGTTAGTCTATTAATACTGTACTGTACAGTACCAATGCTAATTGGATCGTTACGTTGTGCTCCATCGTCAAGTGGCGTGTAGGTCGTGTTGCCAATGCTCGCTCCCTGATTACACCTATTATCACTGTATATGAGTAGTTGTGTATATTGTTACGACACCAAAAGCCGCCCCAATACCAGAGAAGAACTATAAAGAATTAACTATATTAAATCAAGGAAAATAAAATGACTATGACGAGACAAATGACCATGACCCAACCCAGGTGATTGACCCAATAAAGACAATAAAATGAGAAAGTGTAAACTAAACTAATGATAAAAAGCACAAATAAGTAATACATATCTAGTAACGAGCATTAACTAAAATAATCCAAAAGGAAGTACACTAACCATAATAAGTAAGTGAAACCATTATTAATAGATAATGTATATTGTTAATAGCCTTATTAAGATAAGAAAACCAAAACATAAAATGTTGACAGACTAACTATAAATATGTGTATAAAAAAGTAAAAACCCAAGATTGAGAGATAGGTAGGAAGTGACAGTGATAAACAGTGTAAGTGTTAGAAGCGATAATATAAAAAATTCATAATTATAAGAAAAAAGAACTTAAGGTAATAAACCAACAACAGAAGGTTGATAGACAACTAATGTCATAGTGTTAAATAATAAAAAACATAAGTTATGAGTGCAATGAAAATAAAACATCCTATGTTCATAAAAATATTCAAAGGGATGATTATCAAGATAGAATAAATGGTGTTATAATATTATTCACCAAGATTGTTATTTGTTTATTTAGAAGATTTGAGTTTGTAAGAAGGAATATGGCTAGAAAATGAACAGACCATAAACATATTTGTGTGTTATGTTTTTATAGTAATATTAAGTGCCAAACAAGTTGTAAGAAATGGCAATAGATATAAGTAAGGAGATAAATTTTACAAACATAATATTAATAATTAGAGTAAAGACAGAAAAAGAAAAAAAGAGAATAACAGACAAGCAAGGATTTTGTAAATTAATAATTACATTCAATTATTGTAAAACAGCCCAAAGTAATTCAAAAGGTATATAAGTCATAAGTGACAGCAAGCAAAACATATGTAAATGAAAAATAATCTTTAATTTGTGTAAAATAAGAAGTTATAGACAATTACTGCTTACGCCTATAAAATTCCTAACTGTATAAATTCAAAATAAACAAGTTGTAAAAAATTAACTATTGTATTAGAAAATTAAAGGCAAGTACCTCATTAATTACAATTAGTGAACAATAATAAATGTCAGAATTAGAATAAAAACATAAAATAAGGAAAATATGTAATAACATAATATTAGCAATTTTGTCAACACATGAATAAGCCCAGCTTTGTGGGATGTCAAAATAATCTTTGAAAGAAAAGAGAGACAGTTATGTTAATATCTAGTAAAGTGATAGGAAGACCAAATAATAATAGCCATTAGAAAATATTTATTCATTTTGAACTAAAATTCAAATAGATACAAATGTATACAACCAATGAGAGTATGGGAGGTTGCCATAACAACGGAACGTTATTATATTTAAATCCGTTATAAAACATTAGTCCATTATTGACGATCAAGAGAGACGGAAGAAAACCATATTCGACTCAATTATTAATTAAAATAGTAATAAATACTACCAAATTTAATGAGATGTGGATTCAAGAAGTCGAACCAAGACCTATTTAAACCAAGAGAGCTAATAAACCAGATTTTAATAGTTAAACATAATTTAAAAAATCCAAATTAACTGGAAAAGAAGCCATATGAAACAGAAGATCCAAATGATGGAAGATTAACGATTGTATCAACCCAACCTAAATAATAACAGTGACTCATCACCAGAAATCGACAAGATTTTGTTAAGTATATCTAAATTACCCGAATTTGCGAACTAAATTAATTAACTTTTCCCACAACACAAAAAACTCTCACTCCGAACTTGGTAACTAAATTTATTTCAAGGATTGATTGATAATAAATATTAAACTTGTATGTAAACATAAATTAACCTATGTACGAAGTATGAATTATTAGCACACACTTTTTAACGCTCAAAAAACGAATTGTATTTAAACCTTAATAGTACATAAGTGCCATTGATGTAAGGTGGTGTACTTTATTAACATCTTGTTTCTATTTTTACGTAATCAAAAGAACTTGTTGACTGAATGAACTGTAGAAAATAAACATTAACGGCAGCCGTCGAAATAGAAACTATTCAGCCAAAATAGCCAACCTTGAGATATAGCCTGTTTATTGCCGGAGCAACATTGTTTTATAATATTATATTTTATATCTAAATGATCAAAACTTAACTATTTCAAATGTTAATAAACTAGTACTGATTAGTAATAACCGTTCTTTATTTCATTTAAAATGTATTATAAAGTTTGTGCACTTTAGCGATGAGTAAAATTGTCTACCACATTTAGACGTTGGCAACACGACGAACCACAAGCGAGTTTCGAATGCCCGCCAGTTTGCGAGAGTAATTCGAATTGGTTATCACCGCACAGAACGACAGCACAGTTTGAACTTTTTAATTGTTTTCATAAACAATTTGGCGCCTTTCGGGAAATAAATGCTGGACGGTAGCGCAATGATTTTATTTTCTAGGTTGGCTAATCTGATTTATATCGCGCATCAATTTTCGCGTGGTTGAACTTTGCACAGTGCACATTCAGTTTTCTCGGCGTTCGGTTCGCCGAACTCTTCTCTGTAAATTAGTGTCGACATTAAATGTAGGCTTTAGGCCCTTACATTCTCGCTTATGGCCAACTAGCGCCATAATTAACTTATTCTCGGTTATGGCCGACTAGGCTCTCTTCATGTTTAACTAAATTCGTATTAACTTGCAACATGCAGTATTAGCCAGCCTCATTCAAATTTACATCTGTAATGTGATTATTAAAATATTAAACTTATTCGTATACAGTCCATTTCTCGTTATTTCTTAATTCAGAATAATTCATTTACACATTATCTCAATCACTATGGAAGACCAGCCAGCAGAATATTTAAACCAAGAAGAATACTTTTAGCCCACTCGGGCCCAATTAACTAACACTTCCTGTCCACGCTTGTGGAACATTATTTTATTCAACAATTTCGGTCCACTTGGACCGGGACTAATCATTTTTGGTCCACCGTGCCTGGATTCCAATTAACATTTTAGTCCTCACGGTGCGCATCATCCATATTTTTGGTCACTCCGGACCTGGATTTCCACTTAATATCTTTACATCTGTTTCTGGCCATCACGGGCGAATTAGCACGTCAGCTAATGCGACCGTGGCGTGATTTGCGTCGCCATTTCGTCCGTCATCTTCGGACAACGCAATAGCAAGTTCCTGCCGGCTGCAGTGCTTCAAAGTGGTCATCTCTGCCAGCTGTTCACCATCGTCACCAAGGATCCGACGCTGTGGGACGTCGCCAACCAGGTACCACCAGCAACAGTAAAAAGGTGCGTAAAAAATATCTGAAGAAGGCCTCAAGGTGCTGACCAGAAAGAGAGACGGATTGAAATCCGCGATAGTGCGGATACAATCTGCGGTAAATTCGTTTGACATTCATTTAAGCACAAAACATTTTTTGACTGTAAGATTAGAAAGTCTTAAGAGCTTGGCCTCGAAGTACGACGAGGTACAGTCTGAGATAGAACTTATCAGTAAGGATACGAGCGCTGCTCAGGCAGACCGAGTCGAGGTTGAGGAAATGATATACTCAACTGAGGCAAACATTTTACAACTTCTTGACACTTTTAATACTCAGACAGTGCCTCCTGTACTATCGACGCCTATGCATTTAAAGCCGATAAGTTTGCCCTGCTTCTCAGGCAACATACTTGAGTGGCAACACTTCTATTCAATTTTCAATGATCTAGTGCATTCAAGATCCGACTTAACACCAGTACAGAAACTGCATTATTTGCATTCCTCGGTGAAGTGTGAACCATTAGACTTCATTAAATCATTACCCATTTGTCAAGAAAATTATATAATAGCTTGAACTTGCTGTCCGAGAGGTATAATAATCCATTTATATTAGCCAAATATTACGTACAAAACCTACTTCAGGTTAAGTCCACAATAAAGGACTCAGTCCAAAGCTTGGCGGAGTTTACGAATGCAATAACGTCTTCCGTTAATTCACTGGCGGCAATTAAGCTGTCCGTAAATACATTTGAGTTTATTACCATACAGTTGCTCTCCACCAAACTTGACCCCATTACTTTAAAACTTTGGAAGGAGTCAATAGACCCTGACAACTTGCCCAGTTTTCAAGACTTTACGCATTTTTTAAACTTGCGTCGACAGCTTATAGAAAATACAATGCCAATTGAATCCGGACAGCAATTCAACAAACCTAGCGTAAAACCAAACAATAAATTTGAGAAACATAGCTTAAGAAATACTGCTGGCAGCAATACCTTTAAAAATTATCACGCAGCGGCAAGGCATTTGTGCGTGTGTTGTAAATCTGACCACCCGCTTTACATGTGTAACAATTTTCGTACATTAAGTGCCGCTGAGCGGGGGCAATTGGTTGCAAATCATAAATGCTGTATTAACTGCCTTAGAGCAGGTCATTTGATAACAAATTGTAAAAGTAAACGAGTCTGTAAAATTTGTTCAAAGGGTCATCACACATTGCTGCACGCAAATTACGTGCCACAATCAGCAGCTGCCAGCAGCAATTATTGTTCATTTAAATTACAGTGTAAAAACAATATTCTTCTATCCACAGCGGTTGTATATGTCGTTAATCAGGCTGGCAATAGGCATAAAGCTCGGGCACTCCTAGATGCCGGGTCCCAGATCAATTTTTGTACGAAATCATTTGCGAAAAGGTTGCACCTTAAACTAACCCGATCTAATATTCCAATTACAGGAATAAACAACACAGCGTGTTGCGCTACTGACATTGTTTCTATGCATATTATTTCTCGCTATCAGAGACATAGTTTTGAGGCCAAATGTGCCGTCCTATCTAACTTAACTCATAATCTACCTTCAATCTCGTTTGACATCAACCGGTTTCACATTCCAAATAAAATTTTTCTCGCCGACCCAGATTTTAATATATCTTCACAGATCGACATACTATTAGGGGCAAAATTTTATCTGGATTTAATATTAGCCAATAAATACACACACGGACCCAACTTCCCTATCATTCAGGAAACAAAACTGGGTTACATTCTGGCCGGCAATCTGCCCAAACACTGCCACACCCAGGGTCCTGCGGTTTCGTTCCTGGCAAGGAACAATGACAGTCAAATTCTACAATCTCTCGAGAGATTTTGGGAGGCAGAAACAATCCCTGGCGATACCTCTGACGGCGAGTCGGCTTGCGAAGAGCATTTTGTGCGCTCTACTCAGCGCAACCACGAGGGTAGATTTATAGTGTCGCTTCCATTCAAATCTGATAATCCCCACTTGGGGGAATCTTACACAAGTGCCGAATCAAGATTTTTAAGCTTGGAGCGTCGATTCAGGCGCGATCCCAAGCTCGCTCACGACTACGCGGACTTTATCAGGGAATATATGGATCTTGGGCACATGACACTCATCGATCATGGCGCTATCAATTCAGGAGCGTCAAATATTTACTACTTGCCTCACCATGCAGTGTTTAAACATTCTAGCTTGACCACAAAACTGCGCGTTGTTTTTTATGGTTCGTCCAAGACTACTAATGGTCTTTCGTTAAACGACATATTATTAGTAGGTCCCAATGTTCAGCAGGATCTCTTCTCTTTTCTGTTGCGTTTTCGCATACATAAGTATGTCCTGATTGCCGACATCGAGAAAATGTATCGTCAGATTCGCGTAGCTGAAGGAGATTGTCACTATCAACGCATTTTGTGGCGTGACTCTCCCCTCGAACCACTTAAGCATTTCGCGCTGCAAACAGTAACCTACGGCACGGCTAGCGCCTCTTTTTTGGCCACTCGGTGCCTTCTACAAATTGCTAGAGACAATCAAACTTCCTTTCCTCAAGCGGCTTTAGCCATAACTAACGATTTTTATGTCGACGATCTACTTACCTGTTCGGACACTATCCCCGATCTAACCAAGCTGAAATCTGACCTAGGTGCGTTACTTGCTCAATATGGTTTCACGTTGCACAAATGGGCATCAAATGAACTCACAGCGGTCGCAAATCATCACAACTTTTCACGACCCCTAAATAAACAGGACAACGTGCGTACCCTGGGCATTCTTTGGAACAACACTGCCGATTCATTTTTGTTTGATGTCAAACTATCTCCCGTCGATCATAGCACATCCAAGAGAAAGATTCTCTCAATTATCGCCGGAATATATGATCCGCTGGGTTTAATCGGACCAGTTGTCTTTTTGTATAAACACTTTATGCAGCGACTTTGGCTTTGTAAGCTTGGTTGGGATGAACCGATTTCCGGTCAGTCACTTTCGGATTGGCATTCTTTGTGTAACAAATTGAGTTTGATTGGCAAAATAATAGTCCCGCGATCTATTCGTTTCAACCGTCAGGCGGTTACGGTTCAGTTGCATGGGTTTTCGGATGCTTCGGAGAAAGGGTTCGGCTGTTGTATATATATTCGAGTCATTTATCAGGATTCTACTGCTTCCTGTCGTCTCCTGTGTTCAAAATCTCGCGTGGCTCCCCTACGCCAAGTGTCATTACCTCGCATCGAGCTCTGCGCTTGTTTGTTATTATTGCGACTTGTATCCAAGGATATTCCTGCTCTTCATTCGTTTATTGATGGTGTACATTTGTATTCTGATTCTATGGTGGCTCTTTTCTGGATTCATGCGCAGTCTACGCGTTGGAAGACATACGTCGCCAATCGGGTTGCTGAAATTCAGCGTCGCACGCAAGCTTATACCTGGCATCACATTGATTCGCGACGCAATCCTGCTGATATTATATCTAGGGGGTGATTCCCTGACGTTTTGCGCGATTGCTCGCTTTGGTGGCGCGGTCCTGGCTGTCTGTCTCAATCGTCAGATTCTAATCCTGTCCCATCCTTCGTAACGGCCACTCCATCGTCTTCGGAGGTCACCGCGGAAGAGAAAACTGCACACAACCGGTCGCTAATGTCTACCCTGGCTGTTGACTTATCGTTGGACTTTTCCTCGTTGCACCGGCTGACACGTGTATACGCTTACTGTTTTCGTTTCATCAGAAATATTAGGCACCCATGTGCGGACAAACTTTCGGGCGATCTGACCCCTGTAGAAATTCATCAGTCTCTCAATTTCTTCATAAAACGATCTCAGTCGATCCACTTCGCAACCGAAATTAGTTGTCTTCGTAACGGATCTTCTGTTTCCATTAGGAGCAAGTTGGCTTCTCTCGACCCGTTTCTTGACACTTCTGGAGTGATACGCGTGGGCGGACGTTTGCAGCATTCCCAATTACCCTACGATTCGAAAGATCCTATCGTATTACCCCCTTCGGCGCATATTACACGCCTTATCATCGAACGTGAACACATTCGTTTACTTCACGCTGGTGCTCAGCTCGTGCATCATTCACTGCGTCAACGTTGGTGGATTGTCAATGCCCGGCTAGTCATCCGTTCCATTATTCGTAAGTGTCTCAAGTGTATCAGGTTTAGTACCACACAGCAGGTCCAGAGACTTGGCATTTTGCCATCCCCTAGAGTCACTCCTTCAAGGCCGTTTCTATTTTGCGCGGTTGACTATGGTGGTCCCTTCATGATTCGTCATGGCGGGCAGAAGTCTAGAACCTTTACTAAGGCTTACGTATCTCTGTTTGTTTGCTTAGCAACTAGGGCTATTCACCTGGAATTGGTGTCCGACCTTACTGCAAGCGCATTTATAGCTGCTTTACGTCGTTTTATGGCACGTCGGGGTATACCTAGTCAGCTGTACTCCGACAACGGCACGAACTTCAGGAAAGCACGCACCATCCTACATGACATTTACAACTTTTGGCGCAACAAGAGTGCCATCACCTCGATTAGGTCATTCACATCCTCTCAGGGGATATCATGGTCATTTATTCCGCCCTCCTCACCTTAATTCGGGGGCCTTTGGGAGAGCGGCATAAAGAGTTTGAAATTTCATCTGCGGCGCGTGGTAGGCAAATCTATATTAAACTTCGAAGAGTTCACGACCGTTTTGTCTCAGATAGAGGCGTGTCTGAACTCTCGACCCTTATTTGCTATTTCCTCGGATGTTAACGACCCGGTGCCACTTACACCTGGCCATTTTTTGATTTGCGCGCCCCTAACTGCGATTCCTGACCCTGACCTTTCTCACGTTCCTGTTTCTCGTCTTGGTCGTTGGCAGCTGATTCAGAGGTTTGTCCGGGACATTTGGAAGGCGTGGTCTCGCGATTATTTGCACCAGCTGCAACAGCGTCACAAGTGGAAGTTTGCCAAGGATAATGTTTCCATTGGTGATTTAGCTTCGATTATAGAGGATAACTTGCCTCCATTAGCCTGGAAATTTGGCGTGATCATCGCCACATTTCCCGGCCCAGATAACTTGGTTCGCGTCGTAGACATTCGCACGCCTACGGGTGTTTTGCGGAGACCAATACATAAATTATGTCTGTTGCCACCGCGAGACGAGATTTGACATTATGATTATTTTAGCGCAATGCTACCTTATTCAGCCATTGGCTTATTATTTATTACGACCATTTGGTCAACATAATTGTGATGAATTGTCACAATATTTTTGTCAATTTTGCGTCGTGGCACGCTTCTAATTATCACAGTTCTGTGGTATCTTAATATTTGTATTGTATGTTAATTTGTGGGGCATACTATGTCTTACACATTTTCATTTGATGTTGGGGTATATTGCATGTTTTTTGGTGGTCTTATTTATGAAATGTTATTACATAATACTCGCATGTTTGCCGTTAAGTAACCATGCATTCATTTCTTTATATTGTTGCTGATAAATATGTACTATTTTGTGAATGTCTTAAATTGTTAAATTGTCTCTGTAATTTCACTATTGTATTGATATTTGACATTGCAATCATTTATCTTGTAATTATTCAAATTATTGGTATTGGTTTCACATAAATTGTGTCCATGTAAAACGATTGTAAGCGTCTGCCGTATGTAACTGCCACGTCTAATTTATTCATATTGTATTTTATTTTATTCATTTTGTAAGTAAGCATGCACAATTCTTTATTTAAACCTATGACATACATGTCATAGCTGGGCTGCATTCAGCATCTAGCTTGCTCATATATTGTTACATATTGCAAATTCCTGAAACTTCAGGAATAGCATGTCTAGGTCATTACATGCCGCACTGCTGAATATACAATAGAACATGCAACTACAACATGTTCAACAACAATTTTGTTCATGATGAACCTCCGTTCATGTATTAAACATTGTATAATTATGTATTTTCTTTCATGTTTTGTAATGTTACATACTGCACACGCTTGTGCCAGAAATATTGTTAACCAGACTTATTCGTATATGAAACAGCTGTTCGCCGACCTTGGCCTACAGTCGCCTATCTGCATGCTTATCTCTAAACTAGCGGCAGACTGCCGTTATCTAATCTCAACTCAAGGTTCAACTTGGCCTTGAAGCTAATCATGGTTAATAACAACCGTACTCTTTAAATCAAATTGTAAATGTATTATAATTTATTAAAATGTGTATTAAAAAATCTTTTTGATTTTTGACGGGCAGCTTATGGACGGTAGCGCAATGATTTTATTTTCTAGGTTGGCTAATCTGATTTATATCGCGCATCAATTTTCGCGTGGTTGAACTTTGCACAGTGTACATTCAGTTTTCTCGGCGTTCGGTTCGCCGAACTCTTCTCTGTCAATTAGTGTCGACATTAAATGTAGGCTTTAGGCCCTTACATTCTCGCTTATGGCCAACTAGCGCCATAATTAACTTATTCTCGGTTATGGCCGACTAGGCTCTCTTCATGTTTAACTAAATTCGTATTAACTTGCAACATGCAGTATTAGCCAGCCTTATTCAAATTTACATCTGTAATGTGATTATTAAAATATTAAACTTATACTAGCGTACCTTATCACTTCACTTTGGGGTTTTTACACATACACTATTGCACTGTATCACTGTTTATACTATGTGTTTTTAGTGGGTGATCCCTATACTTATTTCTCTTTCATCACAATATATCCTTAATACTAATAACAATTTTATATTCTTACAATACCATTTTTACATCTAAATTTTATTTGTGGTTTAGGTTGCTTTTTTATCACCTTAATCCTTAACCTTTTTCAATAGTGTTTCTTCTCTAGATCATTTTGTCCATTAATGGGTAATAACCGTTACTTTTTCCTTTCTCAGGATAACCATTGGTTTGGTTCCATTATTCTTCTTGAGTGCTTTATTTCTCCTTCTCCTATGCTTTATTAGTCGTTTGTGAATTATTATTGGTTTTCACTTCTACCTATCTTCCTCCTTCTTCATTTTCATTGTTTGATTAATACTTTGGTTTTTCGATCCTTTTCTTTGGGTATTTTGGGGTCGTTTAATCCCATGAACTTGTTTCCTTTTTGTTTGGGTTTTGAATTTTTTCCTTTCTTCCTTTGGTTTGGTTAATCACCTTCTTTTCTTCTTTGGTTGTATTTGTTGGGTCAATCACTTTCTTCTCTTATTCTCGTTGGTTATTTGTGTGGTTCCCTTCTCCATTTGTTTCCTGTTGTTGGGTCAATCACTTTGGCTAGGCCAAAGTCGTCGTTCATCGAGTCATATTTTTTATATTTCATTTAAATGAATTATTTTATTTGATATGAGGTATTTTTACATTTATAAATATAGTTTTTATCCCTTGTACTGGGTTGGCTTATTTGTGTCGTAACAATATATATATATATATATTGCGACAACACAAATTATTAAACTATTGGCGCATAGGATATGGTAGTATGTGTATCTTAAATCAAAATTCTCTATTGGAGGGTTTATAATTATTTATTGCACAAGACATATGTAATTGTTTATATGGTATATTTGATAAGTATAATAATGGTAGTGTTTGATATAGAGTCTTTTGAAATGTTAAATACTGTTCATACACGTGATGTGATACGTTACATAAGTGATGATTCCCACGATGATGTTGCTGAAGAGAAGGGGGGGCTTTGCTGCGTTGTTGAGTCGTCAGGCGTGGCTTATAGATGATAGACGGTTCACCCTGGAAACGCTTTCAGCTGGGCTGGTGTCCTGTAGTTCCCACGATGACTCTGACGCTTCGCACACCACAACGGTTCTATGGATCTTACGATTCGTTAAATTTAATATAGAGTTTATAACTTACAAGTATCTCAGGTAACAGTGAGTTTTATAAAACAACGGTATATTAAACTTATACCACTCCGGACTCTTCAAGTGTTCACGCGAATCACAGAGTCTACCGCGATCAGCAGACCTCCCTATGCGAAAATCTTCCACTAACGCGGAATCTTCTTGATGATAAAATTTACTATTATGTAATTATTAAATTTTACTGGCACTGCAGACAATCTCACACAGTGACACAGTTCACACTCACTTATTACACACGTAATGCTTTAGTAATAATGCCGTGTGTAAAGAGGTAATATTCAACTGTTCTGAGTCATCGCACGCCTTACTATCGCCGAATAGTCTTTACAGATTCTTGCAAGCGGAAAATTCTTGAACAAGAACTGCGCGACCCGATCGTGATAGCTGGTTGAGAAGAACTGCCTGTAATTATGCAAGCAATGGTGTAATAATAATAATATGTGTAGATGTAAACACGAATTGTTCTGAGTCTTCACACGCGTAACTACCGCCGAATAGCCTTTACAGATTCTTGCAAGCGGAAAATTCTTGAACAAGAACTGCACGTCCCGTTCGCGATAGCTGGCTGAGAAGAACTGCCTGTGTAAAAAAAGGCTTAAGACAATTTCCGACTACCTTGCAGCATTTAATTGGTGGAAGGAAGTCACATGGTTACATATAACATGACAAGCAACTTTTCATGCTGTAAAGTGCATTAACTTTGTAAGAGCATGCATAGCTGGTAAACACAGAATACCCTTATCTCATGCATAACTGCATACTTTAATAAGATCATATATGAATGTCAACTAATAGCCAGAAATATACAGGGATTGTAGCGAATACGTTTGTCTATGTTCAGTTCAGTGTCACAACACGGCGATAATTTATTCACGCACAGCCGGGGAAACGTTTATCACTCGCGCACGCGCGCACATTTCCACAGACATAGTACAAGAATAAACAACAAATAAATAATACACAGTTTTACTAAACTTAAATCCTTATCCTTACTAAAACACAACTGATATCACAACCAAATCTAACAAACTACCAATTTAAACATGAATGTTCATAGTCTGTGTATTATATGAGCTAGCCCTGCTTATCAGGATCCTGTGATTCATTGCAGGATTAACCCCTTCCCGCATAAAAAAAAATTTTTTTTTTTTAGTTGACTAACAAAAAATAAAAAATTTTTTTTTTCTTCCTTGATATAACCAAAACAATTTCCTAATTCTAAGAATAATAATACTAACACCCTCACACATAAAATCAAATAAACATCCTCATAGCAATACCAACATTTCATAACTGTCAACTTGACAGAAACAACAAACCAAAGACACGTGGTCACCTTTAAACCAAAACAAATACACATGTTCTTGACAAGCAGATAGCAAATTACGCAGGGTCACAAGGTAGAACAGACTGTATTCCTTATCGTACTAGATTATCGCTCATTCACCGAATTATCCTACATATATCATTTATACCTGAACTGACATTTAAATAGCTACACATTCTTACACCCTATATCCTGACATTTATTTCTGCGTTTTTTGTATACATTTCTCTCAGTTTTGAAACGCACACGTTTATTTGGAAGTATAGATTTGAATGTATCTAATATACGCCGTATTTGCTTTATCTCGCAACCAGTTAACTAAACCTGGGGGGTCAGTGAGTTATTCGTTATCTTATCTTTCGAGCGTCCCAGTCTGATAATGTGCGGTCCACTATCAACTTTACCTTGCAATGTTTCGTTTGGAAATTCAATTGTAGCGTGCAGTTTATTTAATTTATCGACTTCCAAAATAATATCATGTCCCAGTTTTCTAACTCCAAGTACAGTCACCTCTGTTTCCGTTCCCTGAACGTATCTTGTTATAAGTGCCTGTTTTTCCACTATCTGCGACTCAAACGTTGCTGATTTTATCCTTGTGTGACTTACCGGCAAAACCGAGGTTTGTATAAAGTGGTTTTTATGCCTCCTTAGTAACCGCTCGTCCATCAGCGATATTTCTGCGCCGCTGTCGAACAATATCTCGTCAAAATAACCACTGATTGTTGCTTCGACAATAAGGTCGGTGCCATCTTCAATTCTAATATTTACCTTATGGTTATTACTATTATCATTACTATACACTAAACTATCCCTAATTTCTGCAGGATATAGGCCAGACAAAACAATTTTATTCTTACAACTAACATTACTCACATTCGATCGATTGAACTGCCTTTTAACTGAATCACTTTCAGTAACCGTTGCTAATAAGTTGGTATTAAATTGGTGAGTTGTATTTTTATGTTGTTGTGATTGTGGCTGATTTTGTGGTGGTTGAACTTGAAACTGATTACGCGGTGGTTCCATTATTATTTACCATAATTGTTGTCACCTTCTTGTCATCAGTATCATTCACCCCTCCGTCCTCCATAAACACCTCAGTATCTGATATAGATTCATTCCTAACCTCACCAGTACGAACTGTGTTATAAATACCTGCACAGTTTGTATCAATACCAGTTCCAGGCTCTACTACTGGTTCGGGATTTTTATGCGTTATGCATAAACTGTCCGAATCAATAATAGCTTCAGATTCTACGATCCGTTCACGGCTCTCATACACTATATCTGTTACATTATAAACTATCACCTCATCACAGCAATTACCTGAAGTATGTTCTGGGCTAATAGTGTTGCTACTACTAATTTCACTTTCGCTATCTTCACTACCATTCGATGCAGACTCTAGATACTCGACCTTACCGAGAGATGAATTACTAGGCCCTAAGTGGGTTGTTTCAGTATAATCACTTTCAATCTCATCTACTACGCTACTGTTCTCCGTTAATCCTTCAGATGTAACATTTTGGTTAACTTCCATACTACTTTCGTTGAGAGTATGTTCAACAAGAACATTTGGTACTCCAAACTTAACACAATGTACAATATTCTCAACACTTAAATCTACTTCAATATCAATTGACATTTCCTGTAGTTTCGCCATCCTCTCCTCTCTATCGGCGTCCATTTCTTCCCAAAATTTCGCCTAATGGCGTCAAGTTCTTCATCCTCGGCTTTCATCCTCTCATGCCAGGCTTTACTTTCCTCTGCGAGTTGCTGCATACCGGCTTTATTTTCTTCCGAAATTTTCTGTATACCGGCTTCATTTTCTTCTGAAATTTTCTGTATACTCGCCTTCACCCTCTTTATCGGCTTCCATCTTCGCTAATATGGCTGCTACAGCATTCTCTATCCCTTTTGACTCCGCCATAGTGATCAATTCAATTTAAAAAATTTAATAAATGTAAATTTACTGAATTATACGCTAAGAAAGTTATTATTACTACAAGATTATTAACGTAGAGTAACCAGTTTATACGCACACAGAAAGCAGTTCAATATATCAAAATGTAAATAAACCTTATCTATCACACAAAACAACTAATAATCTACCTCCAATATACTGATAAAATTTGTTCATATATGATACACAAGAGAATATGCACAATTGATAAATTATATCCTCAGAATTTCATATGAACCATACACATACAAATATTATATTAATTATAATTATACGTCGGATGTTACCAACAAATTTATACTCATAGACAAATATAGAATAGCGTAAAATTACCGCTATTTTACGTGCCCTACGTTGCTAAGCGCCAAATATCACTATGCGACAACACAAATTACTAAACTATTGGCGCATAGGATATGGTAGTATGTGTATCTTAAATCAAAAGTCTATATTGGAGGGTTTAAGATTATTTATTGCACAAGACATATGTAATTGTTTATATGGTATATTTGATAAGTATATTAATGGTAGTGTTTGATATAGAGTCTTTTAAAATGTTAAATACTGTTCATAAACGTGATGTGATACGTTATATAAGTGATGATTCCCACGATGATGTTGCTGAAGAGAAGGGGGGGGCTTTGCTGCGTTGTTGAGTCGTCAGGCGTGGCTTATAGATGATAGACGGTTCACCCTGGAAACGCTTTCAGCTGGGCTGGTGTCCTGTAGTTCCCACGATGACTCTGACGCTTCGCACAACACAACGGTTCTATGGATTTTACGATTCGTTAAATTTAATATAGAGTTTATAACTTACAAGTATCTCAGGTAACAGTGAGTTTTATAAAACAACGGTATATTAAACTTATACCACTCCGGACTCTTCAAGTGTTCACGCGAATCACAGAGCCTACCGCGATCAGCAGACCTCCCTATGCGAAAATCTTCCACTAACGCGGAATCTTCTTGATGATAAAATTTACTATTATGTAATTATTAAATTTTACTGGCACTGCAGACAATCTCACACAGTGACACAGTTCACACTCACTTATTACACACGTAATGCTTTAGTAATAATGCCGTGTGTAAAGAGGTAATATTCAACTTTTCTGAGTCTTCGCACGCCTTACTATCGCCGAATAGTCTTTACAGATTCTTGCAAGCGGAAAATTCTTGAACAAGAACTACGCGACCCGATCGTGATAGCTGGTAGAGAAGAACTGCCTGTAATTATGCAAGCAATGGTGTAATAATAATAATATGTGTAGATGTAAACACGAATTGTTCTGAGTCTTCACACGCGTAACTACCGCCGAATAGCTTTTACAGATTCTTGCAAGCGGAAAATTCTTGAACAAGAACTGCACGTCCCGTTCGCGATAGCTGGCTGAGAAGAACTTCCTGTGTAAAAAAAGGCTTAAGACAATTTCTGACTACCTTCCAGCATTTAATTGGTGGAAGGATGTCACATGGTTACATATAACATGACAAGCAACTTTTCATGCTGTAAAGTGCATTAACTTTGTAAGAGCATGTATAGCTGGTAACACAGAATACCCTTATCTCATGCATAACTGCATACTTTAATAAGATCATATATGAATGTCAAATAATAGCCAGAAATATACAGGGATTGTAGCGAATACATTTGTCTATGTTCAGTTCAGTGTCACAACACAACGATAATTTATTCACGCACAGCCGGGGAAATGTTTATCACTCGCGCACGCGCGCACATTTCCACAGACATAGTACAAGAATAAACAACAAATAAATAATACACAGTTTTACTAAACTTAAATCCTTATCCTTACTAAAATACAACTGATATCACAACCAAATCTAACAAACTACCAATTTAAACATGAATGTTCATAGTCTGTGTATTATATGAGCTTGCCCTGCTTATCAGGATCCTGTGATTCATTGCAATATATATATCGATTGCAACAATACATATATTTGCATATTTTCCCAGTGCCGTATGTTTGTAAATATTTAGCATAGACAATATATGATGAACAATTTTTAACAAGATTTTGCGGGCTAAGAATTGTCAGGAAGCGTACACCTGTGCCGTGTTTTTGGCGAAAACCCGGCTTTTTTTCTAATGGTCAACGATATGAAATGCTTCATTACCGTATTTGTTAATTAATTAGTGTAGTGGGGCGTACCACGTTAGCAGTACGTTTGCATTACCGATCCTCGCGCTCTGGGAGCGGGGCGGCGTGGTTGGCTTTGCGTAGCAAGTTGAGTTCAGTTCACGTTCTGCAGTTGGCGTCTACAGATTTCTACCCCCGGCAGCGTTGAGATTCTTCAGTTTGTAAAACGCCTATTCTGATGGATAAATAAACGTTATGTGATCCCCGGTAAGTGTATTGAATGTATTTTTACTTATTGTATCATAAAAGGAATTACATTTAACTTAAAATTAACGGGGATGTGAGTGGATATATGTTTAAATTCACCACGTGATGGACAGGTTAATCACTAATTATTCACGTGTTTGAATGTTAACACAGGCTAAAATATGGTATTTTATAATTTATATGTCTATATATTATTCTAATTGTATCAAAAGGGGCGTAAGGAAATTATTTTGTAATTTTTGTTGGAACGGGCGAACTTTACGATCCTGTTCGAGTTTGTTAACTTATATTGAAATTATAATAAGATGGATAATTAGTTGACGAACAGTTTGTGAATAACAATTTATTTTATACTAAATTCTATGCAGATGGTAGATTATGGGTTGGGTTTTTTTAATGAGCTTTTAAGGGTTTTGTTGTGCTTTAACCTGAGGCCGTCACCTGTTGGTGCAGTGGTCTGCAGGTACCCGACATGTTAATTTTTGTTGAATCTGGTTCGGGCGCATGTCCGTGGCTGGGGTCAAGTCAGTTCTCTGTGAATTCTTTATATATGTTTTATAAGGTTCAGTCCATAGATTTTACAATTTTATAAATTTATTTTGGCTCTTTAATTATTCTTTAATAAGTAAATTCATTATTGTCCTTTTTTACTGCCATAGTCAGTGCATGATTTGTTGAGTTTTTTTTTATATAATTACACTATTAGTTTCTGACTGCTTTAGTTTTAAAATGTAAAGCTATAAAATTCACACCCGTTTCTATGTTATTTTCCGGTGGTTACGTTCCACTTGGTTTTTCTTTCAAATTTTTTTGTATTTGGTAAAAGGATAAAGGAAAGTGAGAACTTATCATTTTTTAAAACCATACAGACATGTTAACCTTGTGATGGTAACTTACTCTTTGGGGAACAAACCCGAAATTTTTTTTATTTTGCATTGTAATCTGAGTGTTGTTCTGGCTGTCTTGCCAATTTAAATATTGGCCATTTCGAGTCCTTGTAATTATTTCGTTTTGTTTTAAATCGGTTATACTCTTACGAGTTAATGGGTTTTGATTTTTTTAAAATGAAAAGTTGTTTAAGGCTTGCCGGGCACTTGAACTGATTACTGTAGTCTGGGGATCATGATGACTGATACAGGGGTTTTCCACATTCCTGTTTGGGGTATGATGAAAATATACAGCCTGCCTGCCAGGTGAACATGTGTGTGTGATGTGTATATATATTTCTATGCGTATTGATGTATGTAGATCAATTCTATGTGTATTCTATGTGTATATCAATTATGTATTCTTCATGTTAGTGGGTTATGTACGGGGAATATTATACAACCATATCATTATAAATCTTAAGAGACATTAAACCAATATTTTTTACTGTGATACTAGATGTTGAATTATAAGGGGGTATTTGAATAATTTATATGATGTCAAGCTTATGTGATATTTTATATATGGATATTTTAAAGATGTTTAAAGATTGCAAAAAAAAGATTTTACTACATTACATTGTGATGCTATTTTGGGAAGTGGATGTTACAAAATGTTTTTGAAGAATGATACATTGCATGTTGTATATTCTGAACATTAATGTTATAATGTCAAATAGTGGATTTGAGAATATTAAAATGTAATTTTAAATTATACTATATTTATATCACAGATTAAAAGAATTTCGCTTGCGGTCAATCTGTATACATTTTTATAATGAATTTGGAAATAATAAAGTCTGTTATAATTGGGTAAAAGCGAGTTTTAATTGCAAGTCCCGTCTCACTGGACCCAGCGCATTTGTGCTTCTCTAGGCCCTCCGCCTAGTTTTTAATAACTAGTGGCCCCTCTTTAAAAAAAAAAAAAAAATTAGGAAAATTTTTTTATAAACCATAAAAATTGTAAAGAAGAGTTACAAATGGTAGCAGAGCGTGGTTCTTTCTAGGTCGAACCCTTGGGTCTTTGGGTGTGACGGGGCTTGCAATCTCGGAAATAGTTTGAGACAAGTCAAACTCCAAAAAAATTTGAAAAACGAATATAGGTGTAGATGTTATGTCAGGTTTGATATTTTATGTATATATGTATTGTGAAGGAATACCTGTTATTCGATTTAAAATTGTAAACCTAGTACCGCCACGTGGCATGCGTTTTTAGTTGGGATTTTTTTGTTGAGACTTGGACTTACCGGTGATCAAGGGGGGGTTGCCGGGGGAATAGGCTGCCTTGTAAATAGTTATGGAAGTAATAGCGCGTGAGGTTAGCTGGATGCGGTATGGCCCGACCGGAAGTCGGTACCGTGGCCGACAAAATGCATTGTTTGAAGTTTGCAATAATATGTCCTTGTGAAATGTGACGTTGCGATAGGTGTTTGGTGGTGTGGATTGTATGTCTATGTTAGTGTCTGATGTTGTTTCTCCTCTTGAGGGTGGTGTCTGATGGAGAGCTGATTCTGGAGTGGGTCAGGTTTTCGCGGCGCTATAGAACCGGGGGGTCGCTCGAAGGATGGATCAGTACTCGAGTTTTTTCTGTTTTGTAAGTCATGTTTGTGTTAGGTGTTTCATTGGGATTTATGTTTTGTTATTGTGTGTTGTGAATTGTGCAATTCTGGCGGCGGTATGCTATCAGAGATTGCCCCACCCCATTTCAGGCGTTCTTCAGAAACTTTCGGTGGTGAATGGAGTTGATGAGGACAAGTTGCTGATCTTCTTGGACCTGGTCCTGCAATTGGCAGATTTCCCGGGGTGTCCGATGGGGAGGTCTTGTCCCTTATATACCCGTATTGCCGGGGTTCATTGGCAGGGCTGGTCACTAACAATCTGCGCCGGGGCGGCAGCGTCGACGCTTTCCATGGGGAAGTGTTGGACTTCTTCATACCCCATCGACGACGTGCCCAGCTTACGTTTGAGTTATTCTATCGCCTACAGGCAAACGGAGAGGCGTTGGGGGACTTCGTGCACGATATACGGAAAGCCGCCCGGGTATTAAGGTTGGGGTTGCCCGAGAGGGACATTATACAAGCAATTCTTCAAGGAGTGCATCCCCATGAGAGATCTCCTTTGATATTCGCGGACCGTCCACTTTGTTTCGCGGATCTGGACCGGTTGTGTCTGGTTTCTAGTACTGTCCAGGCGAATGACGAGTCCCGGGGAAGGGCTGCCAGAGGTGACCCATAATCAAGGATTGCATTAGAAAGAGCTAAAAATGACGAATATGGTGGTTGGTGGAGAACACAAGAACCTGTAAGGAAAACTGAATATTCCGGAAGTAATGAAGGCTACAAGGGGGTGGCAAGTGAGAAGACGGTAACAACAGTTACAGCAGAGAAAAGAAATAAGTGTGAAATTAACAGGGGAAGAAGAAGTTATATTAGGGAACAGACATCGGCAAGTAGGGATCCAGTAGCAGGTTTTTATTCCTATTTGGAGAGAAAGGAAACTTTAAAGGTCCAGAGGAATTACCAGTGCCTAATAGATTAGTGGATGAAGAAGGTGAAGCGGAAGAAGAAAAGCGGAATATCTTCTGTGGATCAATACAAGACGACAAGAACACGTCTGTTAACACTGAATTGCAGGACTTAGAGTGGACGTCATGGTTGAATCCGGATGCCGCAGAGTTTGTTCCGGTATCTCCATCTCGGTTCATGAGGGATCCAGATCCGGTAAGATCATCATCGCATACGTAGGGGTGTGTGAAGTCACTTGATGGTGTAGCTGTACCATCGCCAGTAGAATTTAATTTAGACATTGCACATGGACCTGGACAGCTGGATTCCAAGGTGGGAAATGTTGAGGACGCTATAGTTGCTGAAAGTGGTGAAGGAGAGGAATCGAAGGAAGAGGCAGAAGAGCAATCTGCGGATGCTGCACAGGGAAGTATAGTTATAGGTGTTAGGGAGACTGAAGTTTCCGAGGTTGCGGATGGACACGGGGATGTCCATGCTGCAAAGGTTTCTGAGGTTCCGGATGGACACGAGGATGTCCATGCCGCAAGTGTGGTGGAAGGAGATGAGGTATAAGTTGAGGAGGAATTTGGTGGCATCGTTGTGAAGTGTGCGAGTGAGAATGATGTAGTTTGTGAAGATGTGCAGACGCCTTCTGTATGTAGTCCTGAGAGTTCTGAGGAACGGAAAGAATTTTCTGGTGGACCAGAGGAGCAACTAGATGATGATGAAGATGTGCAGTGTTCGGATGGTGGTAGTGTACGTGATGGCGATGATGTTGATGATGAAGGTATTGATGAAAATGAGACTAGAGAAGAGGTTGGTAAAGAAGTTTGTGAAGGAGCTGGTGACGAGGGCGGTGAAGAAATTGGTGAGGAGCCGGGCGAAGATGCTGTTGAAAATGGATCAGACGAGCAACTGGAAGTTGATGAGGAAGTGCAGTGTCATGAGGTTGATTTGGATTATGGGGACGAAAAAGGGGAAATAGTAGAAGAGGAGGAAGAGGATGAGGAAGAGAAGGAAGGATTGGAAGAAAGAGAAGCAGGGAAGGCAGAAGCAGAGGAGTTAGATGATGAGGATAATCCAAATCGGGGTAAAAGTAGTGAGGTAAGTTGCCTTGATTCTGATTCAGAGGAAACAAGTCAGTACAGCTCAACACGAAATAATTTCGCCGAGAGTGGTGTCCAGAAGGAACGAGTACCTAAAGTCAGTCATAGAAAGGTGAGAAGAAGCGGTTAACGGTTAGCGGGTAGATGTTCCCCACAGTCCCAGTGGTGTTCGTCTACTTCAGGGTTGCGCCCCTGCCCACGCGAGCCTTGGTTTTCTCCAGTCATTCTCCTTTTCGGAGGGAACCATGACCTTACCCTTAGTCCTAGCTATTGACCTTTCAATGATCCTTGCCCTTTTCATCTTCCCGATTTTCCTAACCCACCCCTTAGAAAAACATAAAATAAAAAAAAATGGATATCAATAAGGAGTTAGAGAGCTTGCCGGGAGTGCACCCTTCGATTGTGGTCTCTTAGAGATCATCAGTTTCCCCTGTTTTAAGAAGTTATGATGGAGTGTGATAGGGTGGTGTTTTCGCTGTTCTTTGTTGTAGTTTGATTGTTGATTATTGTAGGGTCCGAGCCATGCCACATTCCCCGGTTGATTTCCCTGTGTTTTTTTTTGGAGTTGAGACTGTGTTGTATATATGGTGTATCGACTGTTGGCAGAGAAGTAAACCCCCCTTGCTAGTTACGGTGTGTGATCAAAATGTTAAGTAAGAGTTGGGATTGATTTACGCGTGCCCTCTATGCGGTCTTCTCTGTCTGGCTAAACGTGGCCGTCCGTCCTAGTGTAGGGATGTGGGCCAGTCATATGCCAAGGATTGTGAGGCCTTGTGCTGACGCATATGGCTGCTCGGTCCAAGAGGTGGACGAGAGGTGTAGTACAGTCACTCACATACCAAGGTTGGTGATACCTTGTTTGGTCTTCGGACGGATATGTGAGTGGTCGCAGTAGAGTTAGGTGATGGTCACCAGAGAAGGTGACGTTTTGGGGCGGTCCCGAGGGGTTGGCTTGACGGAGAGGGCTCGCATGGGGATGGTCGCAGTGGCATGAGAGTTCTCTGTTCTCCTGAGAGCCATGACTGGTGAGAACACCGATGTCAACTTGTATGTTAATAGACTATTGGGGGTACACTGCAGGGTACCCCTGAGTTCAAGTATGAGGCAACTATGTTGCCTTTTGGGGTGGGGGTGTGCCGTGTTTTTGGCGAAAACACGGCTGTTTTTCTTATGGTCAACGATATGAAATGCTTCATCACCGAATTTGTTAATTAATTAGTGTAGCGGGGCGCACCACGTTAGCAGTACGTTTGCAATACCGATCCGCACGCGCTCTTGGAGCGGGGCGGCGTGGTTGGCTTTGCGTAGCAAGCTGAGTTCAATTCACGTTCTTCAGTTGGCATCTACAGATTTCTCCCCCGGCAGCATTGAGATTCTTCATTTTGTAAAATGCCTATTCTGATGGATAAATAAACGTTATGTGATCCCCGGTAAGTGTATTGAATGTATTTTTACTTATTGTACCATAAAAGGAATTACATTTAACTTAAAATTAACGGGGATGTGAGTGGATATATTTTTAAAGTCACCACGTAGTGGACAGGTTAATCACTGATTATTCACGAGTTTGAATGTTAACACAGGCTGAAATATGGTATTTTATAATTTATATGTCTATATATTATTCTAATTGTATCAAAAGGGGCGTAAGGAAATTATTTTGTAATTTTTGTTGGAACGGGCGTACTTTACGAACCTGTTCGAGTTTGTTAACTTATATTGAAATTATAATAAGATGGATAATTAGTTGACGAACAGTTTGTGAATAACAATTTATTTTATACTAAATTCTATGCAGATGGTAGATTATGATGCATTGAGGTCTTGGGAGGGTGTTAAGGTAGTTTCAAAGAAAACTTAAATTGAAAAAAGTTAAAACTGGTCATGATGTGCAGAGTAAGTTTTATGCTGGGGGAGGAGGGTATTGTGATTTATGGAAAACTAGAGTAATTACTATTATCAATGTTTAGGTTTCCTGACCTTAGAAGAGAATCTGATTTACTCCATTTGTGGCTGAACAACCGCCACCAATGCCATAAACACTTCTACTCTCCGTCTTGGCCGCCGGGAGGAAGGAATGGACGCCACGCCACAATACCCACGAGATCGGTTCCGGACTATGCGCAGGTGATACTTATGCCTTAAAAATATTTTTGGCCTCTGCAGCTAATACCATGTGACATTAGTCTCGGAATAGCTCCAGTTAGATTTTCGATTGTGCTCACGTCCAGCAGGACATTAGGGTTACAAACTTTATCTGTTTTACTTTCTGAATGCTTACGCCCCCAGAATAAGTGTAAACCCGGCCGGGGCCATGTGTCCGGCGATTTTTAATGTTATACCTCTTTTAAACAGTAAACGTTGTGTGGAATCTGAATGTTAGTGATTCATGTGGGTGCTGTTCATTTATGCATGTGTGCTGGGGAACTTAACCGGCTGGTGGTTCCCCTTTTACGTTGGGGATTTTATTGATATATATATATATTGTAAGGAGACCCTGTATGCGGTCTTTACAAAAAAATTCTGGAAGGTCTGAACCAAGTCTGGAGTTAATCAGATTAACTCCGGTCAGCAATCGATTTATGATGTTTAGTGCTGGTCCAATATCTCGCTGTAATTTAATATTTTCTTCTTCTTGAAGTCTCGTTGCATTAATAAATAAACCTTAAATTAGCATGTGAAATAATAATAGATACAAACAATTGAAATAAATTGATTTATTAACAAATTTAATAAATAATCGATTTTTAATCGATTGGGAGCAATTATCGACTCCGTCTCAGGGAATAATCGATTCGTTCATACAGTGGAAAAAATTATTACAAGTATTATATAAAAAAGGTTCTTGGAGCGATTATATTAATAGTCAGAGAAGGGTCAACGAGAAAGTATAACATTAAAAATTAAAGTAATTTCAATAATTATTATTTAACAATATTTAAATAATTCTGGTACAATGTTTAAAAAAGTTGAATCATCAAACCGTATGTAGCTTCTGACGTCACTCGATGAGGAACGCACAGAATCGTATTTTTCAAAGATGGCCGCTCCTAGGTATGGCGAGGTTATTGGGAATGTCGTCGTGTCAAAATCTCACAGCAAAATTACCTTCATAAATGTTTGAAATGTCCCCGCACTGGTGTAATCTGTCTAATAGGTTGTTTGGTGTGTTCTGAAGAAGTGTTCCGTGTATGCTTGTGTTAATTATGTTATTTGATATGTGTTCACTTCTGTGGGTTAACTGCTCAAAAAGTGGTTATGATTTGTAGCGTTAATTATCACAAATATATTGTTTTACTGTTTTAAATCACTAATATAATGAAGTTTGGTGTTAGTTTTCACTATTGTCGCTAAAGTTTCTGTAGGTTTAGTTAGAAAAGTGTTTAATTTATTTAACTCTCGTTACACTGATATTAGAAGGTAACCGTAGTACCATTTTCTACACGGTTTTAAGGAACGTTATATTACACAACTATTCAGTTTGATATTCAACAAAAGACTAAACTCACTTCCTTCATGTTAGTCAAAATCTGGCCCAGTTAATCTTTAAAAAAGTATTGTTAACATATTTCGATTTCCCATACACATGATGCTAAAATACATTATATATGGAATTTATTTATTTTATTCATCACTTTCATGAATTATAAACCTTATAATCATCTCATTCCTTTTAAATTGATATATTATAGTCCATATCTGTTGACATTTTGTGGAAATTACCAAATTTCTCTCTTTTTGGAAATCTAGGCTCAAAAATTGGTTTCCGCCTTCATATAATTTTTCTGACATTTTAATTGTTATTAATACTATTATAATAAATTTTAATTAGTCATATTTCTCCTCCTTTCCTTAAATACATATAAATTGAACCTTTGAACTGGTTTTTTGTGTTAATCTCTGAATTTGACATTGCTCTTTAAAATTAATTAATTTATATTGCGACAGTACAAATAAGTGATGTAGTGAGCATGAAATATAAAAATTTAAATTTACTTAATAAACTGTAAATAATTAATAATATATTAGAAATAAGCATGTTATGGATTGCAAGCTTGACTCAGACAAAAATATGAACAGGTGTTTCGACCTGAATCAACGTGCACACACACACACAAATGTAACTGAAAGTGTGTACACCAGTATTTTGCTAGTGTGTGTGAACGCAGGTCTCTGCAGGCAAGTTTGCCACCCCAGTATGAATAATTGCACAATGACTGTTTTTCCGTAATTATTCATAAACTAGAATTAAGAATTAAAATCCAAAAGCACCATAAAATGTAAATAAATTTAATAAATACTGTGTGCGAAAACCACGCGAAAGTGACACGCCGTACAAGTGCAATAGTGAAATAACTGTGTACAAATCAAAAGGGTTAAGTTGCAATGTCCAAAATTACAATGAACATGTGTTGTAAAATTAGTTATAAGATAAGTATAAAAAAATACTTACAGGACTCTGCAATTCGCAGAAATATAAAAAAAAGTGAATTTGACAAAGAGTGGGGAACTGACGCCAAAGACAGTTTCTAACATGTCGATTTTGTATCACTGAAGGGTGTCGACCAAGACATGGGTATAAATAGGACACGCAAGCTTCAGTGGCTTTCTTTCTTGAGTCATCCACGATGCAGCGGGAGCTTATGCCCGTCAGCACGGCATATTTATTAATATTTTTATAAACAGTTTAAATTGCCAGTTATGTACAAATACGTAACCAAGCTATAAGACAAACATTGTAATTAATAACAGCACTACTGAAGAAGTTCTATAGCTATACGACGCTGGACAAGAGAAGAAGTTCCATAGCGATACGACGCTGGACAAGAGAAGAAGTTCCATAGCGATACGACGCTGGACAAGAGAAGAAGTTCCATAGCGATACGACGCTGGACAAGAGAAGCAGTTCCATAGCGATACGACGCTGGACAAGAGGAGAGGACGAGAGAGTGAGAGACAGCCAACGCTGGACAAGAGGAGAAGAGCGACAGCCGACGCTGGACAAGAGGAGAAGAGAGACAGCCGACGCTGGAGGCGAGACGAAGACGAACACCGATGGAACAAAAATGATCGAGTATGATTGACGACAATAAGGTGATAGACAACTTATTCATATCTTAATCATACACAGAATACAAAGACAGTTAAAGACTTTAATATTTTATTTAAAATTAAGAGCAAATATTCTTGTATAGTAGAGTTAAAAATCATAGATGTTTTAGAAATACGATTAACGTAACAAGAGCTCAAATTAATATGATATAAAATGATTACAAAGAATATAAATAAAAACAATTAGTATTTGAGAAAACAGTACTGAGAAGTAATAACTATTAATCTTTTGAGTACGTACCATATATAGAAAAAAGATTTAAAAATTGATTTTGAAACATATTAATAGACTGAGTAGTCTAAAAATGAGATTTTTCTTTTATATACTATTTAGTAGCATAGAATGTTTAGTTAGTAAGGATGTATATATCTTAAGCCTTACGGCATTATAACAAATAATAACTAATGTTTTTTAAATCGAAGTCAGTGCCATGTGCACATATTTTTTTTATAGTATCAAATAAATTTTAATTACTGTTTCAAATTCCGTAGAGTTCTTATTGCAGATACACCTGACCCCCTATTTAAATGTTATATGTTTAAAGAGTTTGTCAATCTTGAACGTGAGACCGTTCACACCTATTTATGTATATGTAACGTTGTTTAAATTTGGTGCTCCAAGATCGAGGGACTCCACAAATTTAAATTAAATTAAATTTGCCAAATTGTCACGTTGCAATAATGGCTCCCAAAGAACGTGGGGCTATACAAATTAAAATACATTTAAATTTGTTTAAATTCATAAATACTTGTCACGTTATATAATAATGTCGCCCTGCACGTGGGGCCCAACATGCCTAAATTTACGTACAAAAATTTGTGACATAAATTGTAGATCATGAATGTATGGCCCGATACCCATCATTTGACTATTAAAATTTTTTTATGTAGCTAAATGGTTGCTCTAAAATATATAAAGAGTGTTAAATGAAAAATGTATAATATGTAATTATTATTTGTAGTAAACAGTAACTGAATGTAATGTTAATTGTTGTGTAATCACACAGCTGGCGCCCACAAATAATATTGTTGTCTATGTAACAGGTGTAACTGTAATGAGTTAATAATAACTATTAATAAAATTACAGAAATAAATAAATAAGTAGGGAACGGTTATCAATAATAATTTTTAAAAGAATTACTATTAAATAAATATTTTAATAATACTTCAACATGACGACTCCAGGAAATTTAGACGTCGAGGCATTCCAAATGATGATGCGTGCCTGGGTCGATGAAATAAGTACAAAACAAACGGAAAATTTAAATGCTAAATTAAACGAATTAAAAGAATCTAATACAAAACAAACAGAAAGTTAAAAAATAAATTAGAGCTACAGTCCGACAATTTTAGACAGGACACCATAAAAATTACAGAGAGTCTAGAAGAGTTAAAGATTGATAATCTTGAAATAAAACAAAGTATAATTGACAGTAATGCGCAGTTAACCGAAAAAATTAATGACACCAACATACGTATTGATACTCTAGAGAATAATTTTAAACAAGCCTTACATGAACAAGTTGTACGGATTGAAAATAAACAAAAAGAATTACGTCTCGAGTGGAGAAAAGATTTTAAAAAAACGCATAAACAAATAAATGATACTTTAACTACTATAACGAGAGAGCAGGATGATAAAATCCAAGCTATTAATAATGTATCCCAAGTAAATACCAGTAAACTTAGAGAAATAGAAACACGTACTGTAGTTATTGAGAATAAAATTGAAGAAACTACGAAAGACCGTTCGGGAGACGTATCACATATGAAAGAAGAGATTCAAGAGGAAATGAACCAACTACGAAGTGAGTTAAGAAGACGACAGAACAAAATGACCATATTTCCTACACCAACAGAAGAAAGGAGCAGACTTAAGTTCTCAGGTGGTAAAGGGGAGAACAGTATGGAATTCCTAGCAAGAGTAGAGAAGGAAATAGAAAAAATTGGGAGTGCAATAAATGACGACGAGAAGATAGACTTCGTCACGCGATATCTTAGAGATTCAGCCACCCAATGGTACTCTATTATTAGAGATAACGTAAGTACATATCAGCAGTTTCGTGAAGCATTCGAGAACCGATACTGGAATCTACATACCCAACGACAAGTACGGGATCAACTTGAATATGGAAAGTTCAATCCACAAGGACAGCAGAGTATTGAACAATACACAATTACACAAATAGAACGTGTAAAGCATCTCAAACCTAAATTCTCAGAATATGAAATTGTTTCAAATTTATCTTACCATTTTCAGCGAGATATCCAGTTAGCAGTTTATACACAAGGGATCAAAACCATAGAAGAATTTTTAATCCTTGTAACACAGTCGGGGAATATCAATAAAGGTAAGAACACACAACACTGGGAACAAAAACACGCAAATCATCACCATAATTATCACAGAGATGACAAGAAATCAATACAAAACACTACACCGCACCGTGATAATTATAAAATAAATTATTCGCCACCAATGTACAACACTACAACACGCACAGCTAAAGAAACTGAACAAAATAATACAGCTAGACGACAAGGAGACGTTACATGGTCATCCAATCGTAAACAGTTTTCAAAACCAGCTGACAAACGCGTTGCCGCAGTACGAGGGGACGACGAAAAAAAATTGAAGAGAGAAGGCCAAGGAATGAATGAGACAGTAACATTCCACAGCCGACCGTCTACATCAAAGGCGTCACAATGACTGAATAAACGGAAGCAAAATTATGAAATAAACAACATATACCCCTGCGATATTAGGGAAGACTTATTAAGCACCGAACAGGATATAAAGCGAGACGCGCAGCAAACACAATGCCCTATTGTGACGGTGAACATAAACAGGTGTAAATTACGAATGCTTGTTGACACCGGCAGCCAGCTGTCTGTTCTTAACGCTGCATGGGTTCAACGTAACAAGAAATATTTTAAAAATACTGCAATTTTGCCCGTAAATAATTTAAATATTACAACAGCTACCAATAAAAAAGAAAGAGTTAAACAACAAGCATATGTAACTCTAACATATAAAAATCTAGAGTTAGAACACCCTATGATAATTATGCATAAATTGATTTATGATGGAATTTTAGGTATCGATATACTAAATACAATAAATGTTAAGATTAATATTAATGATAATATAATTATGTGTAATTATAAAAATGTTCAATATGAAATAAACCTGAACAGCGAAGAAGAAGAGTGCAAGGTAAGTGAAACACCTATTACTTTGTACAAGCCACAAATACAATATGGTCCAACTCGACATGTGAATGCGGTAGATGAAGGGATGACGACACAGGAAGAAGAGAAACTGCACGAATTAATAGAAGAATATAGTGATGTATTTAGTGAAGTACCGACGCAGACGACAGTATACGAGCACTCTATAGTTGTGTCAGACCCTACAAAAGTCATTAGGAAGACATACCCTATCCCAATGCGATATGAGGAAGAGGTTGAACTCGAAATTCGGCGTATGATCGAAAGTGGAGTCATAGAGCGATCGAACAGCAACTTCCTGAATCCTCTAGTGGTAGTGAAGAAGAAAAATGGAGAGATACGTCTATGCCTTGACATGAGGGAGCTGAACAGCATTGTATTAAAGGAGTATGACTGTGCACCAACTGCGGACGAATTATTTACTAAGTGTGAAGGAGCAAGGTATCTGACAAAGCTAGATTTACGCTCAAGTTTCTGGCAGATTCCAATTCGTGAAGAGAATAGAAAGTACACTGCTTTCCTGTATAAAAATAAATGCTACCAACACAGGGTAGTACCCTTCGGATTAAGCACAAGTTTAGCAGCCATCGTAAAGTGTCTAGAAAAAGCCCTAGGACCTGAAGTGGAACCCTACACCATGATATTTGTAGATGATATCTTAGTTGTATCTAAAACGTTAGATGAACATATAAAACATCTAAGCACGATATTCCACAAATTTAGGCAAGCGAACATATCCCTTAACCTAGACAAATGCGAATTTATCAAAACCTCTATCCAATTCCTAGGTCACATTATTTCATCCTCTGGTATTCAACCCGATCCTATCAAAATTTCCAGCATAACTAATTTCCCTATACCCGGAAATCTCAAAGAGTTAAGAGCATTCTTAGGACTCACAGGATACTACAGAAGATTCTCACCGTTATATGCAAGATATACGCAACCGCTTCTAGAGCTGACGAAGAAAGAAAAAAAATGGAAGTGGGAGGAGAAACATCAAGATGCCTTTAACCAAATGAAAGAGTTGTTCATTGAAAATATTATGTTACATCATCCTCAACGAGAAGGAAAATTCGTAATATACTCCGATGCTAGTGACTACGCAGTAGGAAGTGTACTGTATCAACAAGATACGACGGGAGAGCACCGAGTTATTGCCTACGCCAGTAGAGTCTTCAAAGGAGCTGAAAAACACTACTCCACATCAGAAAAAGAAATACTTGCTATAGTATACGCTCTTAAGCAATTCAGATATTATGTTTATGGTACTCATTTTGAGATACATACTGACCACCAAGCATTATCAATTTTTTTTAAATGCAAGGTAACAAATGCCCGATTATTAAGATGGATTTTAGCCATTAGCGAATACTCATTTACCATTAAATACTGTAAAGGTAAAGACAATATTGTAGCGGACACACTAAGCCGATACATCAAAGAAGAACGTGAAGAAGTGTATGTGAGCGAAAAGAAAGAAGTACGATTGTTATCAATGAAATTCAAAGAGAATGATGAAGTAAAACAAATGCTGAAAAACTTAGCACATCAACAAGATTTGGATGTAACGATAAGGGAGATGAAGAACCAAGAACAGCTACCAAATCATTATAAGGTACTAAATGGAATTCTTTTCAGGTTAGTAAGACAAGACTGGAAGATAGTACTAACGAATGACATGCTACAAAAATTAATTCGACCAGCACATGAGAGTTTAGCACATGCTGCCGCTCTGAAATGTTATTTGAGTCTACGAGAAGATTTTACGATCAATAATATGTATCGAAAGATAAATAAAGAAGTAAAGAAGTGTTATGAGTGTCAAACGGCGAAAGGACCGAATTTACACACATATGTAGGAATGCAGAGTATACAGAAGGAAAACAAAGGAGAGCTAATTGCAGTGGATTTTCTGGGACCATTACCACGATCAAGTCGAGGTGTGAAGCACATATTGGTATGTATCGATGTGTTTTCCAAGGCAGTCCGACTGTACCCAATTATGCGACCCACAACCAAAGTTGTTCTAAAGATACTACTGCAAAAATATATTCCGTTATATGGAAAAATGAAGAAGATACTCAGTGATCAAGGTGTGCAATTCCAAAGTGAAAAATGGGAGAGGACGTTAAGGGAAAATGGAATACAACCAGTACTCACATCCATAAGACATCCTCAAGGAAACCTTGCTGAGAGAGTTAACAAAGAATTAGGTAAATATTTACGAATATATTGCCATAATCAACACAATAAAAGGGCAGAATATTTACCATTTATTGAAAAAGCCATTAACGAAAATTATAGTGAAGCAACAGGATACACTCCAATGGAATTAGAAGAAGAAAAGAAACCAACCAGATTTTGGACTAAACAAACCTAATAACCAAAATGTACCTGTACCAATAAGTGTGAAAATTGAATACGCAAAGCAACGAATAAGAGAGAGAGGTAACAAGAGAATAGAGAGATTTAATCTAACTCACAAGTTACAACAATTCAACGTGGGAGAAAGTATACTACTCAAAGCAAATCCAGTGGGAAAAAGGAGTGATAATACGGCGAAGAAAGTCTTCAGACTTTATAATGGACCGTATACGTTAAGACAGCGAGTGGGACAGAACACTTTCATTGTATATGATGAGATACAGAAGAAAGAAATTGGTAAATTCCACGCAACGTCATTTAAGAAGTTCTACACATAAATCAGAGGTCATTGAAACCAGTCAAATCAGCTGTTTGTAAAGCCACCCTAATTGAAGGTCGCGAGCAGTGAGCGTACGAAAGAGGGGAGGTAAGACATTTGTATACACTCCTATTAAGGGTGAAATGACGAATATTATTCTTTATTATTTGTTATCTTTTTTTTGCAAATAATAATAATAAATAAATAGATAAAAAAAAAATTTATAATAAATAAATTTATTAAAATTTTTTTTGTTACCAAGCAGAGGAATAATGCGACAGTACAAATAAGTGATGTACTGAGCATGAAATATAAAAATTTAAATTTACTGTAAAATTTAAACTGTAAATAATTAATAATATATTAGAAATAATCATGTTATGGATTGCAAGCTTGACTCAGACAAAAATATGAACAGGTGTTTCGACCTGAATCAACGTGCACACACACACAAATGTAACTGAAAGTGTGAACACCAGTATTTTGCTAGTGTGTGTGATCGCAGGTCTCTGCAGGCAAGTTTGCCACCCCAGTATGAATAATTGCACAATGACTGTTTTTCCGTAATTATTCATAAACTAGAATTAAGAATTAAAATCCAAAAGCACCATAAAATGTAAATAAATTTAATAAATACTGTGTGCGAAAACCACGCGAAAGTGACACGCCGTACAAGTGCAATAGTGAAATAACTGTGTACAAATCAAAAGGGTTAAGTTGCAATGTCCAAAATTACAATGAACATGTGTTGTAAAATTAGTTATAAGATAAGTATAAAAAAATACTTACAGGACTCTGCAATTCGCAGAAATATAAAAAATAGTGAATTTGACAAAGAGTGGGGGAACTGACGCCAAAGACAGTTTCTAACATGTCGATTTTGTATCACTGAAGGGTGTCGACCAAGACATGGGTATAAATGGGACACGCAAGCTTCAGCGGCTCTCTTTCTTGAGTCATCCACGATGCAGCGGGAGCTTATGCCCGTCAGCACGGCATATTTATTAATATTTTTATAAACAGTTTAAATTGCCAGTTATGTACAAATACGTAACCAAGCTATAAGACAAACATTGTAATTAATAACAGCACTACTGAAGAAGTTCTATAGCTATACGACGCTGGACAAGAGAAGAAGTTCCATAGCGATACGACGCTGGACAAGAGAAGAAGTTCCATAGCGATACGACGCTGGACAAGAGAAGAAGTTCCATAGCGATACGACGCTGGACAAGAGAAGCAGTTCCATAGCGATACGACGCTGGACAAGAGGAGAGGACGAGAGAGTGAGAGACAGCCAACGCTGGACAAGAGGAGAAGAGAGACAGCCGACGCTGGACAAGAGGAGAAGAGAGACAGCCGACGCTGGAGGCGAGACGAAGACGAACACCGATGGAACAAAAATGATCGAGTATGATTGACGACAATAAGGTGATAGACAACTTATTCATATCTTAATCATACACAGAATACAAAGACAGTTAAAGACTTTAATATTTTATTTAAAATTAAGAGCAAATATTCTTGTATAGTAGAGTTAAAAATCATAGATGTTTTAGAAATACGGTTAACGTAACAAGAGCTCAAATTAATATGATATAAAATGATTACAAAATATAAATAAAAACAATTATTATTTGAGAAAACAGTACTGAGAAGTAATAACTATTAATCTTTTGAGTACGTACCATATATAGAAAAAAGATTTAAAAATTGATTTTGAAACATATTAATAGACCGAGTAGTCTAAAAATGAGATTTTTCTTTTATATACTATTTAGTAGCATAGAATGTTTAGTTAGTAAGGATGTATATATCTTAAGCCTTACGGCATTATAACAAATAATAACTAATGTTTTTTAAATCGAAGTCAGTGCCATGTGCACATATTTTTTTTATAGTATCAAATAAATTTTAATTACTGTTTCAAATTCCGTAGAGTTCTTATTGCAGATACACCTGACCCCCTATTTAAATGTTATATGTTTAAAGAGTTTGTCAATCTTGAACGTGAGACCGTTCACACCTATTTATGTATATGTAACGTTGTTTAAATTTGGTGCTCCAAGATCGATGGACTCCACAAATTTAAATTAAATTAAATTTGCCAAATTGTCACGTTGTAATATATTTTGAAAATTTACAATATTTTAAGGTATATTTCCTTATTATCACTTTAATTCATAGGATCATTCACAGTAGTGGTTAACTGATTTACCTTACCTAAATCTTGCTAGTTTACAGGAATTATAAGTGAATTAACTGGTTTATATGGCTTCTGTGAATTCACCACATGGCCTAGAGTTGAGAACTTTATTTTTCTGTCTTTCTCAAATAAATTTAATCCTACTCCTCCTCTGACTCTCCATAGTTATTATTACATGAAAATGAAACGTTTTACAAACCCATTGTGAGGTGTAGTATTTGATTAATACTACTGTTATATAAAAAATAATAATGAACATCATTCAGCATTCTAAGATTGAACATATTGCTGACATGGTTTGAAAACATACATTTAACTCTTTTTGAATTAATACAGCATACCTACTGAAGCATTATTAATGGTATGTATGCTGTTATTTGGCAAACATAATTCATTTTAAACACATATAAATCTTATTTACTAAAAATTCTTATAAACCTATTGAGTTCATGGCTGTGAACAAATAGCCATTTTATACATTTTAAAACTATGAACATAAATTAATTCCAGTCCCTTCTGGTCTAAACCATTATTATCTATTATCCCCTTCATCAGTAAACATGACCACCCATACTCTAGTTATCATTTTTACAAATGTCTTATAATAACAGAGTTACATTAAAATAATAAAATATTGGAAATCTTCCATTTTATTATTTTATGATGATGTGTATTATTGAATATTAAAGTTGTTATATAGAATATTGATAAGTCATAGTATCACTAACTTTAAGTTTATTGTATTTCCAAAAACACTTGCACAAGTTCACTTTCACTGGTGGTTCTGATATTTTGAGTCTTATTATCTCAGACCAGACCTTTAGCAATCATGGACTGTTAAGACTTGTTTATTTTCTTTATCACACAATAGCTTTAGTTGGTTCACTTCTTATAATACTATACAACACTTTTGATTTCTTAATAATTACATTTTTATAGGATTTTGGGATGTTATACTTTCTTTTTAATTGTCTCTATGGGTTTGGGGTTGATGGTATTTAATAATAGGTTTTGTAACGGTGTTTCTTTCATACTATTTCTTCCTCTCTTCTTGTCTTCCTTCTTGTCTTTCTTCTTATCTTCTTTCTTGTCTTCACTCTTGTCTTTCTTCTTATCTTCTTTCTTGTCTTCACTCTTGTCTTTCTTCTGGTCTTCCTTCTTCTTGTCTTCTTGTCTCCATTCTTCACTCTTGGGTAAACCAAGGTACTTCGTGTTATCTCGACTGATGTTTAGTTTGGAGTATCGAAGTTATTTACTGATACTGACTTTGCTCTTCGCTAAAGGTTTCAGGGTATTGTTTATTCCTGATCACAAATTTTATTCTTCCTTCTTCTTGTCTTTCGGGTATTTTGGTGTTTCACCACTCTCAAACTGATTCCCTCTTCTTGATATTGTGTAATCTAATTTGATTACTGCTCCTAACTTCCTGGGTAAATTCCTGATTTTATAATATGAGTTGCTTTCAATAATTTCTTTGATTTTTAACAGTGGTTTTCATATAATGTAATGAGGATTTTTATTTTATTGTTGTTTATTCCTTTGATTTCATTAAATCTCATTTAATATTATATTAACATATGTGGTGTAATTAATTTTTATTATTTTATATAAATTAATAAGTAGTGGATTTTCTGTCACGCTACAGAATATATATATATATATATATATATGCTTTTTCAATAATTTAAGAGTGGGTTGGGTTTTTTTAATGAGCTTTTAGGGTTTTGTTGTGCTTTAACCTGAGGCCGTCACCTGTTGGTGCAGTGGTCTGCAGGTTCCCGACATGTTAATTTTTGTTGAATCTGGTTCGGGCGCATGTCCGTGGCTGGGGTCAAGTCAGTTCTCTGTGAATTCTTTATATATGTTTTATAAGGTTCAGTCCATAGATTTTACAATTTTATAAAATTATTTTGGCTCTTTAATTATTCTTTAATAAGTAAATTCATTATTGTCCTTTTTTACTGCCATAGTCAGTGCATGATTTGTTGAGTTTTTTTTATATAATTACACTATTAGTTTCTCACTACTTCAGTTTAAAAATGTAAAGCTATAAAATTCGCATCAGTTTCTATGTTATTTTCCGGTGGTTACGTTCCACTTGGTTTTTCTTTCAAATTTTTTTGTATTTGGTAAAAGGATAAAGGAAAGTGAAAACATATCATTTTTTAAAACCATACAGACATGTTAACCTTGTGATGGTAACTTACTCTTTGGGGAACAAACCCGAAATTTTTTTTATTATGCATTGTAACCTGAGTGTTGTTCTGGCTGTCTTGCCAATTTAAATTTTGGCCATTTCGAGTCCTTGTAATTATTTCGTTTTGTTTTAACTCGGTTATACTCTTACGAGTTAATGGGTTTTGTTTTTTTTTTTAATGAAAAGTTGTTTAAGGCTTGCCGGGCACTTGAACTGATTACTGTAGTCTGGGGGTCGTGATGACTGATACAGGGGTTTTCCACATTCCTTTTTGGGGTATGATGAAAATATACAGCCTGCCTGCCAGGTGAACATGTGTGTGTGATGTGTATATATATTTCTATGTGTATTGATGTATGTAGATCAATTCTATGTGTATTCTATGTGTATATCAATTATGTATTCTTCATGTCAGTGGGTTATGTTCGGGGAATATTATACAACCATATCATTATAAATCTTAAGAGACATTAAAGCAATATTTTGTACTGTGATACTAGATGTTGAATTATAAGGGGGTATTTGAATAATTTACATGATGTTGAGCTTATGTGATATTTTATATATGTATATTTTAAAGATGTTTAAAGATTGCAAAAAAAGAGTTTACTACATTACATTGTGATGCTATTTTGGAGAAGTGGATGTTACAAAATATTTTTGAAGAATGATACATTGCATGTTGTATATTCTGAACATTAATGTTATAATGTCAAATAGTGGATTTGAGAATAATAAAATGTAATTTTAAATTATACTAAATTTATATTAGATTAAAAAAATTTCGCTTGCGGTCAATCTATATACATTTTTATAATGAATTTGGAAATAATATAGACTGTTATAATTGGGTAAAAGCGAGTTTTAATTGCTAGTCCCGTCTCACTGGACCCAGCGCATTTGTGCTTCTCTAGGCCTTCCGCCTAGTTTTAAATAACTAGTGGCCCCTCTTTAAAAAAAAAAATAAAAAATTAAGACATTTTTTAATAAACCATAAAAATTGTAAAGAGGGGTTACACACCTGCCCCGCGAGTGAATACAGCGTTTGTGTGTTTGTGTGTGTGAACGCAAGCTACGACAGGCAAAAGTCTACGATGAGGTGATACGTACGAATTATTGTTTTGTCGGTAATCAGGTTTCAACCGGATAAAAATAAACTAATTAATAGGTTTTAAACCTGTGAAGAAAGTCTTACCCCAATTATAAAGACACCATTACATTAAGGAATTATTAACGAATATAGTGATGTAAAAGTATTGCAGAATATGTAATAATAAAGACGCTAGGTAATTTAATGTTAATTACTAGTGTAATTAAATAGTAATTAATAAGTGTGTTACATGTGAGTGACCAGAAAAATTACGCAAACGATGATATCGCTCGTGCTACGAGTAGGTTTACGAAATCGCGAAAATGAACCAAAAAGTGATTTGTAATTAAAAGGACGCTTTGCACGAAGTGACAATATCTAACAGGTCGAAAACAGTCCTGTACTTGTTAGATCGCCGTCCAGTATAAATACCACCGGCAATTTTATGGCGGTCTCAGAGACTTAAGATATCTTCACACAATGTCACGCTGCTGGTCTGCCGGTCGAACTTCTTTACCACACACACACCAAGACTTGTGGAGGAACTCTGGGCCATCACAAACAACAAACCATAGAGACAGAGAACACAGCATCAGCATAATCATCATCATCAAATTCTCAGGATTCAGGACACACACACGCGCGCGCGCAACGGTAACGTCGGCAGTACGCAGGTGATGAATAAACAATTATATTTTGTTTGTGAAAAGAACTCTTAAAAAGAAACTTATATATGAACAGTAAAGACTTAAAGTTGTAAATATAATCACTGTACATAAATTTAAATGGTAGTTAAAGAAAATAATTTAATTTAACAAGAAAATTTAAAAGTACTAATATTCTGTTATATGTTAAAATTTGGGTGTGTCAGTAGAAATAAATAATAGGTTGGAAGTAAATGTTATATTTTTTATTTTGTTTATACCAACAATTAGTTTTATTCTTGAGCTTTAATATTAATTTTTGTTTGTAAATGAGTTGCTATTATTATTTAAAATTGGAGTCAAAGTCAGACACACTGAAATAAAAAGTGTTTAGATAATTTGTTTAGCATGTCTGTTTTGCTAGTAAGATTATATGGGTGTTTATATTTTTATATGTCATGAACAGCATAGAAGGTTATATTGTATTCTTTGTAAACATATAAAAGAGAATATTTTTTTATTTGTATAATTCAAAATTATAATATTTCCATATTTACGAGTAATATTAATAAATCAGAGAATGATTATTTTGAAACGGTTTAAATTAATTATTTCATGTCATCAACTTCTCACTCCTCTTTGAAAATTATTTTATTTTTGTGCAAATACATATACTTGACGCAACGAGAATAAAATTTTAAAAAATCCTCCAACCTCGCCGGTGTAATACACTTCATAGTTCCGTTGAGTACATGGTATTTGTATTTGTGTACAATACTTGTAACGTTGCAATATATATATATATATATACAAATAAATATATATATATACAAATAAATATATATATATATTAATATATATATATACAAATAAATATATATATTAATATATATATATATTATAACATGTACTTTTTTATTATTTATTTTATTATTTAATCTATTTTAATTTATTTAATTTGTTTATTATTTAAATTCTGTATTGATTATTGTGAATTGTTTATTGTTGGTCTTAATTTCGCGGTGTCAACGTTGAAATATTTTATTTTCTTATTAGTTACCTTAGTTTGTAACTATAACATTACAGACAATTACCATTACTATACTAGATGAACTGGGTGAAAGTTGGCAAGACTCTCTTCAAGGATTAAAAAATATATATTTCTTTTATTTTAATTTGATTAATGGATTAATAATTAATGGATTCTTTTGACTACAAATATTAATGTTACGAGAATACCAAAATAAAGTACAGAATAATTACAATATTTTTTCTCATATTTAATACTATATGTGGTTAGTCAGCTTAACAGTTGGCAACACAAATTTCGGTAGTATAAATGGCAAGATGGCGGACCTATGTTTACATCAGTTCGGTTTTTCGATTCGAAGTGAACGAGTTGACAATATAATAAATTGCTTACTTCTCTCCAATAAATGATTAGCAGTGTTAAAATTTACCTAAAATACTGTTATTATATGTTCTAGTGTGTACAGTGCTCAATAAAGTTTATCAGAAATAAGTGTCGTGATGGTTAGTTAAGTTCGGGTTATTATTACGAAATTGTTTTTATCTCATCAAATAATAGTATTTGTGACTGAAGTTCTGTTTTTTACTATTTTTACTTTAACTAACTCTTCACTAAGATAATTCCACTGAATACACTGTTTCTTCTATACACTGCTTGGTTCCACCTAACCTGTCTTGGGTTCCATTATTCCATTATTATTCTTGCTATGAATTACTACGGAGAGTATGTCTGTACACAACCACGTTCAAAAAACGAATTACGTTTTTCTTCTCAATTTCGCTGGCGTCCCTGTCAAAATGTAAACATTTCTGATTGGCTGGATTGGACTGGCATTATTAACTGACCAGTATGGATTCTTGTTAAAGTAATGAGTTGATTTTTCTTTCACAAATCCTGAAACTATGCAAAATTTAATTTAAAATACATTGGTAGATCTAAAATCTCTGTTTGATGCTCACAAGTTTGATACCTCACAATCCATAGTTTGGTTACAATATTAACTTACTAAAATACACTGTCCTAATCCACATACTGAATTTTATCTGAATTTACAAACATTTAACAAAAAAACAATAAATTATAATGTGAGTTGGTTGGCAATTTCACTCCTAATCCCAATTTATAAATGGTGCACATTAATGCTTGAGTTACTGAACAAAATACATATTATATCTTTTAGTTATAAATTAATAAATCTCATTAATTGTAACACTGAAACTAACATTATGAAAATCTAAAAGCATCATCAATAATATAGAATTAACATTTAACAGTTAGTGTACTGGGTTACTGTTAAAATATTTAAACAAACTTATGTAGTGAAAAGTCAGTACCTACCCATTACAATTTCTCACCAAATTGCAATCATTATGTTTTTATAGACACAGACATTATATAGTATATATTATTTATAGGAGAGTGTACATTACAAAATGCTTTAATGCTGAGGGCAATTAATGGTGTCTAAAACATATTCAAAATTTGTGTATACTGGTTAACATTTCAATACAAAAAGAAAACAAAAATCATCCACATCATAATTCATTACAAAAATATTTACTGGTTACTGGTCCCACAATAGTTAAACATTCTAACAAAATTTCTTACTAATTTAAACAATTATATTGATGGTTCAGAACAAAAGTAAAAATTCTAAGTGTCATAGCAATAATTAACCATGTCCCTTGTAAATCTTATGTCAGTTTTGTCACTTATTATATCTAGTTTAGAGTTTATTGATTCTCTTTAGACTAATATACAGCAGTTTATTTATCTTAGTGTCACTTCTCACTTACTACATCTAGTATGTCACTTTTACTCACAGAATTCTGTTTTAACATTAGAGTGTCACTTTCACTTTCTTTAGTTTTCTTAGTCCTTCGTTACTTATTTGGGCAGATTGAACATCTCTGATGTGTGGTTAATATAAACATAATTCATATTTTAATACAAAACCTCTAACTATATAATTATTAATGAACCTAACTTATTTTTGATATTGTACCTAACCTATCTGGTCTAGGCTCTGTTTATTTTGTACTTTCTTATTGATATGGTACTTTCTTGTAGTCATGGTACAAAATAGTTACATATTAATAATCAAGCTTTATCATTTAATTTTATTATATTCAGTCTAGTTAATGTGGTTAGCTAATAGTTACGTTTAATGGAAAAGGGTTTTTGGTGATCAATGGGTGTTAAATTATAGTTTGAAGGTGTGAACTGTCACGTTAAAAAAAAAAATATATATACATATATATATTGTAGCGTGACAGAAAATCCACTACTTATTAAGTCATAAAAAATCATAAAAATTAATTACACCACATATGTTAAAATAATATTAAATGAGATTTAATGAAATCAAAGGAATGAACCACGATAAAATTAAAATCCTCATTACATTATATAAAAACCACTGTTTAAATATCAAAGAAAGTATTGAAAGCAACTCATATTATAAGATCAGGAATTTACCCAGGAAGTTAGGAGCAGTAAACAAATTAAATAACACCATATCAAGAAGAAAGAGAATCAGTTTAAGAGTGGTGAACACCAAAATACCCCAAAGACAAGAAGAAGGAAGAATAAAATTTGTGATCAGGAAGAAAACAATACCCTGAAACCTTTAGAGAAGAACAAGGTCCGTGTCAGTAAATAAATTAGATGCTCCAAACTAAACGTCAGTCGAGATAACACAAAGTACCTTGGTTTACCCAAGAATGAAGAAGGAAGACAAGAAGAAGAAGAAGAAGGAAGACTAGAAGAAGGTCAAGAATGAAGACCAGAAGAAGGACAAGAATGAAGACCAGAAGGACAAGAATGAAAACCAGAAAGAAGATAAGAAGAAAGACAAGAAAGTAGACAGGAGGAGAGGAAGAAATAGTATGAAAGAAACACCGTTGTAAAACCTATTATTATTATTAACTACCATCAACCCCAAACCCACAAAACCAATTAAAAAGAAAGTATAACATA
Source organism: Magicicada septendecula (assembly GCA_034769895.1). Taxonomy (NCBI): domain Eukaryota; kingdom Metazoa; phylum Arthropoda; class Insecta; order Hemiptera; family Cicadidae; genus Magicicada; species Magicicada septendecula. The sequence continues at coordinate 352,968,034 of CM068373.1, forward strand.
CCAAAATCCTATAAAAATGTAATTATTTAGAAACCTAAAGTGTTGTATAGTATTATAAGAAATGAACCTACTAAAGCGATTGTGTGATAAAGAAAATAACCAAGTCTTAACAGTCCATGATTACTAAAGGTCTGGTCTGAGATAGTGAGACTCAAAATATCAGAACCACCAGTGAAAGTGAATTTGTGTAAGTGTTTTTTGGAAATGCAATAAACTTAAAGTTAGTGATACTGTGACTTATCAATATGCTATATAACAACTTTAATATCCAATAATAAACAGCATAATAAAATAATAAAATGGAAGATTTCCAGTATTTTATTATTTTAATGTAACTCTTTGTTTACAAGACATTTGTAAAAAATGCTAATAACTAGAGTATGGGTGGTCATGTTTACTGATGAAGGGGATCATAAATAATAATGGTTTAGACCAGAAAGGACTGGCATTAACTTAGTATTCATAGGTTTAAAATGTTTAAATAGACTGTTTGTTCACAGCCATAAAATCAATGTATTTGTAAGAGTTATTAGAAAATAAGATTTATATTATGTGTTTAAAATGAATTATGTTTGCTAAATAACAGCATACATACCATTAATAATGTTTTAGTAGGTATGCTGTGTTAATTCAAAAGGAGTTAAATGTAGATGTTCAAACCATGTCAGCAATATGTTCAGTTGTACAGATTGCTAAATAATGTTCATAATTATTTTTTTATAACAGTAGTGTTAATTAAATACTACACCTCACAATAAGTTATAAACCATTTTATTTTCATGTAATAATAACTATGTAAAGTCAGAGGAGTGGTAGGATTAAATTTATTTGAGAAAGACAGAAATGTAAAATTCTAAACTCTAGGCCATTTGGTGAATTCACAGAAACCGTATAAACCAGTATAATTCACTTATAAATCCTGTAAACTAGCAAGATTTAGATAAAGTAAATCAGTTAACCACTACTGGGAAGGATCCGATGAGTTAAAATGATAATAAGGAAATAGACCTTAAAATATTGTAAATTTTCGAAATATATAATTTAATTAATTTTAAAGAGCAATGTCACATTCAGAGATTAACACAAAAAACCAGTTCAAAGGTTCAATTTAAATGTATTTAAGGAAAGAAAGAGAAATATGACTAATTAAAATTTATTATAATAGTATTAGTAACAATTAAAATGGAAGAAAAATTGTATAAAGGCGGAAATCAATGTTTGAGCCTAGATTTCCAAAAAAGGAAAGAAATTTGGTAATTTCCACAAAATGTCTACAGATATGGACTATAATATATCAATTTAAAAGGAATGAGATGATTAAACCAATGATAAGGTTCATAATTCATGAAAGTGATGAATAAAATAAATAAATTCCATATATAATGTAATTTTGTATCATGTGTATGGGTAATCGAAATATGTTAACAATAATCAAAGATTAACTGGGCCTGATTTTGACCAAGTTAAAATAGTCTTTTGTTGAATATCAAGCTGAATAGTTGTGTGAAAAAACGTTCCTTATAACCGAGTCGAAAATGGTACTACAGTTAGCCATTAATATAAGTGAATCGAGAGTTAGATGAATTATACAATTTCTTAACTAAATTTACGAAAACGTTAACGACAATAGTGAAAACTAACACCTAACTTCATTATACGAGTGATCGAAATCAGTAAAACAATATATTTGATCTAATCCACGCTACAAATCATAACCACTTTTTGAGCAACTTAACCCACAGAAGTGAACACATACAAAATAACATAATTAACACAAGTATACACGGAACACTTCTTCAGAACACACCAAACAACCTAATAGACCAATTACACCAGTGCGGGGACATTTCAAACATTCATGAAGGTAATTTTGCTGTAATTTTTTGACACGACGACATCGCAGTAAACTCGCCAGATCTAGTAGCGGCCATCTTTGAATTTACTAAGCCTGCCTTCCTTATCCAGTGACGTCAGTCTACATATGATTCGACTTCAACTTTCTTAAACATTATATATCAGAATTATTTAAATACTGTTAAATAATAATTATTGAATTTACTTTAATTGTTAATGTTATACTTTCTCGTCACCCTTCTCTGACTATTAATTTAATCGCTCAAAGAACCTGTCCTTTTTATAATACTTATAATAATTTTTCTACTGTATGCACAATCGATAATTCCCTGAGACGGAGTCGGTAATTGTTCTCAATCGATACAAAATCGATTATTTATTAAATTGTTTAATAAATCCATTTATTTCAATTGTATTTGTCTGTTATTATTTCACAGGCTAATTTAAGGTTATTTATTAAGGCAAGGAGACTTCAAGAAGAAGAAAATATTTTTTTTCAGTGAGATATTGAACCAGCAAGAAAAATCATCAATCGATTGCTGACTGGAGTTAATTTAGTTAACTCCAGACTTGGTTCAGATCTTCCAGAAGTGCTCGATAGTTAATAAATACCTTCCTAATTCTTAAAATTTTTACAGAACATTTAAAACAGCTTTATTTCTTAATTACTGACCTTGATTAAACATAAACAAAATTATTTTTTTTATTGAAAATTTTATTTTTTTTAAAATTTTTCCTATAATATTTAATTTTTGTAAAGACCGGCATACAGGGTCTCGTTACAAAGTGGCGCTCGCAACAGTGGGGCTTAAAAGAGTTACTACACTACCACAGCAGAGCGAAACCTTACTAGAGTGGAGGTTTATTTTGAACGAACCTCTAATCTCTTATATTTTTGTAACGCACTGTTACAAATTGGCTAGCCCAAACAGTGGGGATTAAACAAAAAAGAAGAAGCCAAGAAACCCTTTGTAACATCGTCTTCTTACAATATATATATATATATATAATTTATTTAATATTTATAATTTCATTACTTCAAGATGCCTTTGTTTTTGGTGTTTTATACTGGTATTATTGTGTGTGATTGAGGTGTAATAATAAATAATTAATAATACCAGTATAAAATACCAATAATCAACAGGAAATCATAACAACAACCAACCAAAACATAAATATTCTACAAGATTCAAAATTAGGAATTCTTAGATTGGGAATAATAAGATTCCTGAAACGTGTTCCAAACGACGAAATACTTCTTTAGGTAAAGAAATTATAAATATTAAATAACTATATATTCATCAAGACATAAACTAAAGCAAATGTATATGAATATATATCTATATATTATAATTTAACGGGTACGTACATCTCGTTCGACCCCGCGATGGAAGCCAATTTATAATTACCCCTTGTGTTCGTGTTAAACCCCACTGTTGTTTTTACCGATTTATTATGTATCTTAGTTTAGTAGATGTTGTGATATTGTTAATTATATCTCCTTTATCTCTCTATTTAATATAAGGGTGTTGATGTGAGTGAAAATTATGTAGGTAGGGTGTTATTCGAAAATTCCGCTCAAGCCTATTCTGTTTTGAAGAGAATGAGAGGAATTTTTATTAATTCTCCTCTCTTTAATACCTGAGAAGTCCGCGAATAGCGCTGTGGTTCCCAGCCAAGGGAAATTTGTAGGTTAACCCACCGCGTACGGTGATTATTGGTTATACTCTCTATCTATCGTATTTCTTATTCCACTCCATTAAATCATACATAAATGAGAAGATATTGAAATTCTGAAATGATTCTTTATTAGTTTTTTAATATTTAATGTCCAATAAATTGTTCTATTACTTAAGATACGAAAAGGCTATAAGTCAGAAATAATCGATTATCGATCGTTCAAGGTTTTATATTAAATTCAATTATGGTTTTTATAATTCTTTTAAATACAGGGCGTGAAGGTTCTTTCAACTGTTGGGAAGATCAGAAAATACATAAATAGGAATACAAGGTATTACAATATAGAGTTATATTTTATTATATAATATTTAAATAATTGTTGCTTTACCGTCCACTGGACATTGCAGCTCGATGAGGCTGTGTACGGCTAACCTCTATTAGTGTTTGGTCAGTAGCGAAAGCAGATGAAATGATCTTCGTCCGTCTTGTCTCCAAAGTTGTAATAAAAGTGGAATTCTTGGTCCTTGGTTGATGCAGAAATACCGCTCCTTTTGTTCACCAATGTCCGAGTTTGTGGTTACGTGCTTCGACGAACTTCGAATCCAAATACGTTTTACTATTGGATTGTGTAAACTGCGAGTTCCAATGTAATTTGGTGGTTATTTTAGTTTCGTTTGTTTTAGAGGATTATATCTTTATGAAGGTAGTTATTTCTCTGGTTTTATTACTTCGTTAATTTAACATTCTGTTCATGATCAGGAATTTGGCGATCCGAGTTCTTCCTTTAATTTTAGTTACTTAGTATATCGTTTTATATCATCCAATTATACAATATGGTTAACGGTTATTTGACCAAAATATTGCAATTTATTATTCATTTATTGTAGTTTCTTTTCTGTACTCGGTATTTTAAATTAAATTAGTTTTTTATTGAGCATCTCTCTTAGTTAAACTCTCCTCGTTCATGTCAAAAAATTCAATAATACAAATCAACAAATTCTATCTATTTTGTCGTCCATAGCAACCCTCTTTTTTATTCTTATTCGATATTGTGTTATATTATAATCCTTTCATACAATATTCTTCCACTCATCAAAATAATTCCTTTCTAAACTTCCATTATACCCGAATATAATCTTATTTATAGCTTGTTTACTAATTCATATATATTTTGCCATTTTTTCACTCTTAGTCTGTTTCTTTTAATAAATATTATTTTTCCGTTACCAAACATTATCTATCGGTATCATTGCGCTATGGCATTACCATAATTTGTTTAGTTTGAGTTTGTTTATTATTTATTATTAATTATTATTAATATCTACTAACTCATTGGATTATATTTAGTATTTGTTACTAATTTCTTTACCTAACCTTTCTGATCTGATTTATTATATAATGTTATTGGTTGTTAGGCCTATTATTATACCTTGATCTACTTCTGAATTTAACTTGTTACTATCTGTAATATTATAGAACCTGTTATCTTTTTATGACATGGTGGTATTAAACTCCTTTGGTACCTTGTTAACAATTATAGCCTTTTTATCCAAGTTTGCAATTATAATCATCTTATTATCTACGTACATGTATACAAATAATTATCTTTATAATATCTAACAACAACTTTATCTTGACCTATAGATAACACATAAAAATGAAATTAATTATTACTCAATAACTGAGTTCAACCACAGTTCTACAACAGAAAATTAATAATACATATTACTTAATTACCTGATATTCTATCAACAGGAAATCTTTCACATGATAACACAAAATACAACATCACGGTCATGATAACAACATAACATCATACAATTCATAACAAGTATTTTTGAGTAACTTAGGTCGTACACTATTTACTTATTCTTATCTATTTTAAAAACATCAATTATTCTGAAATAGTCAACATTAGTTTTTCTTTTTACAATATTTGTCAATGTCTGTTATTTACCTCTCACTGAACCTTGAGGTTTATTACTATTATCATTATTACAAGCTTATCTTTTATTATTATTATTACCTTGCATTCTTATTACTTTTAAACAATTATGGGTTTATTTTCTGACCTTTTTATAAGTGTGGAAAATTAAAATATTTTCTTCCCTATTGTAATTTTAATATTTTATTTATGTAACGTCGAGGACCGCATTTCTGTTAAGTTACATATGCTTCCCCTCCTAAAGAAATTTAATTTACCTGAATTTAATTTAGGTCAAGTAAACTTATATCTTTTCCATGCCCTTGAATATCCTCCTTACCTTCATATTAATTTCAATGGTCAATGATGGAATTCTCAATGTGACATTTTGGACTTGTATTTACCTTTTTCTATTTAATGACAATTCATTAATCATATTAACATTCTTGGCTTGTTTCCTTTAAACATTACTTGTCAGTGATTGGTTACAATAATCAGTACAACTTAGTTTGACTTTTCTCCTATTGCTAGTTCCTGCTATCAAGGCGTTTCTCCATTATTCTTCTATCAGCTATCTTCCTTCTGTTTTCTTCCTTCATACTTTTTGGAATCTGATGTCATTCTTCGCAGCGATTCTAATATCCCTTAAATATTCAATTTCCCTAACATTCCCTAACATGTGAGTTGGTACAGTTCAGAGAGGCACTGTTTGGCTTCATACTCTGCTGCCCACACTACACTTCAACATAGTACTGCTGGAATTCATCTACAGTCAGCTATAAAAATATAATAATATCATAATAATCTTTTTATTTAATTAATAATAAACATCTTGGAGATTCGTTACGCTATCGCGTTTTATATTTAATTATTCATATATTCCATACTTCGTGATTCCATTTTATTTTCATTAACTATTTTCAGATAATATTTTTGACAGACATTATTTGTAACTACATTTTATCTTCTTTTTTGTGACAGCAATTCTAAGTATTATCTCTTCACTGGTTATTCTCAATTCCAAGAACTTCTAAATTGTAATTGCCTTAATTATCATCATTACTTAGTTTCAGTGTATTTATAGTCATTAAATTATCCATTGTTCTTCTTATTTTACCATTTTGTCTGGTCACATTACCACTAATTATGTTGACATATATTTTTTCTTTTTTCATTTAAAATTATACTGGTCATAAACAATTATTTATTTTGTTCTTCGATTCGCTTGGCATTTTGGCATGTATCTTAGATCATATTTTTTTTTTTTAATTATTTTGTATAAGTCCTTCTTGATATAAAATTTTTAATCTTGGGGTTTCATTCTTAAATATTTAGAATAATTTCTTTGTAAGCATATAGTAATATTTTCTTACTTCCTTTTTTAATTTTGGGGGTTTTATTAAATCTTCTTAATAATTTCTTTATAACCATATAGTAAGACGTTCTTACTTCTTTTTGAATTTTGTGGTTTTTATTAAATCAAATTGTTTCAAAATATTTAGTAAGTTGTACTTAAATACTTTTTGGATTTTGTGGGTTTTTTATTCTTAAATCTTCGTCTTAGTGTTGTACAGTAGCGCGGTAATTTTTACATTATAGGTTGGCTAATCTGCGCTTTAATTTGCACTTTAATCTGATCAATTCATGTCCGTGCTTCCACACAGTTCGTCATATACGCTCGCAAGCGGCGGTCGGCTCGCTCTCGCAGCCTTACTGTCACATTGTTCTAATACTTGCACTCAAGTATTCGAGAGTCGCGTATTCGCGCCTCTATTCTACATTACGACAATTAATGTAGGCCTTAGGCCAACACTTCTCATATGGCCATTTAGGCTTTTTCATGAAATCAATTTCAATATAATACGAATTGTATTCACGATGTGCTTATTAGCCAATCTATTAGTCAAAAATGAAACCTAACAACTTCTGGTGTAAATGTGAACAATTAAATAAATGTATTAATTACAGTCCACTCGCTTCATCATTTCTGTATCCTGGCGAATCAACCTACAGTAAATAGAACACTTCACACTTAACATTTTTTGATCCACACAAGGCGGATCATTCTTCTACTTAACAAGTGTTTTTATTAACATTATTTTTTATTCCTTATTTAATATTAATTATTTATTTCTTCTTTCTAATTGGTTGCCTGGCCGGTTTTCAGAAAATCAGTCCCATTTTTCTGGTTGACTATTTCTTCTTCTAACCATGGTCCAATAATTCAGGCACTCCTTTTTCTCGGATTACTGTAGTGTTCATACCAATCTTTACACTTGTTAAATACCTCTCGTGTATCTTGTACTGTACCTCGGCTGATACAAAGTCTTCATTTAAGTCAAGGTTTTCCGTCATAATTAGATCCTTTTTCATTAACAGGTATTGTACCTCCTCTAATCTAACGTAATCACTCATATATGCTACTATTCCATTCTCTTTGACCTCTGTATTATTTACACAATGTTCTGCTGGTATACTCCGTATTGAAAATATAATTGATGTGGTCAGATACTCTTTGATCGTCGATATATTTAAATGATATTTAAATTTATTTAAGTTCTTCTTTATTATATTATGGTGGTTTATTTTTGCCATTTTTATAAATTTTTTTCTATAATTCATACTTTTACTTAACTCCCTTCGTTCATTAATTGGGATGTTAAATGCACTAATTAATCCACCCTTCCTCATCTCCATTTCTTCTTTTGTATTGAGTATTTTCTTTCTCCATATTTTCTTTATTTTCTTGATAGTCTCTTCCATGGTTTGGATCTTCTCCTTGCCCTTTCTATTCTTATTTTCAGATGATATCAATGCATTCTGGTCTTCTCTAATTTCTGTTTCCTTGCTACCCTCTTCTGTGTTCGGATTTACTATAATACCTTCGGAAGTGCTGTTTAGTGTTTCATTCATATTCTTTAAACACCTATCCATTCTTTCGTCTAACTTTCTGAAACCTTCATCAATTATTTTCCTTAATTCTTCATGGTGTCTCTGGTTATCTTCCTCTAGTTTCCTAACTTGTTCGGCCATAAAATTCATTACTTCTTGGCAAGTTGGTTTACTGCTGGCTTCTTTTTGTGTGGGTTTTGGCATTTTCTTCTGTTGCTTCACTTTGACTATTTCTATTTCTTGTTGCTTATTTGATTGTTCTAAGTTTTTATGATTTGGCATTCCTATAAATTCTTCTGTTTGATTATGTTCTTTCCTCCAGTTACACATATCATCTCTGGATAGTTCAAACATCACCCTTATCCATTCCCTTAATTCTGTGTTTCTGTTTGTATTGGGTTTTCAGGTTGTCTTATTACTCGTTTCCATTGTTCATAGTCTTCCTGAGTATATTGTTCTGTCACCTGGGCGTATACTCCTGTTCATTCGTTTTTCATTTGTTCTTCATAATCGTCCCATCTTTCCCAATTTTCTTCAGTCATCCTTTCCACCTTGTTATCGTCTTTTTCGTGGGCTGTCCCAATATTCATTTCTTTATTACACCTGGCATCTAACTCCCACATTTCATCATAAATGTCTCTCAGTCATTTTGTCGTTTGGTGTTCCCATTGCATTCGCGCCACTCATTTGTGCTCTTTCATGATCGGTGACGTTCTTCTGAATATACTCCATATCCTTGCTGAATTTTTTAAATAGCACCGTCATCCATTCCGCGTAACTGAATCGTCTTCCTTGTTCGGGCCTTTTTTTTTTCTGTTGTATCCTATCTCTTTATTGCATTTCTCTGTCTCTAACAGCTGCCTGCTCGAGTTAAGTAATATTTATAAAATTATGGTTTTACTTAACTTAAGCCCTACACTAGTTGAGCGCCAATTTATAATTTAACGGGTACGTACGTCTCGTTCGAGCCCCGCGATGGAAGTCAATTTATAATTACCCCTTGTGTTCGTGTTAAACCCCACTGTTGTTTTTACCGATTTATTATGTATCTTAGTTTAGTAGATGTTGTGATATTGTTAATTATATCTCCTTTATCTCTCTATTTAATATAAGGGTGTTGATGTGAGTGAAAATTATGTAGGTAGGGTGTTATTCGAAAATTCCGCTCAAGCCTATTCTGTTTTGAAGAGAATGAGAGGAATTTTTATTAACTCTCCTCTCTTTAATACCTGAGAAGTCCGCGAATAGCGCTGTGGTTCCCAGCCAAGGGAAATTTGTAGGTTAACCCACCGCGTACGGTGATTATTGGTTATACTCTCTATCTATCGTATTTCTTATTCCACTCCATTAAATCATACATAAATGAGAAGATATTGAAATTCTGAAATGATTCTTTATTAGTTTTTTAATATTTAATGTCCAATAAATTGTTCTATTACTTAAGATACGAAAAGGCTATAAGTCAGAAATAATCGATTATCGATCGTTCAAGGTTTTATATTAAATTCAATTATGGTTTTTATAATTCTTTTAAATACAGGGCGTGAAGGTTCTTTCAACTGTTGGGAAGATCAGAAAATACATAAATAGGAATACAAGGTATTACAATATAGAGTTATATTTTATTATATAATATTTAAATAATTGTTGCTTTACCGTCCACTGGACATTGCAGCTCGATGAGGCTGTGTACGGCTAACCTCTATTAGTGTTTGGTCAGTAGCGAAAGCAGATGAAATGATCTTCGTCCGTCTTGTCTCCAAAGTTGTAATAAAAGTGGAATTCTTGGTCCTTGGTTGATACAGAAATACCGCTCCTTTTGTTCACCAATGTCCGAGTTTGTGGTTACGTGCTTCGACGAACTTCGAATCCAAATACGTTTTACTATTGGATTGTGTAAACTGCGAGTTCCAATGTAATTTGGTGGTTATTTTAGTTTCGTTTGTTTTAGAGGATTATATCTTTATGAAGGTAGTTATTTCTCTGGTTTTATTACTTCGTTAATTTAACATTCTGTTCATGATCAGGAATTTGGCGATCCGAGTTCTTCCTTTAATTTTAGTTACTTAGTATATCGTTTTATATCATCCAATTATACAATATGGTTAACGGTTATTTGACCAAAATATTGCAATTTATTATTCATTTATTGTAGTTCTTTTCTGTACTCGGTATTTTAAATTAAATTAGTTTTTTATTGAGCATCTCTCTTAGTTAAACTCTCCTCGTTCATGTCAAAAAATTCAATAATACAAATCAACAAATTCTATCTATTTTGTCGTCCATAGCAACCCTCTTTTTTATTCTTATTCGATATTGTGTTATATTATAATCCTATCATACAATATTCTTCCACTCATCAAAATAATTCCTTTCTAAACTTCCATTATACCCGAATATAATCTTATTTATAGCTTGTTTACTAATTCATATATATTTTGCCATTTTTTCACTCTTAGTCTGTTTCTTTTAATAAATATTATTTTTCCGTTACCAAACATTATCTATCGGTATCATTGCGCTATGGCATTACCATAATTTGTTTAGTTTGAGTTTGTTTATTATTTATTATTAATTATTATTAATATCTACTAACTCATTGGATTATATATAGTATTTGTTACTAATTTCTTTACCTAACCTTTCTGATCTGATTTATTATATAATGTTATTGGTTGTTAGGCCTATTATTATACCTTGATCTACTTCTGAATTTAACTTGTTACTATCTGTAATATTATAGAACCTTTTATCTTTTTATGATATGGTGGTATTAAACTCCTTTGGTACCTTGTTAACAATTATAGCCTTTTTATCCAAGTTTACAATTATAATCATCTCATTATCTACGTACATGTATACAAATAATTATCTTTATAATATCTAACAACAACTTTATCTTGACGTATAGATAACACATAAAAATGAAATTAATTATTACTCAGTAACTGAGTTCAACCACAGTTCTACAACAGAAAATTAATAATACATATTACTTAATTACCTGATATTCTATCAACAGGAAATCTTTCACATGATAACACAAAATACAACATCACGGTCATGATAACAACATAACATCATACAATTCATAACAAGTATTTTTGAGTAACTTAGGTCGTACACTATTTGCTTATTCTTATCTATTTTAAAAACATCAATTATTCTGAAATAGTCAACATTAGTTTTTCTTTTTACAATATTTGTCAATGTCTGTTATTTACCTCTCACTGAACCTTGAGGTTTATTACTATTATCATTATTACATGCTTATCTTTTATTATTATTATTACCTTGCATTCTTATTACTTTTATACAATTATTGGTTTATTTTCTTACCTTTTTATAAGTGTGGAAAATTAAAATATTTTCTTCCCTATTTTAATTTTAATATTTTATTTATGTAACGTCGAGGACCGCATTTCTGTTACGTTACAATATAAATGTATATATATATATATATATATATATATTGCGACAATACAAGCATATGCTGTAATGTGCATTTATTAGATAAAATATATGTTTAGATTAAATTTTGAAATATGTAATAAATAAGCAGGTGTGAGATTGAAAGCTGAGTTTATACGCAGGAATCGACTTGCACGATCACGCGATTGTCGCTGAGAGTGTGTACAGTAGTAAATAATGTGTGTGCGTGAGGCCGGTTCGAGCCTGAAAATTTGGAATCTCACCCCAAATAGATGTTAAATTATAGTTTTTATTTAATTATAAGAAAACCGTAAATGGTAATAATATTGCAAAGACTTCTCAATATGTATAAAAATAATACACATGTGCAGTGCGAATTCGGCGTGAATAGGACGTGCAATGCGAATTCAGTGCGATTTTAAGAGCATAGTAATTACACGAATTATGCGATTACGATGGTAATTACATCGAACATGTGTAATTAGATCAGACACCATCAGAGCACCTTGTAATCCACATTAGACATTGAAATAGGCAGAAATGTGCGAAAATATGAAATTGGATGATAGTGGGGGAACTGACGCCACCAAACAATTACTGACATGTTGAATTCTAGGCCAGCAGATGCAGTAAAATACTCGAATATAAATAAGGGCACGAATGAAGCCAAATTACTCTCAATTAGTCTTCAGTCGCGGCGGTACGCTATGTCCATTGGCGACGCGAATTTTTTAATACTCTCAATCAGTCTTCAGTCGCGGCGGTACGCTATGTCCGTTGGCGACGCGAATTTTTAACACTCTCAATCAGTCTTCAGAAGCGGCGGGACGCTATGTTCAATATCGACGCGATTTGTAAATTTTGTTAATTGAAGTACAAAGTCAGATGGACGATATGTTCATCTAAGTATCAAACAATAACTCTTAGTTTGATTACAAATACGATTACAGAACATACTCGACAATATCTACACCCACAAACGTTCATCACTCAAGACAAGCAACGAGGTCACATCAGGCAGAGGAACGCTAGGCAGAACAAAGAGGCGTCTACTAGAACAACAGCAGTGAGTGCAGCACAACATATCACTCTACACGACAGCAAACAGATGGGACCATGAGGGACGATTAACTGGAGGACGACGAGTGGAACCTGAGGAACGTGCAGGGAACTCCATTAGAAGAGGACCTACAGATCAACGGAGGACATGGGTACGATCTACAGAATCGAGGTGACAAATAATCAATTTATAATTTGTAAATGAGAGAGTAAAGACATTGAAAAGACACTTTAAAATTTAAAAATTAATAAAATGTACGTAAAATGTAGATAGAAATAAGAGAATCTAATTTAAATTTAATATAAATTTTCTTTCATGATTAAAAATTAATTTAAAGTCCATAAATCTTTGCTTTGATGATTAACAACTAATTTAGTAAATTTAAATTTTATTTAAAGTTTGTAAAGCAATAAATGATTAAGAGGGTATGCAATACATACAGTAACGTAATTTAAAGCTATGTAAAGAAAATAAAACAAAACTGCAGTAAAAACACACAATCAGACTGAGCAGTCGAAATTTTAAGATAACAAATAGAGACGTAGAATATAATTTTGTTACTGTAGGTTATAAGATTTATTTATGATAAATGTACTGCAACAATTGAACGTTAAGCAAACAATAATGAAGGTTTATAGCAAAGCAAATGAGATTTTTAAAAACGGTTTTTTTTTAATTGATGAAAACTTGTTAGAATTCAATAAATGACTACTCTTATTACGATTACACCCATACCCCAGTAATTGGTACATATTAACAGTAATGTTAGATACATGTTGGCACAGCACAAATTAATTTACATTTGTTATACATTTTGGCGCTACAAGAACGTGGGGCCACCTAAATTGCATTATACAAATTAAATTACATGTAAATTTGTATACAAATTAAAATTTGTTGTGTTATTATATATATATATATATATATATATATATATATTACAACGTTACAACAATTATACAAATATATTACCATGTACTCAACGCAACTAAATATGTATTACACCGGCCAGGTCGCAGGATTTTGTTTCTCGTTTGCGTTAAGTATATGTGGTTGCACAATAATTAAATACTTTTTAAAGAGGAGTGAGATGTTGTTGACATGAAATAAATCATTTAAAAATCGTTTCAAATAATCATTCTAAGATTTTTTAATTAACAGAAAAAATATTTCAATATCAAAATTTCAAACATTACACACATAAATATTTACCTTTATAAGTTTTACAAATATACTGTAACTTGCAATGCTATTCATAACATACAAAAAAAATAAAATAAACACGCATATAATCTTATTGACTAAACATCATATTAAACAAGTTATTTAAATTCCTTTTATTTCTGTGTGTCTGAAATTAACTCAACTTTTAAATACTGATAGCAACTCAGTTACGAACAAAATAAAATTAAGTTTCAAGAATGAATTTATTGTTGCTATAAACAAAAATAAAATAATCTACCATTTATTTCCAATATATTATGGACTTATACTGACACACCCAAAAAATACGACAAAAGATTATTATTTTTTTACTAGATTTGCTTGTTAACTTACTCTCTTATCTAAGTATTATTTAATCTTAAAACTCAAATTATTATATTCATATTTAAGTTTTTTTCGAGAGCTCTCTTTACAATAAAATATAATTGTTTTGTATCACCTGCGTATATCGCCGTTACCGTTGCGTGCGTGCGTGTGCGTGTGTGTGTGTGTGTGTGTGGGTGTGTGTGTGTCCAGAATCCTGAGAGTATGATGATGTTGATGATGATGATGATTCTGCTGCTGTGGTCGTTGTCTCTAAGTGTTGTTGTTGTTGATGCTCCAGAATTCCTCCTTACGTCTTGGTGTGAGTGTGTGTGTGTGTCCATGACGATCTGCAAACGGGCAGCGTAACGTCCTCTGTAGATGTCTTGAGTCTGAGTGTGTGATTGCCCAAAGTTGCCAGTGGTATTTATACTGGAGGCGATTTGACTGGTTTAAGACTGTCTTTCGACATGCAAGATTCTATCAATTCGTGCTAAGCGTCCTTTTACTTACACTCACATTTTGGTTAATTAACGCGAACTCATGACCATATTCGTCACATGAGCGATCTCATTGTTTGGGTAATTACTTTCTGGTCACTCACATATAACACACATATTAATTACTCTTCAATTACACTAGTAATTACTATTAATTAAATAGCATCTTTAATATTGCACCCCTGGAAATAAATTTTACATTACCATACTCGTTATAAATCCCTTTACGGAATGGTGTAATTATAATTGGCGTAAGTCTTCGTTAACAGGTTTAAAACAAATAATTAGTTTATTTTACTCCTGTTAAAACTTGTTTAATTGACAACAAACAATTCGTACGTGTCACCCCATTATCGTGTCGCAGCTGGTCTCACACACACACACAAACACACACACGCCGCTGGCGAAGCAGGTGTCCTCTCGACAGGACTCGGCCTGCATTTTCACGCACAAATTGTATAAAACTGTTCGTCTTATACTTTCTATGCTAATTACGTATTGTAAGGGTACATATCTTCAACACACACTTTTGAAGCCACATGATAACAATAAATTATTAAATGATTAACACTATAAATAGAAAGGGATGGATCAGAGATAAAAGAATGGGTAATTAACATAATGATACGATCATACAGCTAAAGGTAATAAAACAAGTAACTTCCGATAAGAGAAAAGTAGCCAGCAACAAAACGAAACTTGAAACGATGATAGTATAATACGGTTTAACCAAAATAACCCAATAGATGGTAAGTGAGTAGGTAGAACCAACACCAATACCAGTGAGATGATATATACGAACAATATAAGTAAGTGAGTAGGTAGAACCAGCACCAATACCAGTGAGATGATATGTAACAAACAAATAAAGTAAGTGAGTAGGTAGAACCAGCACCAATACCAGTGAGATGATATATAAAAACAAAAGAAAATAAGTGATTACATAGAACCAGCTACAACCCAAGTGGTTGTCCAAATAAAATGAAACCAAATGAAAAGGAAACAGACCACAAATAAAGTGAAATAAAATGAAACCAAATGAGAAGGTGACAGCCAAAATATAAATGAAACAAAGTGAAATAAACTGATAAGATATAGAAAGACACATACGAATAATATAGAACAGAAAAGGAGAAATGTTACACTCGAATAAGGTGATGAAAAAGAAACCAATAAATGATAAGTGTAAATGGTAATTATTAGTGTCATATAAATAATAAATGCCAATGATAATTATTAGTATCAACTAATTAATCAATGTAAATAAAGAATAGTAAAATCCGATAAAGTAATAATTAACTAAAAGTACACTAACCAATTAAATAGAGAGTAAATGTTACAAATAACTCTATCATGATATATACTTTCTAACAGAATAAATAACCAATGTAAAGTGAGAGATAATTAGATGATGAACATGATATTAGCGAGAAAGATATAATGTTAGGGAATACCCACCAATAACACTTAAATAAAACTATAAAAAAGTGCAAAAGTGATAGTGTAAACCCTACAGAATAAATAGAAACCCTTTTGATAGGAATAAACACCAAAAAATCAGTGAGAAACACTAAAGGTTAAAGGTGCAGTGTTAGTAATTAAGGATATCATTAATATTAGGATTAAGATTGATTGTAGATAAGGAATATAAGGATATTCAGGGAAAAAATCCCAGGAAGAGTTAAATGTTAGTGCTACCATGGATAGAGAATAAAGTTTATATTAGAATAGGGAAATAGAGTAAATAATAGAAATGCAACATCAATAAATACCCTATGTTCAAGAGGATAGTTAATTAGGTAAATAAAGTAAATGGTGTGATGATGTTTAACACACATAAAAATAAATAAGAAGTAGTAAATTGTGAACATGAGTAGTACAATAACTGTTAAAGAATTGTTTGATTAGGTTTATAAGTTTATATGGCTGAAGAGTTATTCAGTCCATAAACCTAAATGTTATGTTATATTTTTATAGAGAATAGTGAATCATAGACCAATTATAAACCATAGCAATATAAATAAGAAAAAAGGTAAATTCACATCAATCTAGTAATACTAGGAAAGCAATTAGAACATAATAGACAACCATGATATGTAAACTAAAGAAAACATGCAAATATTATAAAACAGATCCAAAACAATTCAGCAAGCAAACAAATCATTTGTAACACAAACAAAAGATATATGACAATTACTGTTTATGCCTATGCAATGCCTAACTGTATAAAACCAATAACAACAAATTGTAAGAATTGTACTATGATATTAGCAAATCCAAGGCAAGTAAATAGTAAATAATAATTAGTGAATCATATTAAGAGATAAATGTTAAATTTAGGACATAAAATAAAAAAGGAATGTAATTAAATAATACCGACATAACTGTCTAAACATAATACATAAGCCAACACAACCTTATGGGATGTTAAATTAATCTTTGAAACAAAATACAAACAGTGGTGATAATATCTCATACTTAAATAAGAATACCGAAGATTAATAGCAATCAGAAGATATTTAATTATTTTGAATAAAAATTCAAATATTCTAACAATGGTCTCAAGTCATGATCAGCCAATCAGGAGCAATCAGTAAACATGACAACGGAACGTTATTGATGAATATTCGGTTATAAATTATGATTCCATAAGTGACGCTTGAGACGAAGAGACGCCAAGCCGTAGATGGCTAAAATTTTAACTTAAAACAACCAAAAGTGACTAAAATGTACTAAAATAAGGAATTAGACCATCTGATAAAGGACTAATGCACTCAACTGAAGCAACTGACCAGATTAATTCATTCAAAATGAAGGAACTTCAATTAAATAAGACGAAGAAGACGCCAGACATGACCAAATCCCAAGACGAGTGAAGATTGAGGATCAAAACGATGACACCACCCATTTCAACTGTATAACACCACACCATAGGTCTACTGATTGTTAAGTATTGCGGAATTACCTAAAATTTATAAATAAAATCCTTTCTAAATCATTTATCATAATAGAAAAACTCTCACTATAACTGATAATGTTATTTCTTTCAAAGAGTAATAAAAAATATTTATGAATACCAGTATTAACTATAAGATAACCTCTGTATAAAACGATAGCACAGACACATACACTTTTAAACATCACAGAGTTGAATTCAATGTAAAACTTGTTTCATAATTAATAACCACAATTGTAAGGTGTTGTACTTTATTTAAATATCTTGTTCTAACTTTTTGTCGTACTCAAAAGGATCCAGTGGCAATTTCATTTGTGTAAATAAAGTAAACACGGCGACATTTTGCGTCGTCAAATAACTTTCGCTGCCACACTGCTCTCTGCTGAGTAAAGAATTAAATATTTGCCGAGGCTAAAAAATTATTATAATAAACTCAATTGTATAACTATTATTGAAATTTCATGAGCTATCAAGCATTAATAAACAAGTACGAATCGACTGTCCTGTAATTATTTCACATGTATTATGTATGTTGTGTTCTGTAGCAGTGAATAGAAATTTTGACCAAAGTTTATGTTGGCAACACGTTCCCCCCAGACTAGCGATATTCGAGTTCCCGCCAGCCGGCGAATAATTCGAATCACTCACCGCAGTACCGTAAACAAAAAAACTGAGATTAAGTTTTTGAATTGTTTTGTTCGGAAAACAATTTGTCGCCTATCAGGAAGGAAATACAAGTGAGTAGGACAGGTAAGGTCGTACAGACAACAACAAGATCCGGTACGAGTTATTAGAGCGTACACGATCGTCATAATCAGCGACAGCGTTCATTAAAAATTAATACATACTACACAAAACATAAATAACCGATTGATGTATTCAACGTGTGACAAATTAAATCGTCGTACAAGGTATTATAATATATAATATAATATAGAATAGTATATTACAATATTAAACATACCGCCCTGGGCAAATATGCAAATATATGTATTGTTGCTATATATATTTATATTATATTTAATATTTATACTGAAGGAGCATCAAGGATCAATGACCTAGGACCGAAGAGGACACGCTGCCGATTTACCACGACAATAAGGTGAAAAATAACCATGTATTTGTAAAACAAAAACTCACAGAAAGACAATATAATTAACGGTGTAAAAAGAGAGATAATCTAAATTTAAAGGTGAATTAATAAATTTTGCAACTATAAATATTTATTTGTATAGTAATTAGAGTAATGTTTTAAAAATGTTTTAAACTATAATTTGGAATCAATAATTTAGTCATTCATATTTAAATTAATATAAAAGTAATTAGTAAATTTTTATTAGAAAACAAAGCAATGCATATGCAGTACATTCAAAAGAAATTAGATCATTAGAAAGAGATTAGATAATCTAATAATTATTACATTAATGAGCAAGCTGAGAGCAATATTAGATAATTATAAATGTTTATTATAGTATAAGATTGTATATTATGTCTATGTGTAATACGAGATTATCACTTATATGTAATAATTAGATGTGTGCTACGGCTACACACACAAGCAAATAATAATGATATTTTAAATCGCAACCAAATAAGAAATTTTTGATTAATAAATGTTTAAATGATTTTAAACCATATTACACTGTGTAATTATTATTATGATTACACCTGTCATAATTTTATAGCGTAAGTAATGTTGCAATATGTGTGTGTATGTGTGATCAAATTATAGTTACTTCTGTAAGAAAATTGTTACTATTTTTATCGTTATAATTATCTGAATCACGTCTTAGACAATGTATTTGTACCGTCAGAAATTTCTAAAAAAAAGAATGGAGAATAAGAAATAACCAGGAGATAGACAAGCTATTTCACCATGAGGACATTGTAAGATTAATAAAGGCTCAACGGTTACAATGGTTAGGTCACCTAGAGCGGATGGATAATAAGCGTATGCCAAAGAAAATCCTGAGCGCGCAAGTTTATAAAAGCAGAAAGAGGGACCGACCTAGATTAAGATGGTTTGATGATGTTCCAGAAGATCTCAGAAGAATGGATGTGCGGGGTTACACTGAGATGTAATGGACATGAGGCTTTAGAGAAGATTGGTGTTGGAAGCCAGGGCTCACATTGGGCAGTATACTGAAAAATAAGAAAGATATAGGCTATTTAAGTAGTTGTGTGTGTGTGTGTGTGTGTGTGTACAATCAAGTGCAATTCCTGACACACACATAACGTACACATAATTTATTTATGAGTAACTTGTTGAGTTTCTTACAGGATTATTATATAACACATCAATTTATATTTACTTATGCAATTAGATTATAACTAATTTTATCGTTTTAATTCATATAAAGCACGTTGCACAGAATGCTTCTCTACCTTCCAAATGAATCGAAACAAATTACTATTTGAATTCATTTAGAAAACTCTGAAACTACAGATACATTCTGTAAAACCTGCGTCAGATTAATTAAAACGATACAAATAGTAACCATCTACTTGCAGATGTAATTGTGTGTGTGTGTGTGTGTGTGTGTGTGTGTGTGTGTGTGTGTGTGTGTGTGTGTGTGTGTGTGTGTGTGTGTGTGTGTTGGTAATTTATACTAGTACTAGTGTACGGTCACAGGACCGTACGTAATATTTAAAAATAGGTTTATGGACCTAGAGGAAGCGAAAAGTGTGCTGAGGCTTAACAGAATGACAGGATTTGCAATTAACACATATTGACGTAATAACAAGATTTAATGTCTTATATCGATGACACAATTAAATATTCAAATATCGTTTGAAAGTCTCATTATTAACTAACATTGTAATATTGATAACTGTATGGGGCTGATTTGAAAGAAATTAAAACAGACATAACAGGATGCACTTCAACTCAATATTTAAGTTTTACACCATTCTTTAAAAGTAATCATTGATTCATATTATTTAGAGATGCACATAAAAGATATGTGTGTGTATGTGTGTGTGTGTGTATTCTAGACTAGCATACCCCATGTGGGAGAATAACGCGAACATTAACATTAAAGTTTAAAAAAACGCTAATAACATTTCACGAATAATTATGATAAATAATAATAAGAATAAAGATAATCTGACTCTAAATAGCTTAAGGAAGGCAACCATAATTTATTAGAACAGTATAACCACCCCTTCATGGTGTATGTTAGGCAAGTTACAATGGAAC
Source organism: Magicicada septendecula (assembly GCA_034769895.1). Classification (NCBI taxonomy): domain Eukaryota; kingdom Metazoa; phylum Arthropoda; class Insecta; order Hemiptera; family Cicadidae; genus Magicicada; species Magicicada septendecula. The sequence continues at coordinate 352,989,058 of CM068373.1, forward strand.
CAGTTACAATCTTTACAGACTTGAGTACTTATGACTTAGTGATATTTTCAGTTCTTAAAAGTTTGTTACACAGATTAAGTTAGCAGATACTTAGTGTCGAAAATAAGGGTAGCCAGTCTATGAAGTTGATGTAGTTAGAAGAGGCATAAATGAAACCCTCCCACCTGTGAGCATGGAGCGGCGAACTCAAGCTGACACATGATGACCTGTATACGTGAAGAGGCTCCGAAATTGACCACGTACTATGGTGAATGATGCTGGATGTCGTTTCTGGTGTTTCTGGGTCTCTCTAGGTGTATTTCTTGGGATTTACGTGCATCTCTCGGTCTGACGGCTTCGGGGAGCGCTTTAGTGTAGAGCAGCTCTGCTGGTGGTCATAGGTGTTAGCATGACCACCAATCTTCCCCTTTTTTCCTGACGGTGCAGGGACCCTGAACGTACTGAGGAATCTACCTACGCATTACAGATAACAGACACACATGACCTAGGCCGTCAGACGTTCTGGTTGAAGGCTTTCAGAGAAATGAGAGCGAGACAATTGTGTGTAGGTCGTACCTGCCTGCATAAAACAAAACCTGTCCCAGTTTGTCAAAAAGCATTTGGCTAACCCCACTAGCCACATTGAAAACCAAAAACACAGCGAACAGCTGACCACCAGACTGGTCACTAAATCGCGTCGCCGTAGCTTCGACGATAGCACTGGCAGGCACTGCTGCCAACCGTGTTGGTAGCCCTGAACCATTCTACACGCGCCGGGAAAATTTAAAGTCCCGGCACATTACTATGTACGGTATATTCTGTCATACTGATAAAGTGTAACCTAACCTAATCAATCTAAAACATTAAGGACAGGTAAGGATTGAAAATAAAACGTTAGCCAAGTTAGCAAATTTATTTCGCCTTCACGGAGTTCTCTAGAAACGTATAAATAAATCGTATTGTGTTTAGAAAAGCGCCAAGAGAGGGCGTTGTGTAAACAGAATTAAAGAGGGCGAAAACTGTAAAACTTTGGTAGAAAGTCCTTGGGATTGATTCCATAGCCTGTAATTAAGCCTTACTGTATACAAGAAAGCCACATAGTTAGGAAATATTCTCGAAGCAAACAAAATGTTTGGCAGCTTAATAATCCGTCTATTGAACACACTCATTTGGAGCTAATTGTAAACACATGCGGTCGGCTCACACACACACACACACAGACTTACTACGCTACTCAAACTAACCATGCAGTATGTGTAGATATTTCGGAGCTGTACAAATATCCATACCTTTACTACAATAATCCCAACTACCGTTTAGGTAATTAACGGTGAGAGAGAGAGAGAGAGAGAGAGAGAGAGAGAGAGAGAGAGAGAGAGAGAGAGAGAGAGAGAGAGAGAGAGGGGGAGGTAGGGAGAGGGAGAGACAGAGCCAGAGACACACAGAGGGAATGCCTTTGGTCGTGACGTTTATTGTTGTACATTGTCTAACCGCTTTTCGGTCTGTACGTAAATACAGTTCATATATTTTAGCTCTCTCAACGAGAGTTAAGTGGAGTTGAAAAAAGGTATTGAAAATCATATATACGCAAACGACAGCAACCGTGAATAAAATTGTTGATGCAGTAGAAAATATAGAAGACATTTGAGAATAAATCTTTGTAATATATTAGAAAATAAAGGCTTTTTAGAAACGCTCAGGAAACATGTAAGACAACGGAACCAATACACACTCCTACACATGTGAAAATGTATACATACAAATGTTGAGATGAAAAGTAACGAAAGTGTCTACGGACACTAAGCACGCGACAAACGCCCTAGGCTGCTCCAGTCATTCTGCGCGGCAGTGTTGCATAAGTTCAAGGTCATGCGAGATGCCCTTTTCCAGACGTTACTCAAGGCCCGTTATGTCACTGCATGCAAGGCGACCGGAGTTTAAATTCTGGATTTTGAAGAGGCCTAGACCAGCGATATGAGAGTGAAGTTCGGACTGTTTTTTATTGTGACTAGCAGAAGTTAATTATAGTGTTAATTTGTTAATAAATGTAATAGTGACATTTATTGTTGTGTGTTGGACACATGTAACTTGAATTATTGCACAAGAGCGCCTTTGTGAATTTTTCTGACACTTGGTTGTGTTAATTAAAAGTTTGAAAGTTTGTAATTGGTGGCTTCAGAAAGTTTGTAAGTGATCAGAAAATTGTGAATTTATGGGAATTCAACATTAGAACATCAAATTGATCAAATCGTAGGATATGCAGATTATCGTAATATAATGGCAAGAGTCCAAGAAAGAACAAAGAGACCTTCCAGGAACTCATGTGCCGAGTTTTGGAAAAACTCGGCTGTTTTCTTGTTCACGATGTGACGGGAATTGCCGTGCACGTAAATTAATTAGCTTAACAGTGCCTGCTCCGTTATCAATAAGCTTGCTATGCCGATCCGCGCGCGCTCTGTGGTGAGCGCTACGTAACATTTTTTCGGTAGCGGCTCTGGACAGTTCTCGTCTGGCAGCTGGCCTCAACTGACCTTGCATTTTCCCGGCGGTTTTGAGTTTGGATTTTGTATTCTATTATCTACTATGCTTAGATAATCGCTAAGTGACTCTCCGGTAAGTGTGTTTAAGGTATTCTACTTATTATTTGATAAAAAGAATTGTAATTTAACTTAAATCAACGCCGATGCAAGGCGATATATATACGTGAAGTTACCACGTGGCAAGCACAGGCTAAATTCTGATTATTCATGTCTTGAACGTTAACACTGGCTGAGATAAAGTATTTATAAAGTATTTATGTCTGTATATTTTTTCTAATTATATCAAGAGGGGCGTAAGAAAATGTATTTTGTTATTTTGTTGAAACAATGTGCTTTATGAACCTGTTCAAGTTTGCAACTCATTTCGAAATTGTAATAAGTGATTAATTAGTGAACGAACAGTCTATGAATAACTATTTATTTAATTCTAAATTCTATACTGAAGGTAATTTCAATGCATACTTAAATTTCAAATTTTTTATTTAAAACGGAGCATGTTGTAGTGTGTGAGTTATGCTGGAGTAAAAGGGGTATTGTGAATTACTGAACACTTGAGTAATTACCCATATATATAATTGTCCAGGGTTCCTGATTTAAGTCGATCTCCTGTTTCGCTCCAGCTGGTGGCCGATCACCTGCCACCCATGCCATTAAACTAGTGATCCTCCGTCTGAGCCGCCGGGAGGAAGAGCTGGACAACACACCACAATTACCTCAGGTTTTGTGACGGACTATAACCAGGTGACATTTAAGCCTTTCAGAAATATTTTTGGCCGCTACAATGTAGAACTTGTGATATCATTCCTGGAACAGCTCCGGTTAAAGGTTTTGTTTGTGCACAAGTCCAGCGGGACACTTAGTGGTTATAAATTTTGTCAGATTTATTTTACAAACGCTTACGCCCCCAGAGTAAGTGTAAACCCAGACGGGGTCATGCGTCTCCCGATTTTGCTGTTAAATTTTTCTCTTATTGCAAAAGTGTGCGAAACTGAATGTTACTTATTTGTATGGCTGTTAATTATGCTTGCATGGGTGCCGGGGTACTTTGTTGGGGATTTTCTTGGTTATATTTATAGATCTATATGGGTTTTTTTTTTAATTATTTAAAGGTTTGGGGTGCTTTGACCTGCCACCGTCTCCTGTTGGTGCCTTCATCCACAGGTTTCTGACTTGTTAAATTCTGTTGCATCTCGTTCGGGCGCATGGCCGTGCCTGTGGTCAACTCAATTTTCTATGAATGCCTCAAATATGTTTTATTAGGTTTTACATTATAAAATTTTATTTATGAAAATTTTTATTATACATTTTATAAAATTTATGTTAACTGTTTAATAATTCAGCAATAAGTAAATTTTCATCATTTCTTTTACGGCCATAGCCAGTGCATTAATTGTTGAGTTGTTAATATGAGCACACTACCAGTTCTTACTTTTCAATTATAAATTTTATTATACATTTTATAAAATTTATGTTAACTGTTTAATAATTCAGCAATAAGTAAATTTTCATCATTTCTTTTACGGCCATAGCCAGTGCATTAATTGTTGAGTTGTTAATATGAGCACACTACCGGTTCTTACTTTTCAATTATAAATTTTTTTTGTATACATTTTATAAGACCGTGCAGTCATGTTGACCTTGCGATGGCATATTACTATTTGGGGGAACATTCCTAAATTTTGTATACTTGTAATAATTTTATTTGTCGTAACCCTGTCATAATCTGACGTGTTAATGGATTTGTTTTTTTTTTAATGAAAAGTTTTTAAAGCAGGCTGGGCACTTTATCCGTTTACAGTAGTTTGGGATGGGGGTCTTGGTCACGGATACTGGGGTTTATATTCTCCTGAGGTATGGTGAAATATATATATAGAGGCTGCCTGCCAGGTGAACATGTGTGTGTGGTATATGTATATATGTGTGCTATGTGTTTTCATGTAACTATATTGATTGATGTTGTATTTATGTGTATTTATGAGAAATTATTATGATGATGTTTACATATATTATAATTATATTATGTTACATGTGTACATTTTCAGAATATTGTAATGCCAGGGAGGGGAGTAGAAGTTGTAATGAAATTTTTCTAATTCTATGAAAGTTATATTGAATACTTAGAGTTATACTTATAAAGTTACTTGAAATTGCTAATAAAAATTGTTATTGCTGTTTAACCATCGAGTTTAATTGCAAGTCCCGTCCCACTGGACCCAGCGCATTTTTGGCTTCTCTAGGCCCTCTGCCTAGTTTTAAATAACTAGTGGCCCCTCTTTCAAAAAAAAAAAAAAAATTTTTTTTTATAAAGCATAAAACCATAGAAAGAGGGGTTACACTCAGAAACATCGATCGCCAAGAACAAAATGGAGGCGGATGATTATGAAGGCTAAGGTTTGACTCCAAACTGTGACGCCATAAAAGAATTGATGACTACATTGGTGTTCATGACATTGACCTTAGCTTCACAGTCACTAAGACGTGAATTATTAGCTTCTAGTGCTAGCTCAATGTTAGTACGAATTAACTGGACTATCTCTCCGATACGCTTTTCTGTCGAATCTAAATGTTGTTTATTTTGTTTAGCTTGTTCGTGCACAGCTATAAAAAGTTTCTTATTCTCGTCGTGTAGTGATCTATTTTGTTTTATTGCTTCCTCTTTATTAGCTTTATTTTCTTCTGAAATTTTCTGCACATTGGCTAATACTGCAGTTAACGTGTTTTTTAATTAAAGTGATTCAGCCATATTTATAGTTATTTTATATATTCAAACAAATATTATAGTTCTTATTTAACGTAAACGGTAATATTATCAACTCTTATTATTGTAGTTTTAATGTTCAGTTTATATGTTGTGTAACTTCACAGTCTAGTATCGCAATCAAATGTTCACAATACTTAACCTAATACATATACAAATAATAATTCAATCCTCCAAATAAACTAAATTAATAATACTGTTCAAATATCTGCTTAGAGAATATTCAACTAATTATATACACTCTCTGATTACAAATAGAACACACACAAAATAGTCGAAATGAATCTAGTCTTTACACAATTATATATAATTGATAATAATAATAAATTATAATAAAATCATGCCCCACGTTGAAAGCGCCAAATATCTGTATGCGACGATACAAATAAATATTTTGTATATTGAAATTATCCACAAGTCTGTATTGGAGGTGTAGAAAAATTATTTATTTATAACACAAGTAAATAATTGTTTATATGATATATTTAAATTAAACAAAATGTCATGTATAGTATTTTATTTATTTTCAAAGAGTTTATAGTTCAGGTTTGGTAGGTTTTACTTGAAACGTAGAATTCCTTTACACTCGGCGTGACGTCACTCGCTCCGTCGCTGTTACGCTCCTCTCTGCAATGTCGCCGCTCTCCTCTCTCACTCTCTCTGTCTCCGCTGGGGTTCGCCGAACAGCTGATAACACTGGTGCAGATTTTACACACGAATTGTCACTTTCCGAATCGTTGTTTACTCGCTCTCAATTGGTTATTAATTATTGTTACTCAGGGTGATAATGAATGATATTATTTAAAAGCGGTGTATATTGCTTACACCATCCGGCTATTCTTGGAGTGTTCCGCGTTAATGAGGATTTATCACGGTAGATAAATCTCCCTAAGCGGAAAATCTTCCACTAACACGTAATACCACTTGAATATTTTATAACTGGTAGTTCACCCGGTTGGTTCTAATCGACAAACTCGAAAAGAGTCCAAGACTTAGAGTTGCTCTAGATTAAACCAGTTCGAACAAGAAAAACTCTTGACGAAGAGCACACGTTCACTAGGCAACGGCTTCCGATGAACTGCCCCGAAGTACACCTGACAACCGACGGATCTGACTGAATCTAGGAGTTTCTGATTGGTCAATACACTGTCTACGTGGTAGATTGGACAAAAGATAGACGCGTTGCAGACGAATCTTTGCATAAATCTGCGAGTGCCTGCTTAGATTTTATCTAGAACATTTATTACTCTTCAATTGATAAGCGTCAAAAGTTGTGTTTTGAATTACTAAAAACCCACATTTAAAAAATAGCTGAGAACAACAGAGTATATAGAAAATGTAGCTATTTTCATAAATAATTCACTGCCCAAGTCTTATGTCGATCGGATAACAAACGCGGAAGATACAACACGAAGGTTCACCAAACGCGAACGCGCGCACATATTCACAAACAAAGTACATGACATTATAGAGCAAAAGTGTACAAAGAATTTGGTATAATACAAGGTCTTATCCATCACTAAATACAAAAGTTATAGCTGATTGACAAAAATTGCATAAATCAATCTAAAACATGCTAACGTCTAAATGCTAAATTTGTTTTGTGTAATATTTTGTCTTTTAGTCATAAGTTTTGTATTTAAAAATTGATAAGCATGTAGGTTACACCAAACTCTTCATAAAAAGATGTACTATATTGTCATGTATTTTTTGTATGAATTGGTGCGCGTGTGCGGGTGTGATAATCTGCGATCGCTATAGCGGCAGTGGTAGTTAACCGATTTACATGAAAATTTGACAAGGAATTATTTAAGTAAATAGCTTCGATTTGTGTATACCCTGAGGTTTGTAACTATTTTAGAAATATGGGGTTTTAAGTAAAGAAAAACGCAAGTGTAACTCTTATCAATGATAGGGTAATAAAAATTGTAGATAATTTCCATGCAGGACTATGCTAAATTATACAAAGTTTTTCATGGAATTTGTGTATCTGGTTGTTCCATCAATCATGTGACTTGGGCTTGGCCTATCAAAATACACAAAATTCAGTGAGATTCATACATTGCAGAGCTAGGATGGACACAGTCTGTCTGTCGACGTTGCTAGGGGAAGTTGTGCCCGAGTAAGAAAGTTGTTCTCTTTCAAACGTAAAAATATCTTATATAAAATAAACCATAAACCTTAAAATTCTTAACGAAGTTTTGCGGTAAGAACCAAGAAGGAATAGAGGAATATTTTATATAAGGTAAACTATAAACCTTGAAATTCTTAACGAAGTTTTGCGATAAGAACCGAGAGGGTAAATAATTAAATAAAATTTAAAATAAAATACAGTGCTGTGTCGTGTAAGTTAAGATATCCGCTTAGGGAACTTAAAGACACTACAAGATATCGTGGAAGGTGTACATTAAACGCACCGCATTAGTAAATACCCAGATAAATCCTGAGATTAAGAAATTATAAAATATAAATTAATAATAAACTGAATGAATGAAATTCAAATTCTCGCAGTCAAACATAACTACGAGACTCTGTGAAATATCGCCGCTGGAGCCGCTTGCTGTAGAAGAGGACGACGAGACGAAGAGGACGCCAGGACGAAGAGGACACCAGGAAGGAGGGACAGGAAGAAGAGGACGCCAAGACGGGACCGACGGGACGAGAGGAGGACGTTGCAGCAAACAAGTAAAATCGATTTATTTTATCGAACAATACAAACAATTAAATATATTATCAATACATGACAATTTAAAATACATTATACATCTTTATAAACAACATTTGTATATAATAAATAATTTTTCATGTCCTCCATAATAGACTTGTATCGATTTTTACACACTCACAATATCCTTATTAGAATAATAAAGTTTGATCTGTTGCAATATATATATATATTGTAACGTGTAGATTCCTTACCTGTATTAATTGTACCTTGTTTATATCTTGGTTATTTAATGTATACCTTCTTAATAATTTAAAAGATGAGTATTTTATCAGGATAATATTTGTTGAGCGTCAATTTGCAATCAAAGGTTGCAAATAAAATTTATTTGTAAAACAGTAATTATTATTTTTGCTAAAATATTATAAAGGTTTCTATTTTAGCTATAATTGAATCCCTTTTAATCTTTTATTTAATAGACGAATGTGATAACTAAAGCTCATCAAAGCAGATTCGAATAGTCTGCCATATTTCCAAATGAAGAGTGTTGCCAACTTAATCTAGTTTATGAAGCAAATTCACAGTCCCTGATTTAGTGTTTATGATATCATCCACATTTTTGTATTCATTAAATAAAGAAACGAAAAAACCTTTTATCTGTATTTATTAAACTCAAATCCTTTTATTATTTTCTTTAAATTGTTTTTAAATAACAAATATAATCATTAACCAAAATCTAACCGGCTGTTCTTTACATATGCTCAGTATGGCAGCAGTAGCAGTAATAATTCTTATATCTCAAGGCCCACATTTATATTTTATAATTATTAAATAAAATACAAATAGAATGTGTTAAGTTAGGTCCTTTTGACTACGATATAAACGACAGTTATGTTAGGAAAAGTACCAAAATACATGGGATTATAAATAATTACAAAGTGCCTTAACAAGTTTATATTAATAGTTTTACAATGTTCAGTGTTTAGGTTATGTTGAGTTAAATGTTTTTAAGACCTAGTTCACTTTAGATGAGAGTATTCCTCTATATTAATAGTTTTTTATAATGAAAATAATGTTGTTCATAGATTATTTTCACTGTGACAGTTCAAAATTGTTTTAATTAAAAGTGTAAACAATGTCTTTGAGAAGTTTGGCATAGGCCTTTGAAGAAAATTGTTCAGTTTAATAATTTATCAAAAAATACTTCTCTTCCTGGATAGGTTGATGGTATTTCTTCAGAGATTTCTTGGTTTACTTCTTTAGAGTAGTGTGGTACTTCTTTCTTCTATTTATTTTGTCTAGCAGTATTATTTAATTTAATTTTATGTTCACTGATAGAAAAATTACAATTGTTTTAGATTAGTTACTCTTATTTTAATGTCAACCTTTCTCGTTCAGATCCAATAATCAACTCTTTCTTATTTCATTTATTATAACATTTTAGTTGCTAAGGCCTATCTCAGCTTTTATTGGTATCTAAGGTAACATTTTATGTTACTCTGGTGATATCTTAGCATCAACATAAACAAACTTCTAATATTTGATCTTTCATTTTCTTTAAACTGTTATCACTTTTTTATAAGACCTTTGATCTTCACTTTATTAGTTTTTTGATCTTCTGATGAAACACTGATTTTGACACCACTTTCGATTATCTTCTGTTACATATTTCTTGAGTTACCATTTTACACTTTTAATTATTTGTCCCAAAATTATTTATTATTAGTTCTTCTTGTATTTTTCACTTTATTATAACTATTGGACACAATTAGTAATCATAAAACTTAACCTGACATTGTTTATTATAATTTTAATAGAAATGCTTATTCAAAATAACTTAACTGTCTAAGCTTAACATGCCTAGTTTTACAAATCTCTATTACTATTATTTTGGTACTTTCCAGCTAATATAAACATTGTTATTAATATTATCACATTGATATTAATCACTATAATCCAAACTAATTACTAATAACTATTAGTAATAGATGACAATTCCTCTTAACTTTCTGTATACAATAAAGTTTTTATAAATACAACCAAAACACTATAAGTAAGTTATAAAACATTGACCTCCTTACTTATTATTATTATTAACATTAGGCCTACTTTAACTGTAATAAACATAATTATTATAGTCTTAGCTAACATGAAATAAATAATAAAATAAACAATATTAAATTAAGTATTTAATCAATTATTTCTTGAAACAAAACTATTATGTTTCTTGGTACTTTTGGTAGGAGTATTAGAGAACATTTATGTTATCAAGATGCATGGAAAAATGGCATGTAACAATATATGTAATATCGGTTTTTAGTGTCTGTCGTCGCTGTCTGATTTCCAGACATTCTTTCCCATATTTTTTCTCCTGACAATGTTCTTCTTTCAGATTCCTCGCACTTAGAACTTTCTGGATACTCTCTCCCCATGATCGTCTCGGTCTTCCCCTCTTCCTCTTCTCCGGGCGTAACCATTCCATTATTCTATTTGACAACCTTTCTCCTCCCATCCGTTTAACATGTCCAAACCAAATTAACTGTCTTATTTCTTTTTCGTTTACTACTGCATATTTCACATTTATCATTTCTCTAATCTGTTCATTTCTTATTTTCTCTCGCCTGGATACTCTGCATGATCTCCTTAGTGCATCCATCTCTACAGCTAGTATTTTCCTTTTGTCCGCTTCTGTCATTCTCCAACTCTCAGCACCATACAACAGAATACTCTTTACGATAGTATTGTATATCTCTACTTTCCTTCCTCTAGTTATCTGGTCATGCCACCATATAATATTTACCCTTTTCATAGCCCTCCGTCCCATGCCTACTCTCTCCTTTATTTCATCTGTATCTCTGCCGTCCTGCTTTATCTGTACTCCTAAATACTTATATGCCTGGCAATTTTCAATTTCTTCATTATTTTCCAATTGCAAGTTGGTTTCAGTACTTCCCACGCATAAATATTTGGTCTAAAAATAATAAATTAATAAATAAACAATAATAAATGACACGGCAACCAGCCTCTTTCTTCACCTACATGGCTACAAACTACATGGACATAATAATACACAGAGAGAGCGTGTATAAAAGTACACGCACATGCACTGCTCTACCTTCTATGCCCCTGCACCTTCTGGGCTTCCGGCCTGCACTGGCGTGCGTCTCCTCACATCCTATCATTTGGCTGAAGAGGGTTTGCCCCAGATTAGCCTAAGCCGTGTCTTTAGACAAGTCTCAAACAATCTCCCAAAAAAATAGTAACTTAACTAGTCCGCTGGTTTGATTTCCGCGTGCCCATATAAAATCTGCATAAATTTTCACACCTCCAGGGTTGATTCAGCTTTCAAAAGTAACAATCGTAGATAATCTATACCTAAAGCTTTTACGGTCGGCGTCATCATTCGTGAAACTAAAGACGGGCTACTGAGCTGTGGTTTGCTACCACAACACTGAATAACTTTGCCGCAGTACTATAGTTACTGATGAACATCGCGTCAATTGTGTTATAAATTGTTTATCACTGAAGATGGCCTAAAGAGGTAAAGCCGAAAAGCCTAAGAATAACATCTTTCATAATAGTAACTGTAGTAGACCATGGGCCAATAGCTCGGATTTTAATTTCAACAATTAATCGGGGATGGCAGCATCTATGACCACATTCTATGGCAACCTGGTCGTCTTGTCAGCACACCGAATTGCTTCCCTAGTTACAAAACCGTCCATTATTTACAAAAAATGTAAAGTTTAACTAAAAATAGTATTAATGCAGCTTCGCTGACCAAACAGCATAGTGACTTTTCTAGCAAAATAAATAAGCGCACAGACAAAAGTGTAAAACAAAGGTGTGACAGTGTGACAACGCTCTGACAGTTGTCATTGTTGCGGTGGGAATCTCTGTCAACGGCATTTGTTGGCTGACGGCGACACTCCCCCCGTCCATTATGTTTTCCCAACTGCTTTTATTTATTTTTTTTTTTTGTCTTTTGCATTCAAACATTGTTTAACAACAAAAAAGTTTCATTTTTAGACGAATGGTCAAATTGGAAACGGGTCTTCTCTGTTCTAGGTCAGCAGCCCATAGGCTGGTTGGCAGCAGCTCGCCATTCTTCACTCTTCTCTGTTTTTTTTTTTTAACTCATAATATGATGTACAGTTCACATTGACCATACGCTGTTTCATATTGTCTAAACGGGGTCGTCCTCTGTGATTCTTTCCTTCAATTGTTCCTTCTGTTATCCTCTTAACCAACACATTGTGTCGTAGTGTATGCCCTATAAACTTAGCTGTTCTGCCTTTTAAATTTTGTAGAAAGCTCTCCTCCTCCTGAGCTCTTCTGAAGACTTCCTCATTCGTTATCTTCTCCCTCCAGCTTATCTTGAATATTCTTCTGTAACACCAAGTCTCAAATATTTGGAGACTTTTCTTGTCACTTTCTCCAATTGTCCAAGATTTACTCCCGTATAGGACACCCCACACGTATGTCTTTACTAGATCCAACAAGAGAAGCATTTATCACTTCCTGATACAAGGGATATCTTAAACAGATGTTTAATGCAGTGGCTCCCCCTTGCCAATTGCATCATACAAAACGTATATAATTACACGGATCATATACTTATACAAGAATGGAGTTTAGGTACAACTATTAGAAACAGGAATGGAAAAGACAGACGGGCCAATGAGTTCACTGAGCGGCATCCTTTACGAAGCGTAAGTATCAAAAAAGTACAAATAATAATGATAACGCGATGATATAGTTATTAATCATGAACGTTAGTATGATTTGCAATGGTCTACGTTTCAAGTACAAGAAGTAACAAAAGCGTACTTGCTGATAATTTCAGAGTAAAATACTAAAATCGTGGTTTTTAAGGACTAAAACTTCATGGAGGACTAAAATACTTATAAACTACATTACATTAAAACAAGTGAGCAGTTTGAATATCTTAGACATAAAGGTACTTATAAGTTGAAATAAAACTTCAGATTATAATATAGAAGACAATCATCATCATTATCATCATCAACCTCGAAAATTAGGCTCATCCTGAACCTGTTTTGAGACCCACTTCGCTCATGGCCGTTCTAAATCTCTCTTCCCCACTGGTCTATATTCCATTGCTAGCACTGGAATCCTGTCACCCGCCATTCTTCTCAAATATTTACATCACATTCTTCTGTTGCTCCTTAGCTGTTTCAACAATGGGTCGACCCTCAATTCCGTCCTTATATCCACATTCTTCTTTCTATCGAGAATAGTAAAGCCCAAAGTACTCCTCATAAAGTTCACCTCTGCTGCCTGAATCTTTGTTTATATAAAAGGAAAGATAAATAAGTTTAGTAATATTTGTAAAAATATTCATAGAAATCTTAGAAATAAAACAAGACACAGTACAAAAGCTAAATTTTGTAAAATAATTTGCAAAAGTGGCAAGCCATGTTAACGTATTCATTCACAAAAATGAATGCGGCAAGAGTCAAAGTGCTGAAATGCAGTTTCTTCAAAATACTTTAGTCTATATATTACAAGAAGAAATTACGATATAAGAGCAATTCAAAATAAAATATATAAACACAATCACTTTAACGTATAGAAGACAATGCAGTTATCGTTTGTGAAGGATGACGGAGGGTCTGTAAAAGGGTGCGTGGGTCGACCGCGGATGCATGGGTGCTGGAACAGGCTTATATAATCTAGTCCTTTGAGTAGACAAGAAGAAGAAGAGAAAAGTTGATCATGTTATCAATTTTATATTATATTTTCCTTGAGATAACTCTGTACAAAATCTGGTGAAATCATGATTTGTTTATAAATGCGCCAACAGAGGGCAGTGTAAACTGAATAGAAAAGGGGATAAACAGTAAACCTTTGGCAGGAAATCCTTGAGATTGATTCCATAGCCTGTAATTAAGCCTTACTGTGTGCAAGAAAGCCACATCGTTAGCAAAGATTCTCAAACAAACAAAATGTTTGGCAGCTTAGTAACCCGTTTGTTGAACGAACTCATTTGTAGTTTATTGTATACACACACCACGCACACGCGCACACGATTGCGCCCCCCCCCCACACACACACACAGAGTGTTTACTCTATTTAGCCTACCATGCAGTACGTACACGCATTTCTAATTTCCCTTCTGAGTGTTTGTTGTCTTTAGTTTCAATATCGGTGAATAGACTACGCTGTAGTCAATATCAATTTCTTTTACACTGTAAAAGTGTCTTTACAATTGTAATAACGCAGTTACATACACAGAGTAATTTAGTAAGTAATGCAAATACTTTATGAATGTGGTCTACAGCTGTAGATCTAGACACAATTTGTTTTTAAACCATTTAATAGATTTAGAACAATTTAATATATTTATATTGTACTTAAAATTTACTATAATCTACCCTTCAGAAAGATTTTTGCATTTGATTATAACTTTCATAACATAGAAATGTTTAAATTTTCTACTGTATTGGTGTAGAGAAATGTTCGAACTCTAAACATTAATATCAATTCGTTAATAATTCAGTTTATTTTAAAACCTATTATTGAGTAGGTAATTTTTTCAGAATTTGGGCAAATTTTAGCCTTGATGACCATACATTTTAAAATTTATAAATCGGAACAATATATTTACATTTTTGGTAATAATTCTCTTTGAGCTGATACCCCATAAAAATATTTGCGATTTTTCCAACCTTTTGATTTTTCATATATTTGCCCATTACCCTCCTCACATTTTTAGTGAATCCACCTCTAAAACAATGTGGCTGTGTAGAGGATACGCGCCATAAGAGTAACTAATATAGAAGGGCTTATAAAAAGTATAAAGTTAGCCTGGGACACACAATGAGGATGAAACAACACAGAAATCCAAGAAAAATTCTGGAATGGAGACCAGTAGGTAGGAAATGAAGAGGAAGGCCAAGAAAGAAATAGGTCAAGAAGGTTGATAAGGACCTGAGGAATATGAATATAAAGAAATGGAGAAGACTATGTAATAAGAGGGCTGAATGGAGAAAAATTTTTGAGGCTAAAAGCCATATTGAGTTGTAACGCCAGTAGAATAGGAGGACTTCATGAGGCGCGTAGATAGTATTGTGTTGGTAGAAACACTGAAAGGGACTGATACATGAAAGTTGTGACAGAGGAGGGGAAGAGGCTATATTATATGATAGACGACATACGGACGCAATATGACGAAATGAAGAGACTAGCCGAGGATAGAAACGCATGGAGGGAGCATGCCCTGGAATATCTGACCTTCGGCAGAATACAGATGTTGGTATTACGTAACACTATCGATTTTTGAAGAGGGTCGTTCTACACATTTTTTGGCTACCCGAGCAGCTGCAGTGTCTCGGTGAAGGCCGACTCAAGAAGCTTCAAGACTGGTCGACCACTTGTAACTACATAAATTATGACACCAAAAGAATACAAAGTTATTATGGAACTCTTGCTGGGTATATACATAAGGGTCTACGGACGGCTTAGAAGTTATAGTTACACTTGGCGATATTGTGGAGTGCGGATCAAGTGATTGTAGCGGATTAGTAGTAAGTGATTATTGTGTTGTAACTAGTGCGGTACTATAATAAGTTGACATTATCATTGCGTACGGACGAAGTTATTGTACGAGAGTACATTGTTGATTTCAAATTGTTATTTGTGACTAAATAAAGATTGTAATTAGTGAGTTCATTGGTGTTTGTATTTTGTTTCCACTGTACATCACGACGCTCCGTAAGACTGTCGTAACAGTATGTTGTGTGCGTGTGCGTGTGTTTGGTATTGTATGTGATTAGTGATTATAGATTTGCTTTCAGAGTTTTCCAATTCTCTTTATTTCCTAAATGACTACTACATTTTACTCTCAAAGTGTCTTCTAAATTTTCTCTCTCCAGAGGCAATAGACATTCAGCAATTGCTGTCATTAGCACATATAAATTTTAAAAGTTCTTTTCCAACTGTACTTAACGTGACTCTCGGCTGACGTAAATGAAATGTATTTACATAGAGAGGGTTAAGCGTTTAGACAATAGACAATAATAAATGTCACGACCAAAGGCGGTCTCTCTCTCTCTCTCTCTCTCTCTCTCTCTCTCATCGTTAACTAAGCGTTAGTTGGGATTAACGAATTTAAACTAGTTTATGGTTTGGAATCCATTAAACGTAGGGCTGAGCGAAACTAAAAACGAAACCACTAATGGTCGGTTGCAAACTTTCTCTAACCCTATATTTTATCAAACAACAAAGGCTGTGGGTACTTACAATTAGCCGATTATTATGTTAATAATGACGATCATGTCTGACGATGAGCTATGAAGCTTGAAACCGCTAATCGGAATAATATTTCTATAGTGGTGTGCAACAGTGATAATTTCAAAAGGGGTCGAGTTACAACTGAGAAGTCGCTTCTCTCTTTCATTTAATAGTAATTGGTTATTACCATAGTCGGTTCCCATAACACAACGTTTACTGGCACGTATTTGCTGAATTTTATGTTGCATTGTCGAAAATTGTAAAATTAATGTATTGAAAATATATGCAAAGTATAACGCACTCTTATAATGTCAGTGCTTAAGTCCATCATTACCGCGTCTCCTCCTATCGTCACTTCATCACCATCATCATCATCATCATCATCATCATCACAAGCGGTCGAAGGATGCTGAGAAATCGTTAGGGCTGAAGCCGTAGCAGCCTATTTTACTTCAAGGTCTCAATGAGGAAGTTCCTGATAGGTGCGGAATTCCGCGAGTGGTATGTACTACCACAAGAAGCCGGCAACAATTTTTGCACAACCGTTTTGTGAGGCGATAAGGCAATTTTTAAACTGAATTGGAGACAGCTATGTGTCTATTGAGATCCTGAAAAACCACATTTGATTATTCACACTGAAGTAAATGCTCCTCGTTTCCTCCCCATTACGGAAACATTGTGGAGTTCCTAATTGATAAATTTAATTAATGGATTAGCAGGCGAAGTTTCACTAAGTGGCCTGTGCGTTTACCACATCTCAGCCCAATGCATTTCTCAGTGTGGGAAATAATGAAAGATTGAGTTTATACAGAAAAAGTTTGGGATCTCGAACATTTAAAAAACGTATAAAATTTGAATTTGACAACTTATCGTCCCAGAAAATTAATGACGCTACATTGTTGTGCTTCTGTACTAACAAGATGTAATTTGTGCATTGAAAATGAACGGGGACACTTTTGAGAACCTAACGTAGCTAAGCTGAGCCATTGTTATGATATTTGATAGTCACCTATCTTCTTCTTCTTCTTCTTCTTCTTCTTCTTCTTCTTCTTCTTCTTCTTCTTCTTCCTCTTCTTCTTCAGCGGCACGACAACCCATTGCTGAGTTAAGGCCTGCTTTAACAACCTCTGCCAGTTGTCCCGGTGAAGTGCAGACAACTGACTGGCTGAGAAACTGATAGGTTTCTGCACATAAAAGAGTTTAACAGACGACATATTTAAATTCTTCGATCCAACCCCACTAGGAGGTCCGATCCACCCTGGAGGACCAGGAACTTTGATTTCGGGGTACTCTTCCCCTAGAGAGTTGCTTTCACCTCAGCTGACGAGCTCTCTCTGCCCGGTAGCAGTACGCTAACTGACTCAACCCATGTGTGCAGCCGTTGGGCTACAATAACTGACTCCGCCTCCACACAACACACTAGATGCACATCCTGCTGCCGTTTTGCATCATCCTGCCTGGTCAGGGCCAAAGATACCCCCAGACTGCCCTGACAGAACTCCCACATCTCGTTTGCTCACCGATCCACTCCGTCGAAGGGATTGGTTACCACAAACTTGGAGTGGATTGCTCGGAGTAACAGGGTCCACAGACGTGTAGATGAGAGTGGAGTTGGAGTAGATATGCTAGTGCATTTCTATTCAGATATCCATCTGCAGTAATTTTATAGTCAAGGTCAGGTTTTACAAAGCATGCTTGCCCGTCCTCGTTCAGTCTTTTCATTTCCTAGTATCGTATTAGTATATCGTCTAAAACCTGGTCTCTCCTGCGTCCACTATTCCACTTTCCGTTTACTAGCTCCTCCAGTGTTTCTGCCGTCACGTTACCTCCTGTTTACCGCACACAGAGTGTCAACCAATTTTTCTTCCTGCCCTTGATAATATAAAACACTGTCAGTTTCTTTCCTACTCTTCTAGACACATCGTCATTCATCACATTGCCCTTCCAGAAAGTCGTTTCCATCCTTCACCATGTCCGCGTATCTTGGACCTGTAACCTCCTCTCATCTTCTTTCTACAATGTCCAAGTTTCTGCCCCCTATAGGAGAACGTTCCAAACAGAACACTTCAATATCCTCTTTGTCAGTTGCATGTCTAGTGGCCCGCACAATGATGTCTTCTTTCTATCCAGGGTTTTTTTAACTAAGGCAAATTTTCACTTCATTTGTATGTTACGTGCAATGTGCATTAAATTGTGTGATGAGCTGCTGGGCCCAAACAGATGTAACACAAAAATTACTTTGACACCAATAACTGTAATGTTACATTGAATGCAACAAATAAGGCATAATAGAAAATATTTAGTACCAAGCTTTAGTGACCAGAATCAGCGTTGCTTTATTTTAGTAGGATGAAGATTTGCCTATTTATGTGCAAAAAAATAAGGCAGCCAGCGGACTAAATTTCATGCCGGTGCATCAATCAATATCAGTTAATTAACTATGTTAACAACTCTTACATACATGCTATCATGAACTCATTAATTATAAAAAAGTTTGTGTGCACATAAACGAATAAACTTGGTTCATTTTCTTTCTGTCTGAAGTGTTACAAACTTAGAGTTCCAGATGTCCTTTAATTAATAATTAATTAGTTTACTTGAAAGTACAAAAGGGTGTGTCCTCTGAAAGCATGATGTCGCCGACGATGTCGTGCGGGGCCTGCTGTAGAGACGTATTTCTTGGGTACCCTCACGAAGTGTAAGCCTCGGTCTCTTTACGTATGTGCAGGTTATATCAGCTATCGATAACTTCATGAAGAAAATCATAAACTGCTGGTACTCTTCGACGAACCCAATGCTTGGTATGTCAAGTTTCCAGCACAAAGGGCAGATTTGAAGAAAATTGGGTTCCTGACTCTGCTCACCCAATTGCAAGGTTGGACCCCAGTAGCAAGGACTGAGCAAAAAAACGTCGACCGGCTGAGTACTGAATTAGTTTCTTAAAGGAAAGGTGGGGGCGTGCCGTCGAACAACAACGAAAACAATTCTCAGAAGATTACACTACAAACCCGATACGATACGTCACGGACGCATCATTATTTCGATTAACAAAAACCACGACATACACGGTGTGGATGCCGAATAACTGCAGCATGTTGACTACAACCCATTCTCTTTCTGACTAAATACTTCATATATTTAAAAACTGTCAGTTATTGAATTTCATCATTTGCTATTTCAATGTACGCACTTGTACTCATTTTGCTTATAACCATGCTTTTTTCCTCTTCATCTTGTCGTTCAATCGAAATTCTTTACAACTCCTGTTATAATCTCTTAGCAAAAATGTATATAATAAAATTATTATTAAAGTTTTTTAATAACTTTTCGTCCTAAGAGAGTAACACTATTTAATTCTACCAACTCTAACTACATTTCTCCCATTCAAGGGATTAATTATTTCATACGTATTTTTAAAGTATTGCTTTTCGTGGAACTGATCCCGTACGGGAAAAATTGTTATAGACGGTACTGTAGTAAAACGCGTTAATAATTTTGAATACCTGGGCTACAGTGTGTCTTATAAAGCATGCAACGACGTTGTAAATAAGTTACCCGGTACGGGTAAGTTGATGGGAATATATTTGCTGAATGGATGACTGCCTCATCCCAAACAACTCTGGGACTATATGCCGAGGGGACGGAGAGGTGTGGGACGTCCAAGGAAGCGCTGGTGTGACCAGCTCTAATCTTTGTCTATTTCAGACCGGAACAAACCATCCTTGGTTTTATCCGTGAAGATGATGATGTTCATTTTTAAAGTATATATTAAGATCGTAGGAGACATATAACGATCCTGTCTTACACCTTTTCCAACTTTGATTTCTTTTGTTTTTTCGTTTCTAAGTGTGATGACAATCGTCTGATTTTAATAAATTCTTCAAATCTACCTTCTATCTTTCCAGTTTACAATATAATATACAATACTACTTATTTATACAACCGTTTTATACTTTACGGGTTTTAAAATAAATATTGTATTAATTTTTACAATTTTTTTAAAAATTTTTTCTTTAAAATTTCTGAGCGATTTAGGTAATCGGTCTCAGCCGCTTGGCATTGCTGGGCAGATTTAGTTGTTTCTGTTTCTTTTGGTTTGCTTTACGTGTGTGTTTTATATTGTTTATCAACCGGGATATTTATTGATTCATAATGTACGGCTTGTACTACCATCTTCTCTTTCAACTAAGGGTATCCTTAGCTAACGGAGACCTGCATTTTATATTTTGGCTGGAACTCTAGTCGTCTTTAACTAAATACCCTAGAAGTTTGTAAAGTGTATCGACATCTAATCTATATTGTTACTATTAAGGATAATCAAGTACTTTCTATGTCCTTTTTGTTTCATCCAAATTATGTGCGTTACCCGACAGTTTGTCAACCTTATCGTCAGCAAAGAAACTCGTGTTCCGCAGCTGTTTTCCGCATACAACACATTGTTACGACACTACACAACATGATACGTGTTCCTCGGCTATTCCAGCTGTAATGTGTGTGTGCGCGTACGTATTGCTGCTACTATGTGATGGTAGAAAATTACGTGACACTTGTCACGCGTCCGCAACGAGAGTTTTCCAGATAATACCGGTCCGCGCGCGTTGTGTTCAAGGCCGCAATCAATTACGTTCTAGTGTTTTCTAGGAGACGCGTATTATGGAATATGCTGGAATCTCAGTGGGGTATAAACACAAGACTTCAGCGGCGCTTAGTTTATTATTATGGCGAAGTGTTATATGTTTTATAATTGTGCGAGACTCATTAACATTATTATTGCGTGTTAACAAATTTTATTTGTTTTGTTACAAGAGACTATCTTATTGATTACAAACTGTTTAATTACGATAATTGAAGCTAGTGAAGAGTGACTTAATTGGTGTCTTGTATTTATTTTTCCACTGTACCAAACGACTATCAGTAGACCGCTGCAGCATATATTGTTTCAATACAAAAGTAAAAAAATAAAATAAAGCTTAGCTAAACATGGTGTTAACGCGACAATTACTACTGTAACACACAGCAGTAACTGTCATAGACAAACAGACACGTAAACAAAACTGTGACAACAGCCATAAACAAAAATATGACAGTTGTCACGTTGCGGTGTAAGCGCCTGTCAGCGACATTTGTTGGCTAGAGTTAACGCCGGCTGCATGTGTTTCCACCCACTGTTTAGTTTTAGTTTTATTGTCTTTTACATTTAAACATTGGCGGACAACGGAAAGGGTACAATTTTGAATATTAGTCAAAGTGTGAAAGTTATAGTTTCGTGGAATAAAGGTTACATAGGACAAAAATTGAGATCAGACTTTCGAGAAAGGCTGACTAAGTCATATTCGAAATAAGTGCACTGAATATCACACTGTTGGACAAAAATGTAACAAAAAGCGATGTAAAATGTTTATACAATAAAAACATAAGTAACACCTTAAACCTGAGGTGTGAGCTATAAAATTACAAACAGAAGAAGTCTTTAATGCGACACAAATAGATTTTTGAAGCTGGTCTTTGAGAGGACTTACAGAAGACCAAATACAGAGTTCTTGAGATGGTGGGTAGTAGATGGTCTGCGGCAGTATTCATTCGGGCTCGATTTTCTGCTCTCCTCTTCGTATTAACGAAGCTCCCTTAACCAACATCTTCCATGATTTACTGGACGTATTACAGACGTAGATTTCCTGTGTAACTCTTTCCTTTTAGCGGTGTGTCTAGTACAGCTGTAATGAAGAGAACAAAACATGCCAACAAACTATACTAAGTCTTCCGTGCGCAGCTACCTAATATTTTCTTTGTATTGGCCATCTAAGGACCACATGCCAATTACAATTCATTACTCTTTGTTATTTTCTTTTCCTCCAATATTCTTTCATCTCTTCACTGTCTCTTCTTCCTGTCTTCAGTCGACTTTGAACCTGCGTTTTTCTCTCTCCTACACGGGACCTCTTCCATTTTTAACACTTTTGCCCCCCAAAATTGCTTTTTAATTGCTTCTTCTGCGTGTATATTACCTTTTTCTACATTTTAAACTTCTTTAATTCAACTTGATATTGACTTCTTCCCCCACAGATATTTGAACCTCTGCTTTATTAACCTATTGTCGTCCAGTGTATTGCAAGAGTACAAACAGTAATGATGCTGTGCATTGCCCAAATAAATAAAATAAATAATAAAAATGAATAAATATAAATTAATAAACATGATTCAGATTGCATAAGCTGAATCGTAGTAAAAATAGGGAGTACAGAATTCATGCATGGACATGCAGTTTCGACACACCTGTCGCTAGCGTTGTGTACGTGCGAATTTTGTTAGTGTGTGTGAAACCTGTCCGTTCCTGAAATGTAACCAACCCTTTGTAGAATAGTTATAAGTTTATTGTTAATTATAAGAAAACTATATACGATAAGATAAAACAAAAGACACCAAAGTGTGTAGAAATTATAGATAAATAAAATGTTAAAAAACCATACAGAGGTGACGAAAAGTGCAATTACTATACGTAAAAAATGAATAATTGTTTTTGTGAATACCATAAAGAAATGCAATATACGTATAGTAAACACATATAAATTAGTGAGCGACTGAACATCGAGTGAGGTGAAACAAACTTCGTAATTCGCGAAAATAGGCGAAAATATTGAATTGAACCAGAGTGGGGGGAGTGACGCCTCGACAGAATCTGACAAGTTGAAAAGTGTTCAGACAGGAATTTTTGCACGACCTGACTATAAATACCAGGTCGCGCTAATAAAGTTTCTTCTTCTTGATTCAACCATTGCCGCAGGAGGCTATGTCAGTCGACGACACAAATTCACAATAATCGTAGGAGTCAGAGGATCAACTAGCTATACAGCCAGAGCTGCAAAATACATACGATGAGGTCTATGGACACACCGGCAGCATAGGACGTGAGACGAGACGACTATTAATCAGCACACACGACCAGAGGACCAGGAACACACACAGAGGACACGACCAGAGGACCAGAAACACACACAGAGGACACGACCAGAGGACCAGAAACACACACAGAGGACACGACCAGAGGACCAGAAGCACAGGCAGAAGACACGACCAGAGGACACGGAGGACGTACAGATGAATAACCACGTCAAACGAGGTGATAAAAAAACATTTAATTACAGACAGTTGAAAGACACTAATTAAAGTTTGAATGGAAGACATTCAACCAATATTAAAATAAATAAATGATACATAAATGTAAAAGCAGTAAAAATTAGAATAATATTTCTTGTATCAAATTTAGAATTTAATAACGTAAATGATAAGAGAAATAAGTAATTTCTGAATTAACGTAATTAGTAAAGTCTTTGATGATAAAGAAAAAAAATGCATATGCAGTAGAAAGTAAAACAAAGTCATATAAAAGAAGTTTGAATAGAAGTAAATTCATTTTTTTGAAGCTAATGAATCACCAATTGCAAAAATATGAACACACCATGAGTAAGCCGAGAGCAAACTAAACATTTTAAAGTGTTGTAACCTATCGAGTGGCTGCTAAGCTACAACTGTTTGTTTGACGTGGTTCCGGAGGTGAAGTTGAATCATTAGAAAGAACCGTTCTTCTTGAAGACAATTTATTGTGATTAGCAAAATACAAACGAACTTTTACAAGTTACTTTATACAACTCTTCTTGACAAACTATAAGTCAGTTAATTCAATTACTGTTTTAAACTCGAAGTACCTTCAGTTACTAGTACTTAGTTCACAAACTAATTTAACTACTTTTAGTTACTTCAAAAATTACAAAGACAACTATTGACAACATCTGGTTTTCCGGCTCTCTAAGAACACCTTCCAACACAGATCAAAGTCAAAATAAAAATGAGAAAAGATGCGTAAGTTCTCTCCGACCTCTTACACAATCAGATCTGACTTCTCCAGCGAATGCTAGAGTTTTTATAGTACATCATCGTGGGTGTAACACTTAGTTTTAGTGGTGGGACTGTTCCCTCCTCTTAATTCTAAAAACTTAACTATGATAGGCTAAAACTAGTTGAAGTAAGGGTAGTTTCATACAATTTTTATAAGACTTTCTATTATTCGTCAAAGACTGTATCACGTGACCCTACGTCACGATTTGGGGGTGCTTTACTACTTTAGATTAAAAGTTCTCACGGAATAAAACACCTGCTTTCACCAATGTTCACACGGAGTACACCTGGCTTCACACTTGTGACCCATTACTTGACTCCCTCAAAAGGATATCAACTTTGTGGCGGTGTTCTGTCTGGAACTTGTCACCATTAATTCTTATTTGATGCGTCTCGCCAGATTCCCTACGATTATCACTTCCTGGACAGTCACGCTTATTGAGAAAGAGGGTGAGGTACCATTCACAAACCCTGGGAAAATTCCCTAAAACTATTTTTATGTTCAAAACATATGGTACAGTCTCGTATACACACCTGACACCTGTCTCTGTTTCTCCACACAACTAAGAATTTCTTATATTCTCACTTCTAAGTAACAATTATGCTACAAGTACAGTAAGTACAATTGACAATTACAACAAATGTAATTACAATTAGATAATAAGTGTTGTATGTAACTTATGTATGTAATTTGTTAGCAATAAGTTATGTACAAAAACTTTGTACAAACGACTTAATAATGAGATATTGTTCAATATCCGATATGAGAGATGTTGTTTAAATAAATAAATAATGGAACGATTTTAAACGTAAATAACGTATCATCCTCTTATTACGATTACAGCCATGAATTCAATACACCATATATAAATGCATTTAAATTGGTTAACTTGCGTTGTATAAATAATTGTCTCTCAAAATCATGAGGCTACACAAGTTAAATTCATTTAAATAAACATCAATTTGTTATGTAGTAAATTGGCGCTCCAAAAATCGTGGGGCTCCACAAATTTAAATAAATATTTAAGTGCAATTTGTTATGTTATAAATGTCCAAAAAATAATAGTCTTCTTTTTCTCATTGTTTCTGTTATATTTTCTATACTTTGATATATTTCTTCATTACTTTTTAATTTTCAACCTTCTGAAGTTTTTCGTGGGCCTAATATTTTCCTAATAATTCGTCTTTCCAATATTTCTAGTTTGTCTAAATTAGAACTCAATGCTAGACATTCACTTACGTATAGGCGTTCTGGCTTCACTACTGTACTGTAATGCCTTATTTTCGCATTTTTAGATATGCACTATGTATTGTAAATATCTTAGTTATACCATATGCCTAATAATTTTACCTCATAATATACCTAATAATACACCTAATAATTTTATTTTAAGTTTATTTTTATTGCAATCTTACTTTTCTCTTTCTATTAATTAAAAGTATATCACACTTGATTTGTTTTAACTAATTTTATACCAGTATAGTGTGTAGCGCCCGCCACTATTTTAATAAAATGTTTTATGCTACAGCAATTACGTAACGCTCTCGAAAAGTCGAGAGTGTCTCGGCTAGCCGAGTAGGTGCAGTGTCACGGTCAAGGCCATGAACTAAAGTAGCTTCCAGACTGATCGCACTCTTGTAGCTACGGAAATTATGTTGGGAAGCGACCAGGAGTATGGAAAATTATTCTGGAACATCTGCGGTATCTATATAATCATCTACGGCCGGCTTGTTAGTTAGTTAAGAAGGTGAGTTAAAACGTTCGCGGAGCGTCATCTATAGGTCAGTGGTAGAACAAAAATCTTTCGTGTGCTGCAAGACGTTTAATTCGCGTGAATACCAGTTAATTTCCAGATATATCTGTCAATTCATTCATTTTTACCAGCTGTTAGAACTGTTCCAGTCACACGTGTTTTAAAATGCACAAAATCAAATATCGTGTTGTGATGGATTCTCTGTTAAAAACGTTTAACGCCAATGGAAAATCAAAAATAAATTGCAAATGTGTTAGGAGATGCTGAGCCTTCAGAAACAACAGTAAGTAGGGCACTCTCGAGTTTAAACGTGGTCGTACAAGCACTGTAACCCAGCAGTGGACGTACAAAAAGTGCAACAAAAAATGGCATTATTGAAAAAATTTCGTAGGTTGTTGGAAGACCGCAGATTGAGGAATGGATAACGTTGGTGAAATCATAGGCATCTCATATGAGCGTGTGCATCATACTTTAACTCAAGAACTTGGTGTGAAAAAGCGTTGTGCAAGATGGCTGCCGCATCTGGAGTTGTATTTTTTGGGTTGTCCACGTTTTCAAGGCTCGTCCGACCACGTTTAATCTAAAGTGTCTTCTTACAAACCGTTGGTTTTAAAGTCGCAGCATTTCTTGACACATTTACAGTTTTGTTTTGAATTGTTGTTGGCGCTAAAAGAATTTTTAACAAAGAATCATTCCACAATGTTTGATTTTGTCCGTTTTTCAAAACACGCACGACACATCGATTTTAAGCAGCTTCTAAACAATGAATAAATTGTCAGATAGATTTGGATATTAACAGGAGTCAACATAAAATACAAATCTTGCAGCACACGAAAAATGTTAGTTTTACCACTACGCTACAGATGTCACTCCGCGAACTTTTCAACTGACCCTCGTAGTTGCAACTGGCAATATTGTAGTGTGCGGATCAAGTGATTATTGTGTTAACTAGTGCGGTATTGTAATAGTTGACATTTATTATTCCGTGTGGATAAAACTAATTTAAATTATTGTATGAGAATACCTTGTTGACTTCAAATTGTCATTTGTGACTCATTAAAGCTGTTAATTGGTGACTTCATTGGCGTCTGTATTCTGTTTCCACTGTACAGTACGGCGATCAGTAAGCCCGTCATAACTACTTCCTTGTTGACACTTTTCTATTTAAGACGAATGATTTGATACTTTGTGGTTATCAGTTACTTGATTTGGAGTTATCAACATTGGCACAACCATTTTACCCATGTGGTAAAATACTAACTAAACGGATGGCATCCTACTTACAGATGTGGGTACTTATAGGCACCAGCCGATTCCAGCATATCAACAGTGGTGTCATTAATAATATTAGTCCAGTAAATTTATTTTGTTAAGAGCGGTGTCGAGTACTCAGCTCATTATTAAATATAAATTGTTTTGCCCGCCGCATAACGCTGTCTGAAACGATGCCAATATATTCTGGTTAGAAGAACGCCCACCACATATTCGCATTATGCAAAAATTATTGCCCCACGTTATGGGGACCATAAAGAACGTGAAAAACGGTCTGTTTGCGTCCTGGGACCTTTGCGCATATATATTTATATTACGCGAAGATGCGGAATAACCCTCTCTTAAACGTGTTTTGGTTTTCATGGAATACAAAAATGTATATATAGTCACATGTAGCCTTAACGTGATTTGATCTCCGATATAACACAATGCAAAAACAAGAAATACATGTACACCCACCACAACATAAAATGTCAGCATTCTATTTCCTATTTAACAGCGTGTACAAAATACGCCTAAACAAACAAGAAACAGACAAAGAAATAAATATATTATACCAAATTACTTATAAAAATCGACACAACAAAGACACTGTAAACAAAAAAATAAAAATAAAATCAAATAAAAAATAAATACTGAACAATTAAGAATTAATCAAAATGAAAACACATAAATAATAACATCAATAAAAATGGGTCACATTCACATATAGATAAGTAATAAATTAACAAAGCTAACAAAACTATTTAAAAACACAGACATTGAAATAGCATACAAAACTAATAAATGTAACTTATGAAAACTAAATAACCCACACAACAAAGATAATACAACATCTAATGGTATATACAAAAGATAGTTAGTCGCTGCCAATGCGTTTCTGTCGTTACTGCTACATTGCACACTCAAGTCAATAGTGATTCTGCAAAAGGCAGATGTAAATAAAATTACCGCGAAGAATGACCGAATTGAGTTTTTAAGAATAGCCAAAGGATGCTCACGATTAGATATGTTTTGCAATAAGGTTATACGGAGTGAGCTGACGCTGTTCAATTTGTGTTGATGTTTAGTCAATGTCCATGGTTTGAGAAAGTTGATGAACATAAGACTAGATTAGGGGAATGTATTCTTCACAAAGGAAAGGTCTGTATAACGAAGGCTGAATATTTTTATGATCCATGATCTACAGAGCAGTCGTAAATTAGACATGAACACAAAACGATGATTCGATTTTAATTCAACTTAATACATTTTTGTAAATAATATCAACTTAAATTTAAAACGTGTGTAATGTTTATGTGGAGCACACGACGTACACACCCTCTACATTGAAAGAAAATAATTGCTTTAAGATTGTAAAATATTTGTCTGTTATAGACTTAATTCAACACTTTTATTATAGTATAACACGAACAAATGGTTTAATTGCAGTAAAATATAAGAAAACTAATAAACAGTAAAGAATTTTTTGGAGGGAGGAGCAGTTAAAACTTTCAGGAAATTTGTAGAAATTGTTGCAAAATATTCTTTATTTAGTATTTTTTTTTTTTGTACTGGCCATCTAAAAACCACATGCAAATTTTAATTCTTTATTCCTTGTTCTTTTCTTTTTCCCTAATATTGTTTCATCTTTTTACTATGTCTCTTCTTCCTGTCCTCAATCCACTTTGTGCCTGCGTTTTTATCTCTCCTAATCTGCACTCATTCAATTTTTAACACTTTTGCCCATATAACTTCTCTTTCAATTGCTTCTTCTGCGTTTATATTATTTTTTTCTAAATCCTTTTTTACTTCTATAATCCAATTTGATGTTCTTTTCCAAAATCTAGTATTTTAATTATCGTATATATTATTCTTGCTGTTATTTCATCTGGTCTATTTGTTTTCCTTTATTCAGTTACTTTAATTGTTATATTTGGTTTTAAATTTTTATGTTAATAAAATTATGGTTTTGGATGACAAAGAACGTATAGCCTACGAAGAGACATTGCTTTGAACACAGTCATTAGCCTACAAGGTACAGTCCACGTGTTGGACAGCACTGGTAGTCTCTGTCGTAACCGCTACATTGCACACGTCGGTCAAAAGTGATTCTACGTAGTTACAATACGTATTGCTGCCTACTGACCTTGCCGCGTGCTGTAACATCCTCTATCTCTCTCCCACACATACACACACCCTTCCTCTCTATCTGTCTACTAATGTTTCTCCGTCTTGGTCTATCTTCACATCTATTTCCACTCTCCATCAATCCTTCTCGCGTTCTCATACTACAAAATAGTTTGACTTCATGGTAATTCTGTAAACTACTAATTACGTTTCAATTTCATCATCATCATCATCAGCTTCACAACACGGCATAGCCAAGGTGCTGCTCGTTCCACCTTTAAAGAACCTCCGGCCATCTCTTTATGAGTCTACTCACAAACCTGTGTCTTATAGTTTTGTATTTCCAGACCTGTTTGGCCAGTCTGGAATCTGACATTCTTTTATGTGTTCTTTCCAACGTTGTTTGTAATCTTTTAACAGTCCATTCAAGTAATACACTTTTTACTCTTCTCTTGTGGCCTCATTCCTAATACGGTCAAGTTTAAATAACCTTTAATTCCTCCTAATAACGCCATTTCCAAGGTCTGTGTTTTACAACGTTTTAAATTAAAATTTAATTAATTTCTGTACCAGCACTACTACGATGCGATATATTTAAAACTAGTGCCGTTTCTCAGTTTCCAAGGCTCAAAACGTCTCCGTTGCTTCAGTCTCGTTCGTCGAATCACTGCATGTCATTGCTTTATCCACTCCTTTACTTTGCACGATTT
The DNA here is from genome assembly GCA_034769895.1 of Magicicada septendecula. Taxonomy (NCBI): domain Eukaryota; kingdom Metazoa; phylum Arthropoda; class Insecta; order Hemiptera; family Cicadidae; genus Magicicada; species Magicicada septendecula. The sequence continues at coordinate 353,018,994 of CM068373.1, forward strand.
TTTTCGGGTTCCTACCTTTATACACCGGGTTAGTTTCTAGTAGTCAACATTGTTCATTACCAACAAAGGTCGGCCTTTCGTTTCCATAACTATTATTTATTTAGTCAGTATCTAATCGTCCCCTTTTTTTATTTACATCCTCATTTTATCCAAACTTGTTCAGCTTAATTACGGCGTCCATCAATCTATATCTAAAGCCTTTAGTCCATTATGATTTTCTAGAATATATTTCTCGTATATATTCATCTCCACTGCGTGTGCAGTATGATAGTAGATAGTATCATTTGCATTTTTATATACACAAATCTTACGTGTTTTTTACATGTTTTTTTTAACGACAAGAACCTCGGAGTTACAAACACATGATTAAGAACAAAAGACTGAAGCAAGTAAATTACTTAATATATTAGAATAAGTAATTAGTAAAGTTGTGTTTGTGGTCACAAACAGAAATAACATTGTTGCACAACACTATAGTCAAAATTTTCCGATTAACGCTTTCAAGCTTAACAGCTAATCATCAGATTTATACAATAATGCCATTATTAATACATTTTCTGATTTTCCGATATTATAAGCATTATTGTATATTTCCAATCTAATGATAAGCTTGAAAGCGCTAACTAAACTTTACGCTCTATTAGTTTTACTTAGATAAGTGAATACATTATTAACATATACATAAACATATCATACATAAAACCTCCTGTAGAATTTTTATCAAAACTAAATACAGTTAAATATAAACAAGAACTTAAATTAAATTGTACGAAACAAGAGTCGCTTAAATTTTGTTTTACCATAGTAACACATTGGTTTAACTACGAATTTGAAAACTGATTGCAGTTTACCGAGTTGGGCGTCATAGTATTATACACATTAGGTGACAGAGTTGAAAATAAAAGCAAAGAAAAAATACATAATACGCAAGTGAGGAAATAAGGTTGGGAGACATGAAAGGAAAGGTTACATTGAAAAAATAGAGAACGAAAGACTGCCTAAACTGTCAGAAACAAAATGAAACAAAGAAGAAACGGAACTGTCCCAATATCCGTATCCGCACTACATATTCAACGTTTTTGAATATACGACCTTATCGATATACTACGATGTCTACTAATTGTAAATAAGAAGTCCTCATATTGTAAATTGTTTCATTTCTTAATGTAAAGCGACAATACATGTTTTTTTTTCATTTATGAGTTTAAGATAATAATGCTTTCCGGTTTTTACCTTACGTTTAAAGAAATAAAAGCCATGGTTAGGAAAATATGACATTTAATATGTCCACACATAGTTTGAAAGGGAGAAACATTCAAACCAAAAACATAGTGTATTTTTAACAAAAAACAACAACACAAAATGTAAAATGAAAAACACAATTATTATTTCTAATTAATAACATCATATATTAGAAGATTAAAACCAAAAAACTACGTTTAAAAACAAAAAAATAAAAACTGTGTAGAAAATAAAAAAAATTAGAGTGTGTGCTTAAGACCGCACGGCAGAAGTGAAAACTTCATTGGCAATCGCAATCAATTTATATATATAGTAAATAATATTATGTATTATGTAGTATTATTATGGATCGTATTAGTAGAATAAATGAGAAACAAGTCAGAAATTAAAGTTATTATTTATTTAATTCTATATAAATCAAATTATTTATTTTCGTTTTCGTATTCTACAAAGGATACAATCGGTTTGTGATAACTAAAATAAGAAATAAATACTTTCGATTGAATTTTACTTATATATCTAGAAAAAACTCCATCAATTGTAGTTCCGTATTTTGTTGTACTTTCATTTTTATTATTTGACATATTTAAATCCAATGTGATCTTTAAAAAATCAATTAAAGGCTTTGATGTTTCTTGTGAAAAATCGATATTGAAATCTCCACTCAAGATCATAGGTAATTTATCTAAGTTCCGATTAAGCAAAGCAGACCCTGCTGTTGTATAAATGAGTAAATTTTCATGGATGAATTCAATTATTTTATTTACACTTTGATTAGGTGAGATGTAAATGGCAACTATTATGATAAGTAGTCCATTTTCTGCTTCACATTTTGCAACACAAATTTGTCCAATAGATGATTCATTAAAACTATATGATTGAGAATTCCTAAATGCTACATCCATCTGTGAAGTTATAATGTTTGTCGTGTCTCTATTACTTTTATATATGGCTACTCCTGCAGCTCGGCACTGAGGTCGCTTAAATTTAGTAACACAATGGGAATTTGGGATATCGATGTTTTCTTCGTTGTTCAACCATGTTTCAGATAAAAGCAATATAGTTGAATTTTGAGCAACACCGTCATCAAGATCCAGGACATGTGCGCGAAGACTTTGACAATTTAATGAATATATTGATATTCCATTTCTGTTGGAAATAAAGTCTTTTAACACAGAAGTAATTGTTTGAAGTCTGTTCAGTGATAACCTTTTAAATTCAGTTTGTAAGTCAGTGACAGATGTAGACTCTCTTCGGCCGTGAAAGAATGTGCGATTGTTATTTTTAGTTACAATGTGAAGCCCTTCGATGCGCGTTACTCTTGATAATGCAACGTATACTAATTGTTGAGAATGTGTTTTTTCATATTCATAAACAACTTCATCAAAAGATGCTCCTTGTGACTTGTGAATTGTTACTGCGCATGCAGACACGACTGGAAAATGATTACGCTTGGCGTTTATAGTTTTATTATTATTTAGCGGTACGGTACATGATCTTCTAGCGATTGGAACAGCATTCTTACAAATTTTGTGATCCACCATGTATCCCGAAATTTTGCTCCGAATTTTTCTTCCAACTTTTTCTGCATTTGGAAATATAATCCAAACTCTGCTAACTTCACCACCATCATCATAATCTATATGGCACAATTTTCCTACAGCACCGTTTGCTAATCCATCGGAAACATCGACATTAGTCGTTAACATATAATATTTGCCTAATACAAATATTATTTCATAAGGCAATCCTCCTGTATCAATTGTCGACATTTTATGCAACTTTTGTTTCACGAAACTTTCTTGTTCAACATTATGGCAGCCCGTATACGTATCTTTTGCAATGGAAGTTACCTTATTTTCTGCTAAATTCAATATGGCATTATTATAATTTTGAACAGCTACATTTGATAAAAAGAGACGAATTCCATGGGGACAAGCAACATCAGCTTCTTCTTTGCTAACGAATCGCGATTCAATTAAAGTCAATTCGTCCGAGTTCAGTTTTTCTCCATTGCCAATTTTTGTAAGCGCATTGGAAAACATTAAGTTTGCTTGCCTCATAACTTCTGTAAGTTCATAAAATTTCAAGCCGTGCCACACTGTCGGCCCTGTCATTCTGCGTTTGATTTGCTTATAAATCGGTGTTGCTCTGACTGGAGGTAATTGTCTCAAGTCACCAATTAATATCACGTCTAAGTCGCCAAAATTTTTTGTAAAATTACCTGTAATTTGTTTCAGACGTAAATCAATTTGTTCTAGAAGTTCTGCGCCAATCATACTTACTTCATCTATTATGATTACTCTGACATATTTAAATAAAGACCTGTATTGATGTGCGACTTCTGTACTTAGTGGTAACAACTTTGATAAAGATATTTTCAAAGCTGTGTGAACAGTTGTGCCATCTATTGCTACAGCTGCTTTTCCTGTCGATGCACAAGTTATATAGGCATTGCAATACCCATCACTATCAGAAAACCGATTATATATTTCCATCATAAGCTTTACAACAAAAGTTTTACCACATCCAGCTGGTCCAGTAAAAAAAATCTGTAAAGGACTATTATCATTAGATAATAATTTGTTGATTACATGTAATAGCAGAGCCTTTTGTTTTTCATTAGCCATCCGCATAGCTGTACAAAAATTCGCACTAGACATAATATTTTCCTTTTTTTTTGCAATAGCGCCAAGCTTATGTAGAGAAGCTAATCGAAGATCGCTATTTATTTCCGCATTTGGATCATTATACAATTGTTCGAATGGATTTGGTTCCGGATATCTGTTGGCATTATCTCGTATTTCATCCTCATCTAGAGAAGTTTCCTCTCGGCATAATTCTCTACAAATTTGGATAGTTTTATCAATATTTATATTTGACTCGAATTCTTTCCTCCTTTGCAAGATTATGTTCTCATTGTCATCATAGATGGAAATAAATTTCATCTCCGCTAATATTTCTACTTCTTCACTTCGGAATGGTAAATGGATAGTCACCATTTCACGCTTATATTCCTGGAAATCACTGGACATGTCGTAATTTCGATACCGAATTATCCTTGGTTCATTCCGTTCAATAAATTCTCCATTTTTATTTTTCGTGTATTTGGATACAAATTGAGCTAATGTTACACTCTCTAAGTATTCTGGTCTTTTCTCATACTTATCGAACCAGTTTTCCTTCCATATGTCCGTACAATCATCCTCTAATTTACTCAACTCTTCTATAGTTTTTCTTATTCGCTGACGTTCAATTGGCCAAACCGTTGGTATATATACGATACTTAATGAAGATTTGCACATAGGCTCTCGCAGTAAATACCAAGCAGCTTCTTGACTTGTGATCTCTGTATGATTTAATATATTTACACTAATCTTTTTAGTTATTTCAATTATATCAAATTCCGGATGTTCATTCATTGTTTCGATTATTTTTCTTTGTAAGTGACTCACTCCTCTATTTGTTTTATTTATGTACTCTACTACATAAGCTGCACATGAATATTCTTCTGTAATGAATTGAAAGTCGGTATTAGATTTAACAATATTTAATATGAATGGATTTAACGGATTATGCCACTTTTCACTTGGATCTCGTTTTACGAAAACCTTTGGTTTAGTTATTCCTGCTCTGATAATATTGTAGTATTCATCATCCGAATTTATACCATTGCGACTGTAAAAATCGCCTATATCCACAAAATCTTCATTTTCCAGTGATACTCTTATTTGTGCATATCGTTTCCGATAGTTGATAAATCCTTCTTCTGTATCTTTCATTGGACATAAAATCATAGTTTTTTTGCATGGCATAAATGGAGCTTCAAATCTACATTTTTGTGCTTTATTTGAAGTGATTTTTTTAAAGCAGGTAAATGTATGCTTATGCGTTTGAAGTTTAATATTTCCCGATGCTTCCGATGCCGAAACCGATATTAAAGCATCAATGAGTTCAATAGCTTTATTATAATCCTCATTAAGTGCATCATTCGGAGCATTATCAAGCCATGCTAAGATGTGCGCATAAGGACTGCCCCGATGCTGAAATTCAATACGCTTGAAGTAATGGAGAACTCGAAACTTACGGAAAGGAGTACATTTTTTTGATTAAAGAATATTCATTATGACATTGACTAATTTGTTGAAATATATAGCGCAAGTTACAGCGTCTTCATTGATCAGCGTACTTTTCACCATGAAGTGTAATTTTGCTACTGCTTCTTTTGTAATAGAATCGTGTTTGTTCAATTTGTACAATAGTTGTAGTAAATCAGGCCACCCGATTTCGTTAACACTTATTGTGAAAAATACAGTTGGCTTACCTAATTGCCTGATCATAGCGAATAAATCCTTCTTCTTTTCAGACCAATACCAGGTAGAATTAGGTATTGACCGTAAAAAAGCGAGATTACTTTCGATGCAACCATGAATATAGTCCTCGGATTGTATTTGCTCTTTAGTAACATTTGAATTTTTCCCTACATGCTTAAAAGCAACTCTGAGTGAATCCCTTACTCTTATTCTTATGATTTTCATTGCCATGTATAATAAATGATGAGGCGTTACTCCTCGTCTATCAGATCGTCTCAATTCGCTGGTTGCCATCATGAATGGGGTAACTGTAATCCCTTCACGGAACTGACGGAATTGGCCTAAGTAAATAGAAGGAAATGATAATTCTTCAGCGTGTTCATCAAATAACAAACTTATAGGCACGTTATTTTCTCCTGGGGCTATATTTAAATACAGGTCATCATTCCACATTACTGTTTGTTGCTGAGCTAATAAACTCTCTTCAATGGGAATATTCTCAGTAAATTCATTCCTATAATTTTCATCATGTTTATCGCTATCAACTCTATCGTCATGTAAATTATCGAAGAATTGTTCATCTATTGTAATATCATATGTTCTATACAGTGGAGTATTTACTAAGTAACGCAGCCATTCTTTAATAGTTCGTTTATTAATCAACCCATGTAAAAAACTTGATTTGTGTATCTTTTTTCGTTTGATGTGTATATAGATGCAATGATCATCACTGATATTCCTCGGTAAGTAATTCACCATAGTGTTGATTTCTATGGGAACATTAATAATTTGTCCATAAATTCCGTATTGACCATGGATATTCCGGAGTCTCCTTATTTGCATAAACGGAATCCTGGGAGAAATCAGTCTTTCTGATACTAAATCTAATGGACAATTTAGTAAATTACTTGGAATTATAGGATATTCAAAACCGTTGTATACAGCCATTGAGGGAATAGATTTTTTCTGGATACTAGTTCGGCAAGTTGAACAAACTGCGATGGAATGTTCATCGACGTTTGGGAGAAATGTCATCACGAACTTCATACTTTCATTATTCAAATTTTTTAAATCATTCTTGAACCATAATCTGTCACAAAGTTTGCAAACATGTCCAAAACTATTTTGTGTAAACTGTCTATGAAATTCCGTGTGGGCACTACTGTGTCTTGCATAAGAACTGTATGTCGATGATCTGTTGAATTGAGAAGTGGGAGCAACCGATGCATGTGCTTGAACTTGTAGTGGCGGTGAATTGTCATCAATGTTTATTTCGCAATTTTCTTCGTCTGGTAGTAATACGCAACTTCGTTCATTTGCTTGTATTACATTATTGGTTCTTCGTGAAGGTCCTGCACAATTATTCTCCGAGTCACTTAAATTTACTGAATAATCATTGAAACAATTGGAATATTCATATTTGCGGATGTTCCTGGAATCTGTGAATTATGAATAGTGATTCTCCGATCCTTAATTGTGAGCTCCGGATCGCCGTGTGATGGTCCGGGAATTTGTGTATCATCAATCGCATGTTCAATTTTTTTTTATGCTAGAAAGTCGTTTCTTATCACGATATCTTTTAGAGCGTTCCCTTGATAATTCTCTTCGTCGTTCTAACGTATTTTGCTGTATTTGTTCATTATCGTATTTGGGTTCATTTTGGGAGAGTAATTCCTGCTGCTGAGCTTCTTCACGCTTTTTTTACGATGTTTTTTTAAGCATGCATTAGCTAATTTCCTCTTTCGTTTTAATTCGTCATCGAGTTTGTTGTTTTGATCCATCATCGATTTTGCAATCTGAAAAAGACAGTATTCAAACATTCATACCTCATATTATTATTACTCATAAAAATAACTTGTGTCTCAAACATATTTATTTTTGAATATGGGAAAGTAAAAGTTAACAGAGAATAAAAGTTAGGTTAATTTTTAATTATATTATATATACATATATTTATATGTATGCATGTATGTATATATATGTATATATAAACGTGAAGTGACTTACCTATACGAACGAATCACTCTTTATAATAATAATATTTATTTAATATGGGAAAGTAAAAGCTAACAAATAATAAAAGTGAGGTTAATTCTTAATTATATTATATATACATATATTTATATGTATCCATGTATGTATATATATGTATATATAAACATGAAGTGACTTACCTATACGATCGAATCACTATTTATAATAACAATAACAATAATTATGTTTTTTATAATGTTTAATGTTTATAATGTTTTTTCAATATATAATATTAGCACGATAAACCACTAACTACACACACTAACCTCACAATGTAAACCAAATAATTGTTAAAATAATTATTATTACGTACCAATAATAACTATTAAATTAATAATGACAATTATTACGTATTAATTGAATATACTAAACACAGCGACACAACACGAAGAGCAGCGAAGAGAATAAAAGTTAGGTTAATTTTTAATTATATTATATATACATATATTTATATGTATGCATGTATGTATATATATGTATATATAAACGTGAAGTGACTTACCTATACGAACGAATCACTCTTTATAATAATAATATTTATTTAATATGGGAAAGTAAAAGCTAACAAATAATAAAAGTGAGGTTAATTCTTAATTATATTATATATACATATATTTATACGTATGCATGTATGTATATATATGTATATATAAACATGAAGTGACTTACCTATACGATCGAATCACTCTTTATAATAACAATAACAATAATTGTGTTTTTAATAATGTTTAATGTTTATAATGTTTTTTCAATATATAATATTAGCACGATAAACCACTAACTACACACACTAACCTCACAATGTAAACCAAATAATTGTTAAAATAATTATTATTACGTACCAATAATAACTATTAAATTAATAATGACAATTATTACGTATTAATTGAATATACTAAACACAGCGACACAACAGCGAAGAGCAGCTGACTGTATCTTTCTCGCTCGGGTACACTCGGCGGTCCCGAGTTCACCCGATCGAGCCTTTCACCGTTCAGCAGAGAAGAGCAGCTGTCTGTATCTTTCTCGCTCGGGTACACTCGGCGGTCCCGAGTTCACCCGATCGAGCCTTTTACCTCAGAGCGTGACGGATCAGCCTAACTTACTACCTACGAAAAAATGTGTGTGCGGTGCGCCAAAAGAAGTTTTCACTTCAAAAACAAGAATTGTTGTTCGTCAGTTGGTCATTATTCTTTTGTGTTATTCAGTAAACTTTCAAAAACTCCACTGGAAGCAATTTTTTGCGAAACAAAAGGCGAGTATTAGTGGAAAACAAGTTCTGCTACAAACAGGGAGACATATATAGTAATAGGCAAATTTCTTCTTGCTTCTTCTTAGCTGGTTCTTACTTCTAGTTGGCTTTTACGTGGATTTCACAAAAATCGAGTATTAATTTATATGCATATAGGTTTTTATTTATAATTTTAGTTTCCATGTAAACTTGACAAGTCCAACTTTTAGCGTTGCTGGTACATATCGGAGATATATTATTGTTAAAATCGTTTTATTCGTAAATAATATGACAATGTAACAGATCGGAATCGTCAAGGGACTATTTTATGACATACACAAATAAATTTTCACTATTTCTATTTATTATCTAAACGTAAATGCGATATTCACTATATATGAATGCCAATAACTTTATTGTCAAAATATCGAAAGTGAATGCCGGTACGGCAATTGGGACGGCTTTGAAGAAACTTAGGACCATAATACAAAGGAACGTACGGTCGCAGATAACTAAAGGCGGAGCAGGTAGACGACTAAACATTGAAGCTAAGATTATAACATTTCTGTGTGACGGCCGCTTCTGTTACATTTATTGGACAATTAAAGTTTGCACAGAACTTTGATACACAGTACTGAGCAGTTCGTGTAGCCATCGTAGTTCCCTTTGCTTTTACGTTGCGACGACAGAACACTCAACTGCGTCTTACGACCTACGTCAAACGATTTAGTCACGCCTCACTGGGAACACCATAGGGGTTGTTGCACCGTTACAGATTTATATCAGCGTGGGGTGGGTCTCAGTAGGAGTGAGGGTTTGTTGCTGCTATCCCTTTAGGGCACAATTTATTGACGCCAATGTAGCGAAAACCGTCAAGGCAAGTAGCGACAGGCAAAGTATTGAGCCCAACTATCGCATTTTTTGACGTAGGCGTATAGGCTATACGTAACTGAAATTGAAGCGTTTTATACGCCCTGTCAGTACCCTGTGATACTATTTAATGTCGCCTTGCGAAAGATCATAAAACGTCTTGATTATTGTACATATGTAGCCTACAGGCTAACAGAAATTCACGACTAATGTTTTATTTTTGGCATAAATATTTTGGTAACTTTTCTGAATAAGTTTAGAACACCGGTGAGAGTTGTTAATAAGAGTAAAAATAAATGAGCAGAAAACTAAAGAGAAGAGGAAAGACGAAATTTTACATTGAATTAAAAGTTAAAAATTTTGATAAAAAATTTAAAAAATCCCAAGAACTTGTTACTGAAAGTTAAGACATCGGCATGACAGTGAATTTCAGTACTGTAAAAAATAGTATTTTTACAGTAGTATTAGATATCAAAAGATGGTCGAAGTAATTAAGATATCAACAAGAAAATAAAACAACAAAATACTGTGATAGGCCAGCTGAACTGTGTTCTTTGGTGTGGGTGGAAGATTAACCTACAAACCCACAATGACATTTACTGTTATCATCTTAGAAAACACCTAAGTAGATTGTCATCTTAGTAATTTCTGCCTGTGAAACTTTGAAGATAAGTCAAAGGAACTCTCAAAACTTCCAGTAAAAGTTCACTTCTGGAAAAGATCTTCTTGAGTACCCAGGATCCAACGTCTTACAAATGGAGTTACAAAAGGGTATCAAAAGGCCAACTTGCGTGGACAGAAGTATGTTCTTCTTCTTTTTTTTGTAATGGCCAGTGTGAGTTTTAGCCTCATTAACTATCGCATTTGTTAAAGTAGGCGCATAGGCTGCTTGTAAGTGACATTGTGGAGTTTTATGTACCCAAACAGCAGTACCCGTAACATAGTAAAGTCATAAAAGATCTCAATAATAGTACATTATGTAGCCTACAAATTCAAGATTGCATGAAATGGTTTTACTTTTGGCAGAAATATTCTAAGTTTTCTGAGCTTTCATAAGCTGAAACAGAGTCGTCAAATAAGAGAAAATTAAATAAAAAGGGAACTATATAAAGGCATCGGAGGCAAAACAAATTTTACAATATAGAAATTAAATTTTGAATGAAGAATAAAAGGTTTATTGAATAAAATTTTTTAAATCCCAGCAACTTGTTCTTCTTCAGCACTTCATCATAACATGAGCCCTGGCTTCCAACACCAACTTTCTCCAAAGTCTACTATCCATTGCCAATCAGTGTAACTCCTCACATATATTCTTCTGAGATCTTCTAGTACATGACCCCTCTTTCTGCTTTTATAAACTTGCGCCTTCATGACTTTCTTTGGCATACGCTGATCATCTACCTGCTCTCTAGGTGACCTAACCATTTGTTAAGCTTGAATCCTACAATGCTTTAATAGCTCATCTACCTACTTGTTATTTTTTATTCTCTATTTCTTCTTATTCCTTCTATTTCTTCTTAGTGTTACCTGTTCCTTTTTGCCAATGTCCATGTTTCACCTCCATGATTAACACCCAACAACTTGTTACTGAAATTTTAAAGAACTGAAATGACAGTAGATGTGAATACTGTAAATGATGTTTGATGTTTTGTTCCACTACAACATAATAGTCACACTATATATAGTTCTCACTGACTGCTAATTGTATTTATAAATTAAAAAAATTGGAAAAGTTGTGTAAATATATTAGGCTAATAACGAACTAAGTACAAGAAAAGGATTTTAAAAGTATTCAACTCCATCTCTCAGCATTTGAGTACATTTTCTGTTATCAAATTATATTTAATATTTACGTTATTCTTGTAACAGTATTTAAACGTTTAGAATATGCGGACATTCTTTAAAATATTACGCTTTGCTTAAAGAACACACATTATGAAAGTGGTGAAATTGTAGAAATGGGAAAATTTTGGGTAGCTATGTGGGAAATGAGGCCTGGCAGCACTGTTTTTTCGTTTCTATTTTCTTACGCGTTGAATTAGTTTACTGCCCTAGGAGTGCAAGGTGTACGGGAGCAATTATAACAATAGTGACGTATATGACATTGTATAAGTGACGTAAGTATAATCATAGTGACGTACATGACAGAAATTACAAGATATAAATTACGTACTGAATAAAAAATAAACGTTATCTTGACACGAAATTTGAAATATCACAACAGCTTGATACTAGACGTTAGGTAACCAAAATGATGGTAGTTGTGGATACTGTGAAAAATACGCGAATTTTTTATATCTCGATGTGGCATTAGGAAAAGATGATAGAAATAAAATGAGGATATCAACCAGAAAAAAAAACTGGGATAACGGGGATAGGTCCGCTGAACTGTAAGCTTTGGTGTAGGAAAATAAGCCACAACACCGAATATCATTTACTGTTATGAGAACTTTGGCTTTACAGATATAAGGCTGTGGTCCAAGGTTGTTTGGTGCAAACGTTCCAACTGCCATCTTCAGTGCAGAAGGCTCCAAACACTGCCAAAGGTTTCGTAGACAGTGACCACTGAAATGTGGTTAAGGCTAGTGGCTGTGAGTAGGACACCCATATTTATAAACGTTTAGTGTCCGCACGAAGTTGTTGTCTGACACCACCAACTAATCAGAAGAATGGCAAATTCTTATTGGTTCGCCACAACTCGCGTTCAAAGAGCACTCAATATCAGTCACTATTTTTAGGTTAGAAAGCTAAGTCGATTATGAAAATGAAACTGGGAAGTCAGATTAAAGATTTTCTAAGGCGTAAAAAATAACTTCTGGAGAAAGTCGTCTTGTCTAGCATCCAGAACTATTATGTATTACAAGCAAAGGACATCAGAGGCAAATTCGTGTATACAGGACAATATACTTCTTCTTTCTTTTTCTATTAACGTTACAACAAATATAGCTGTTAGAGTCTTCAATGATATTGCTTCGTTCAGCCTTCTTATTACACAGTGTTCTCAATTTTGTATTCCCATGTTACTCAAATCTTCCTCAACATCTTTGACCCATCTCTCCCTTTAATCTCTTCTTGATCTCCTACATACCGGTCTATATTCTAGAATATTTCTGGGAATTCTGTGTTGTTCCATCTTCATTGTGTGTGTATCAGCCATGCTATCCTTATACTTATTATAAACATTACTATACCAGGTCGATGTGTTAGATTGCGTATTTTATGAATCCTTTGTACTCTGTACGAGCCGTCGTTTTCTAGTGGCCTAAAAATTGTTCTCAGTATTTAGTTTCTTCCAAATATTCTTAGACGGTGTTCATCTTTTTGCGTTAGTACCCAGATTTTACATGCACATATTACAACTAGTCTAATTACGTTTTTATATATTTTTAATTTTAATAATTTGTTAAGGAATTTCAACATTATTAACTTTATTAATTTATTTGTGAGTTAAGTAAGGAAGGAAGAAAAATGTATTAGACACGATAAGTGTGAAAAGTTAATTTGGTATACTTACGTCTGATTGCCTAATGGTCAACGATCAGAAACGTTGTTAAACCGGGTTCGACATAGAAGAAAGCTAAGAAGGCAAGGAAATATATCCAATAGATCAAGGAAACCGGGTACTTAAGAGGAGATGGGATAAAGAGGTCATCATAACTCACAGAAGAACATAGAACGTGAGTTGCTGAATGAAATCCAGAGCAAGACCAAAGGTTTAAGGGTAGCACTGCTACCATAGGACTTACGCAACAGGAAGCTGGTAACGCCTTTTGGCAAAATTTGTCTTACTCAGAGGTCTCAAGACAACAAAAGTGTTCATATACAGAACTATTGAACAATCCACCTTAGGTTATGCTAATGGAGCTTAGAAAAACCCTGCTAAGGCCGATGTCAAAATCGACTTGGAGTAAACTATGAGAAATTGTTGTTTCAACAAACTGACAATATAAGTATATATAAAACTCGTAAATTGCAATAACGTAAGGATGGGTAACAGAAGAATCCCGGAAAAATTCATTACAAGAGACATAAAGGGCCAAAAAATTAAAGGAAACAATACAGCAGTTAAGCTGAGGTAGTCGCGGACCTCAGAGAGTAACAATGCGAGTGGTACAGGAGTGCATCCCTCCTCATTGGACTGTCCAGACTATCTCTGGCGGCGATGCAGTGTAGCGAATTAAGCCATGGACCTGGGGTGCTTGAAGGGAGATAATAATTTAACCTCCTCTCTACCGTACGTGTTATAAAAAGATAAGTTAACAGTTTATTGAGAGGCAGGAAGGCGAATATAGCAATCACTTAGCAAAACGACTTAGCTCTTTGGGAACATTATAAACGCAAACGCTGATAACAACAGATAAGGCGCGCTGATACGTGTAACTTCGTTAATATTCCATTACGTCTACTATCAGCGTTGTCTTTGTACAGCTTTCCTATATGTTCGTTAGACCGCATCAAAGACATTACCGCTCTAAAATGACATTTTCAACGCTTCCTGGATTTCATTAACACTGCCTATCACGTGCAACGTCATTATATTCCGCGGCTCCGACTCCTAGCAACAAGTCCAAACATTGTGTGTAGTTATTTCCTTCGTAAAGTGAAAATTACTCTGAAAATGTTAATAAGTATTACAATGTAAGGATTAACAAAGAAAAACTGAAGTATGATTCGTGCCAAAGGAAACGGAGTTTACACTCTGAACATACGTGGTCGCTCTCAGGAAAAGTTTTTTAAGTAATAATTAAAGATTTTCAGCTATAATTGTTTGACATCAAAATTGAAGAGACTGTGACTTAGAAATTATGATGTCGATGTTAATGTACGTGAGTTTCAGACGATGTGTAGAACAATCGACCGTATTTCTAAACACAAGATACGTCAAAATAAAAAATTAAAATTGTAAAAAATTGTGGCAACCCCTGTACTGTCCTAAGGGTGCCAATTATAGATGTTAAGAGTTAATATTTGTAAATTGATTTTGCCAGGATGCTGAAAATAATGATGAGCGAGTGGACTGTAGTTTAATACATTTATTAAGAATGAATGTTACAATTTAAATTTGAATTGCAAGGTCAGCTAAGTCTTGTACGGATTGTAAATTTTGAAAAACCACGTTCTTCAATGTTACATTGTAAGGTGAGGCGCAATTACACTCGAATCTACATTAATGAATGCAGTAGGGCCTAAGGCCTACATAATTTGTCGCGACAATGAAGAAAAATGAAATGACAGCCGATGCAGCAAGCGCAATTACGACTGCTGCCTTCGGACGCGCATAGCACTGTGTCTAGCCCTGTTCGCTAACGTGAGCGAGGCCGGAGCATGTACAGATTAGCCAACCTTTCGATTATAAAATTCCCACATTAATGTCCATAGCTGCCCGCAAAAATCGAACGATTTTTTATAATACATTTTAATAATTTATGTTATAAGAAAATACAATGTACGTTCTTAATAATAGATATCAACCTCAGTAAGTTGTATTGAACATTGACATTGAAATGTTAGATAACAGTTATAACATTAAACTGCTCAGAGATAAAAACTCAATAATGATGATAACCGTTAAACAGGCCACAGTTGGCTTACAAACTGATTTATACATGAGTATAAATGTGCATGAATTAGCAAAAAAGTATACGATATAATACAATATAAAACATGAATAATGAATAGTCTGATAATGCTTGATGATGAATAATCGGTGACTCATCTCATGATGGGTCCGAT
The DNA here is from genome assembly GCA_034769895.1 of Magicicada septendecula. Lineage (NCBI taxonomy): Eukaryota > Metazoa > Arthropoda > Insecta > Hemiptera > Cicadidae > Magicicada > Magicicada septendecula. Next base: position 353,034,417 of record CM068373.1, read on the forward strand.
ACAAATTGCAAATATTTTATGCAAGTCATGATTGACAGTCTAAACCAGTCAAGGCCAGCTGATTTATACATAATAGTATTGAATATAAAGAATAGACAAAATTATCACAAAATTATGCATGTAAGAACATAGATTTAGCATAACGCTTTGATATAATAATTAAATAGTGCATGCTATACCCAGCAGTTGCAAGAATGCACAATAAATTGACATGTGAAAACAGATTATACATTGTTGAATAGTTGCAAGTACATAAGCGTAATGACATGTATGTCATAAACAAAAGCAAGAATAATAATATATGTGCAATATGTGATCGGAAAATACAAATACAAAATATGTGTAAAAATATGTGCGTGGCGCATAATCATAGACAGTAAATGCGGGTACAATAATGTGTTTTACATAGATACAAAGTACATGATAAAATACAATAGAAATATGTGTTGCATAATTACAAAATACATGAATACAAGGCATGATAGTATAAGTGACAAGTACAGCAAATGTGCTCATACAAAAATGTAATGCATGTGTTGAACAATTACAAGTAACACATAAAATTCATAGAATAATAAAATAGCAATTCACACATATTAACAAAAAATGTGCAGCAAATATGCATGCATGGTTTGTATAGCTTCAAATCCATGTGAATATTATATAACAAAATTTATGACATAAGAACAAATACCACTAATGACATGACACATAAACCAAATGTTGTATACAAGAAAATACATAAAATAATTGAAGCCTTACATTAAAATAAATTGACTCTTGCTTAAGTAAAACAAAGCAATTTCTGAATTGAAAAAAACAAACTAAAGCTTATGCTAAAAATAAAAGTGCTTATAACTAACACAATCTTCTTAGAACATTAACATATGTTTGACAAATACATACATTTAATTTTAAAAGAAAATAAACGACATCTTAAATTTATAAAGAAAATATCCTCTTTTTTACTGTTCGTCCCTCGCTGGCACCAAACATAACTTATGAATTGGTCTGCGAAAGGTGCCAGTAGGCGTACGAACGTCAACTACTCTTATTAAATTGTCTGGTCCGGGAAATGTGGCTGTGATTACCTCAAATTTCTACGCTAATGGAGGCAAGTTATCCTCGATCAGCAAAACCAGATCACCAATGGAAACGTTTTCCTTTGCGAATTTCCATTTGTGACGCTGTTGCAATTGGTGAAGGTAGTCGCGCGACCATGATTTCCAAATAGCTTGGGCAAACTTCTGGAGAAGTTGCCAATGGCAAAGACGAGAGATGGGAAGGTGTGATAAGTCAGGATCGGGTGTTGTCGTTAATGTTGCACAAATTAAAAAATGGCCAGGGGTAAGTGGCACTGGATCGTTTACATCCGATGAAACGGCAAATAATGGACGTGAGTTTAGACAGACCTCTACCTGGGACAAAACCGTAGTAAACTCCTCGAAAGTGAGTATGGACTTGCCGACAACGCGGCGCAAATAATCCTTCAAACTTTTTATACCGCTCTCTTAAAGACCACCAAAATGAGGCGACGATAGAGGAATAAATGACCACTTAATACCATGAGAAGTTGCAAAGGATTGGATTGATGAGGTGGCATCTTTTTTATGCCAGAGATTGTAAAGGTCATGCAAAACGTTGCGGGCCTTCCTAAAGTTCGTGCCATTGTCAGAATATAACTGGCTACGTATGCCCCTACGGGCCATGAAGGGACGTAAGGCAGCTATAAACGCATTGGTCGGAAACCAATTCCAAATGAATGGCCCTGGTGGCTAAGGAAATGAATAAAGACACGTATAATTTGGACAGAGTTCTAAATTTCTGCCCGCCATGACGAATCATGAAGGGTCCACCATAATCAACTGCGCAGAATAAAAACGGCCGCGAAGGAGTAACCCTGGGAGATGGCAAAATACCAAGCCTTTGAACTTGATATTTGGTGTTAAATCTGAGACATTTGACGCATCTACGAATGATGGAACGAATGACTATCTTGGCGTTAATGATCCACCAGCGTTGACGAAGTGAATGATGGACAAGTTGAGCACCAGCGTGGAGGAGACGAATATGCTCGCTCTCGATTATAAGGCGAGTGATGTGGGCCGATGGGTGCAAGACAGTAGGATGCTTATTGTCATAGGGTAGTTGCGACTGCTGTAGGCATCCGCCGACACGTATGACGCCAAACTCATCAAGAAATGGGTCCAGAGAAGACAGCTTACTCCTAATAGAGACAGAAGCCCCATTACGAAGGCAATTAAGCTCAGCAGCGAAGTGGATCGACTGGGATTGCTTTATGAAAAAATTAAGAGTAGAATGAATTTCGGTGGGGGTAAGAACTCCCGAGGTTTTCTCTGCCCTAGAGGGTCTAGTAATTTTGATGAATCGAAAGCAGTAAGCGTACATGCGGGTCAGTCGGTGCAACGAGGAAAAGTCCTTTGAGAGATCAATAGGTAGGGTAGAAGTTAGAGAAAGTTTGGGGGTTTGTTTCTCCTCAACAGAGCATTCAGGAAGCGACACATTAGAAGATGAGGAAGGTGAAAAAAGATTGGGTTCAGAAGATTGAGACAGACAAGCGGGACCATGCCACCAAAGCGAACAATCGCGCAAAACGTCAGAGTGACATCCTCTAGAAATAATGTCCGCAGGATTATGTTGCGAATTAATATGATGCCATGTGTAGGTTTCAGTGAGACGCTGAATCTCAGCAACCCGATGAGCGACGTAGGTCTTCCACCTAGAAGACTGAGCATGAATTCAATAGAGAGATACCATGGAGTCGGAGTACAGGTGAACGCTATTGACAAAGGAATGGAGAGCAGGGGTGACTTTGAATAGAAGTCGCGATAACAACAAGCAAGCGCAGAGTTCAATGCGGGGTAATGACACCTGTCGTAGTGGAGCCACGCGAGATTTGGAATACAAAAGGTGACAAGAGGCCGTTAAATCTTGATAAATAACTCTAACGTAAATACAACATCCATAGCCCTTTTCAGAGTCATCCGCAAAACCATGTAATTCAACTATCTTGGTCTTAGACTTGCTGCGTATAGAGCGTGGAACAATAATTTTAGCAATTAAATACAACTTGTCGCATAATGAAGACCAATACAAATATAACTGCTCAGACATTGGCTCATCCCAACCAAGATTGCACAACCACAGTTGCTGCATGAACTGTTTATAAAGAAAAACAATTGGACCAACGAGTCCCAATGGGTCGTAGATACCCGCTATAATTGACAGGATTTCCTCTTAGAAATGCTTGACTCAACTGGAAATGACTTGATGTCAAACAAGAATGTATCTGTAGAGTTGTTCCAAAGAATGCCCAACGTACGCACATTGCCTTGTTTGTTTAATGGAAGTGATAAATTATTATGCTCAGTGACCACATTTGGTTCATTTGATGCCCATTTATGTAGAGTAAAGCCATATTGACTCAACAACGTACCCAAGTCAGATTTCAACTTGGTTAGAATAGAAATGGTGTCTGCACCGGTTAACAAATCATCGACATAAAAATCATAAATTATAGCTGAAGCAGCGTCAGGAAAAGAAACTTCATAATCCTTACCAATCTGAATATGGCAGCGAGTAGCCAAAAACGAAGCACTAGCAGTCCCGTATGTTACAGTTCGCAGCACAAAATGTTTAAACTGTTCAAGCGGAGAATTACGCCACAGAATACGTTGGTAATGACAATCGTTATCATACACTAGAATTTGTCGATACATCTTCTCGATGTCCGCGATCAGAACATAGTTGTGTATGCGAAATCGCAAAAGAATAGAGAAAAGATCTTGTCGGACATTTGGGCCTACTAACAAAATATCATTGACAGAAAGACCATTGGTAGTTTTGGCCGAGCCATCAAAAACGACGCGAAGTTTTGTCGTGGAACTAGAATGTTTGAAAACGGCATGATGAGGCAAATAGTAGGTATTTGAAACCTTAGAATTAACAGAACAATCGTCAACCAGCGCCATGTGGCCAAGAGCCCTATATTCTTGAATAAAATTTGCGTATTCACGCGCAAGCTCAGAATCACGCTTGAACCTGCGTTCTAAACTTAAAAATCTCGCTTCAGCGGTAGCATAGGACTCACCCAACTGGGGACTATCAGACCCGAATGGTAATGAGACAACGAACCTACCCTCATCATTACGATGAGTGGAATTAACAAAATGTTCCTCGCAAACTGAATCGTTAATAAGGGGTGCATTATCAAGGATGGTTTCGGTCTCCCAAAATTTCTCAAGAGACGCTAAAATTTGATTATCGTAGTTTCTTGCCAAGAACGAAACAGCAGGACCCTTAGAAAGAGAATGTTTGGGCAAATTTCCTGCTAGAATATAGCCTAACTTAGTTTCTTGTATAATAGGAAAGTTAGGACCACGTACATATTTGTTAGCTAGAATCAAGTCTAAATAAAACTGCGCTCCTAAAGTATGTCTATGTCAGCTAATACATTAAAATGTGGGTCAGCAAGAAAAATGTTATCTGGGATATTAAAATGATTTATGTCGAAAGATTGTGCTGGAAGTTTATTAGTCAACGCAGATAAGACAGCACACGGAGCGTTAAAGCTGAACCTTTGATAGCGAGAAACAATACGAATCGATGCCAAATTAGTGGCGCAACATGTCGCATTATTAATACCTGAAATTCGTATATTAGATTTAGTCAAGTTAAGTTGCAATTTTTTAGCAAATGATTCAGTACAAAAGTTTACTTGTGACCCTGCATCTAACAAAACTCGTGCAAGTTGTCTGTTACCAGCACTGTCAATGACGAACACAACGGCTGGAGACAAGATAACATTGTTTGCTGATTGAAGCTTAAATGTACAATAATTACTACTGCTGGCAGAACCTTGTTTTGACACATTATTTGTATGCAGCAATGTATGGTGTCGTCTGGAACAGATCTTACATGATTGTTTGACCTTGCAATTAGGTGAAAAATGATCTAGTCTTAAACAATTAGTGCAGCATTTATGCTTTAATATAAATTGCCCTCGTTCCGATATGCTTAATTCGCGAAATTTGTCACACATATAAATTGGGTGACTGGCCTTGCACCATGGGCATAAATAATTATTTGAAGTTGAATGATAACTTTTAAATGCAGTGCTGCCAGCAGAGTTTCGTAATTTATGTTTTTCAGACTTATTATTAAATTTTAAAGTTGGTTTGTTAAGCTGCTGTCCAGCTTCTATCGGTAATGTGTTTTCTAATAATTGTCTACGGGCGTTTAAAAACTGTATAAAGATCTGAAAATTAGGAAGATTTTCAGGATCTGTAGACTCTTTCCATAATTTAAATGTGGAATGGTCAAGTTTTGCTGACAATAGTTGCACAGTAATGAGTTCAAATGAATCCACTGACAATTGCATAGCTGTCAGCGAATTGACAGAAGACGTTATCGTATTTATACATTCTGCTAAACTCTGTACAGAGTCTTTGGTTGTAGACCTCACTTCTAGTAAGTTTAGAATGTAATATTTAGCTAATATGAATTTATTATCATATCTAGCGGACAGCAAACTTAACGCTATTGAATAGTTTTCATTACAAATAGGCAAGGCCTTAATTAGATCTAGTTGCTCATTTTTGAGATATGAATATAAGTAATGTAGTTTTTCCACTGAAGTTAAGTCAGATCTGGCATGTACCAAGTCTAGAAATATTGAATAAAAGTGCTGCCATTCTAGAATGTTGCCTGTGAAGCAGGGCAAACTTATAGGTTTTAATTGAATATTACTGGTTAATACTTGAGATTCAGTCTGAATGTTGAAAGTGTCTATTAATTGTAAGATGTTAGCTTCGGTTGAATATAAAAGTTCTTCAACCTCGACTCTGTCCTCTTGGGCAGCGGTTATGTCCTTAGAAATTAATTCAATTTCAGACTGTACCTCATCATATTTTATTGCTAAACTCTTTAGACTTTCTAGTCTAACAGTTAAAAAATGTTTAGTGTTACTGTTTTTGTCAAAATTAAGTATTGCGGAATTGATTCGCACTATGGCAGACTTTAAGCCGCCTCTCTTTCTAACCAACACTCTTAAGCCTTCTTCCGTCATTTTACGCACCTTTTACTGATGGCGTTGATGTCGTACCTTCTGTGAGATGTCCTGCAGCGTTGAGGCCGTGGAATAGATGGCAGACACGCACGGACTGGATGGATGACTGCTCTCAACTTGGAACTGCTCAATCTGGTGTGTAGGCGTTAACACGTGGATGGTCATGTAATGGTGTTGTCTATGGGGCTCAATGACGACGACGAAAGAAATGCTGAATAACTCCTGACACGGTCAGATCAGCGAACATACTGAATCGCCCGTGATGGCCAGAAATTGAAGTGGATAAATGATGAGAGGCCGCTCGATATGGTATAAGTTTGAAAGAAGGTAAAAAATGATGAATCCAGGCGCGGAGTGACCAAAAAATGTTAAGAGTTAATGTTTGTAAATTGATTTTGCCAGGATGCTGAAAATAATGATGAGCGAGTGGACTGTAGTTTAATACATTTATTAAGAATGAATGTTACAATTTAAATTTGAATTGCAAGGTCAGCTAAGTCTTGTACGCATTATAAATTTTGAAAAACCACGTTCGGTAAAAAATGTTACATTGTAAGGTGAGGCGCAATTACGCAACACTCGAATCTACATTAATGAATGCAGTAGGGCCTAAGGCCTACATAATTTGTCGCGACAATGAAGAAAAATGAAATGACAGCCGATGCAGCAAGCGCAATTACGACTCCTGCCTTCGGACGCACGTAGCACTGTGTCTAGGCCTGTTCGCTAACGTGAGCGAGGCCGGTGCATGTACAGATTAGCCAACCTTTCGATTATAAAATTCCCACATTACTGTCCAATAGACAACCACCAATAAACAAGACAGTAAAATACAAGTCTCGGAAATGGCATCCTTAAGAGGAGTGAAAAGATGTTCTAAATATCACAGTACAATAAATGAGGCCATAAGAGAAAAGTAACAGGTTTTTAACTTGAATGAAAAATTAAAAAGCTACAAGTAACGGTAGAAAAAATATTTTAAAAAGAATGTTATATTCCAGAGCGCCCAAATGAGTTTGGAAATACAAATCTGTAAGACACAAGGGAGTGGGTAGACGCAGGAAGAGATGGCTGGAGGATTTTTGTAGGCGGAACAGTGGAATTTTTGTATCACCTTGCCTATGCCGTGTTGTGAAGATGACGGAGATCATTAAGAGTCTGTTTATGAATCCTGTATTTATGTCCCGGCTGCTTGGCGTAGTAGGTGACAAAAATACCTTGGATGAAGGTAGAATAATCGACTTTAATAGAGAAGGCGCACATAAAAAATTGAAACGGATCATGTGAGTTAAACAGTTAAATAGCATCCTATCTCTGCACTCTTATTTTGCAAAACTCTGTACCCTATTAATGGCAGACAAAATGTAGACAAAATATATCGCAATAAAACTACGAATGCTATGTACTTCTCAGCAGGATCAGAAAAGTAACTACGAGAGACGATCCGACTACGAGTAAGTGATATAAAGAGGCGTATTGGAACATTTCAGTAGATACAGTTTGTAGACAAACACAGTGTCAGACAAACACGTAGATAACAGTGTCGGCCGTCGTTGAGGGGAAGCATGGGAAGCAGGTAGAACACAACAGAGACGGTTATAACCAGGTAATACAACTCAAACTCTGAACACGCAAACAAGAAACTAGCACTGAATAGATGGGCGAAGAGTGTAGAGGATGCTTACACCCGTAAGTGGGTTCGAGATGGCTTAAAGAAAGAGAAGGACGAAATTTACGCAAGTCGAAACTTCAATTCTGTTTTTAATTTAATAAAGAATGTAATGCAGTAACTTTCATGAAGGGTGTAATATTAGAACAGCAGTTATAAAGTAGAAAAGAGAAACGCATAGAAAAAATGACATAGGGCTATATAAAAATTCTCACCATGTCAGTTAATACTTAGTTGGGTAACATTTAGCGTTGATTACAGCCTTACAACGCCTTCCCATGGAGTGAACCAAGTTTTTAGTTCTGCAGCTGTTATAATGTAAAACCTAGATTGAATTATTGCTTCTGTTAATTGGGTTTTATTACTTTGGACATGTTTCTTTAGTCGACTCTATAGATTTTTGATTGGGTTAAGCTCTGGGCTATTCCCAGGCCATTCCAGATATGGAATATGATTATGTTTAAACCACTTTTTGCACACAGCAACAACATGACATGGAATTGAATCCTGGTGAATTGCTTCATTATCTTGGAAAAGATTGCGTGCGGAAAGCTTCAGTTTGGGCTCAAGTATTTCGTTTATGTATTCTTTTGCAGATACTGTAACACTGACATTTAAAACATAAATAAAACATAGTTGTAACCAACATTGCTTAACTTTAACACAATCTTAACTAATTTTATATAGACGATAGTTTACTACTGTTTAAAAAGTAATAAAGCAATTAAGAGACAAACAGCGTTTGGTAGTTTATTAAAAACCTTAACATAATAGTTGAGGCAATAATTTTTGTTCCTCGTAATAACGACAGTGTTTAAAAAAACGAGCACAAATTTGAATAGTAAAATCTGTGTATATATTGATGGAGTTATTTACACCATCATCAGCGGGTGTAGTCAGTGGATCCGTAGTCAGTGTTTACGCTACCGTAGGACGCCGACCTACTACTGGTACACGCGGACTGTACTGTGGAGTAAGGGTTGACGCGGCGTCGGTGATGGCGTCCGTGTCGCGACGCTGCGTTAGTTATCTTACGTAGCGTCAGGTACCGCCTCCTCCGCGGCTGCTGGCGTCGCTGAGCGCGTTTTCTGCCCATAGACTTCACCTTGTTTGCCAGATCTTTGAACGGTTTCTTTTGCTCGTTGGTCATCGAACGCCAGACGGCTGCTCCGCGACGAGTCAGCTCTTTTGGCTTCAGATTTGTCTTTTTGAAACGCCTCTGGAACGCTTGTATAAAGTTGATGTAAGGGTTGGCCGTCGGCTTCGCCACGTCCACCGACGATACCTGGTTGGCGTCGATTTGAATGCTGCTTTTTTTTACGTTTCCTCCTTGTTCGTTGATGTTATGGTCGGGAGAGCGTTGTTCTTCGTTGGCGTTCTCCATTGTCACCTAATCTTAACTAACGAGCAAATTTAATTTTAAAATGTTATTTTACTAATAATTGTTTTTGTATTAAAACGGCTACAGATTTCGGCTTGTATGATTGTGAAATGTTTTTTATATATTTACCTATAATTTCGTAGCTGGGAGACGGTTTCCGAACCAACAATACGCATTTAAAACTTAATATTTTCAATTATTTAAAATCAAATTTACATATTTTATATTGTCAGTTTGTACATAATAATTTTCATAATTAGAATATAAATTTTACTTTTACAGTACTGACAAGGGAAGAAAGCTTATATAGGTTTTCCGCACACTTCTTCTTCTTCAGCACTAGAGCCCAACGTAAGAGCTGGCTTCCAACAACAATCTTCTCCAAAGTCTCCTGACCATTACCGTCTCACTGTAACCCCTTACAACCATTCTTCTGAGATCTAGCATATCATCCAACCATTTTATCCTACATTGGCCCCTCTTTCAACTTTTATAGACTTGCACCCTCAAGATATTCTTTGACATACGTTGATCATCCATCCGTTCTAGATGACCGAGCCATTGTAATTCGTTAAGCCTTTTTGAATCTTAAAATGCTCTTATGAGTCAATAGCTCATCTACCTCCTGGTTACTTCTTATTCTCCAGTCGTCGTCATCTTTAACGGGGACATAAACACGTCTTACGATCTTTCTTTCAAAACATTAGATATAAGTACAATGTCAAATCCATGGTAAGAGATTTTTGTGTTTTTCTCTACAGAAATTATAAATTGTATAGACTGTGATTTGCACATTCAGGTGTAACACATTACATATGATAGTCAGTAGTTAACACTTCAATCAACCGAATTTGTCCATATTCTGTAGAAAGTTTCATGACAATCACTTGGGAAGCAAATCAGATAAGTCTTATAAAGGGGTGGTGAGTGGGTCAATCACCGAAGTACTTTATCATTGACCAACTAAAAACTGTTGGTCAAAGATATTTCTCGGCAGGGTTAGTATTACGAGGGAGCGAGAGGGGGTTTGAAGGCACCACTGACTACCAATCTGGACGCCTACCACTTGGAATTTATATTGAATTCCTGCAGGGTCATTCATTATCTCGGTAGTATTCCGTGCGTGCGCGCGCGCGCGTGTGTGTTGAATTACGGGTTTCCTTTTGATAACGTATAGTATTCATGATATACTAAGGAGACTGCGTTTCGTTTTGTTGAGTTTACATTTAGAGACGGATCAGTTATAATTATTACTTTTATAAGAAGTTACAATATGTTATTCAAAAGTCAAATATATATGAATGCTTTTGGTAAAAGGTAAAACATTACAGGCAGCAAGAAGGATTTTGATTGGAATGAGAAAGTCATCATCATCATCATCATCATCATCATCTTTAAGGATTAACCCAAAGATGTTTTGTTCCGGTCTCAAACAAGCAAAGATTACAGCTGGTCACTCCAGCGCTGCCTCGCACGTCCCACACCTCTCCGTCTCCTCGGCTTATAGTTCCAGAGTTGTTTGAAGATACGGCAGTCTTACATTTAGCATTGATGTTCCCACCAATTCAGCCGATACTGGGCGATCCTGTCGAGTATACTTACAATATTCAGTTCCTGCCGTATATCTGTGTTTCTTCTATGAGCACGAAGAGTATACCCTGCCACGTGCCTGGGAAATCCCATTTCAGCCGCTTGAACGCGACTGGTCTGGCCTTTCGCTAAAGTCCAATTCTCAGACCCATGAAGAGGTGTGGGAAGAACCAACAGCTTGTAGAATGTTAGGCGTGTTCCTTAACTTGCTGACTTAAGGGTTCGCCTAATGGTCCCGCACATAAGGTTGAACTTATGCAACATATTCCCATCACCATTGCTTGCATTATAAGACACACTGTAGCCCAGGTATTCAAAATTGCTAACTTGTTCCAGGACAGTACCATCTATTACAATTTTTGCCCGTATGGGATCAGTTCCACGAAAAGCCACCACCTTGGTCTTTAGTGTGGATATTTGTAATCCAAAATCTTTGGAGATTCGATTTAACAAATGTGTACCTACGGAATGAGAAAGTGATTTGCTAAAGCTTTTATTTGATGTGGGATTTTATATGGCAGTATAACGTGGACCATCAAGAAGAAAAGATAAAGGGTGCCTTAATTTGGCTTGTCTTATTTAATATTGTTTCTCGCTCATTTGTGTTTTTAATGGCATTGTGTAGCGCAATAATAAACAGGGTGGGCGATAATACAACACCTTACTTAACTCCGTTATTAAGGGAGGGAGCAAAAGGATTTCACTCAGCATATTCTCAGCAAACACGTGATTTTCGTTTTTGTAAATCTCATTGCAATCTTCGTTAACTTTATAAGTTTCACAGGAATTCCCAAATCACGCACGGCTTCATAAAGTTTTGCCCTTCGCACACTCTCTTTCTCTCACTATTACAGTTAATAGTTGGCCGAGCGCGCTTCACCGGGGATTACAGGAGCAATCCAAACGATACGTGCCCGGCATTGCAGATCATCACAGTTCACTGCAGTGCTTTGAACTGAACAACTCGCGTTCTCTACGTGTTCAGTATTTTTGTATTGTTTAGTGTCCAGTAAACGATCGTCTGGATCAGTTTGATAACCGGGCAAAACATTTCCACACGGTATACTTGTGATACCTGATGTAGTTGTTCGCTGCACTACTGTCCAAATATAAAGTGGGAAAAATTATTGGACAAAAAATTATTCTACATTTACTGAAAGCTGAGTATAGTTTTGAGAGAAAATAGAACAATCTAATCATAATACAAAAGTCCTAGTGCGCCCAGTACTGACTTATGCATCAGAGACATAGACGCTACCTAGAGATGAGACGCAACCAAGTATGTTTAAAAGGAGGATCCTCGCGCCAGTAGAAGAGGGGTTAGCCTGGAGGAAAAACATTTAGAGCTCTATAATTTGTATGATGGACCTGATGTGGTCACCTTCATTAAACTAAAAAGATTAGAACGGGTTGGACACATTATACGTGGTCGTAATAGAAGAGATATTAGGAAGATATTTAATCCAAAGCCAGAAGGTAAAAGGAAAGTTGGAAAGCAAAAACTAAGATGGTGGAACGGAGTGAGTCAGGACACCAGTACACTTAGAATCAGAAACTGGAAGAATGTGGTTACAAATAGAGAAGAATGGTAAAATCTACTTAAAAAAGCCAGGGCCCTCAAAGCTCTGTCAAACCAATGGTGATGATGATGGTGCTGGTCACGATACAATTTTTGCTGTACTAATATCTTGCTACAGATTTCATTTGGATGCACTATATCTTCTCAATCCTGTGAATCTGTTACTTGTTTCTTCTGTTTATAATGTTATACAGTATGCAAACCTTTATTCTTCATTCCCCTTCCACTCTATTCTTTCACCTTTCCTTCTACGATACTTAGCTGCAAAACGCTTCTATGATACATATGCACTAAACAGGATTTTCTTCTCTTTCTTACTGCATTCAACAACTTCTTTCCTCTCCTGTTCTCAACAGTACTTCATAATTTCTCACTCTGTCAGTTGACTTCACCCTTAATCGTTCTTCTCCACAACCACATTCCGAAGCTCTCTTAGGTGCCTTTCTTCTTTCTTCTTCATGGTCTCTGTTTTACTGGTGAACCTAATGAGTCAACAAATAAAACATTTTACAAATCTCATTCTCTTCTGAATCGGAATGTTTTTCGCTGCCACCATTCCGTGTCTCCTTACTCGCCAAATACTTTAGCGACTCCATCTGATCTACACTTTGCAATGTATTTCGAGTAATTTTATGTCAGGTCTAAATCAATGAACATGCAACTTCTTTCATCTCTACAGATATTTATCATCACAATAAAAATAAGTAGCACGATTTTTTAAAATTAATAATTAAATTTGCCATTTATTATACGTTGTTCAATATTATTGTTTTAGTTTTAATAATTTTTATTCCTAAGCAAATTCTTAATTTAACTTGGCTGTCTGACATTCTACTGTCTGTTTATCTAGTTATCTACCTGTCCATCTGCCTATTTTTTTGTTTCTTGGGCGCACAGTAACTTTTTAGTGCATCAATTGATTTTTGAAAAATTTTTGAAATTAGTCACTGCCGTCGCCTTTTAAAATTTTGGCCGAATGTTTTATCCTTATCTTCTTTGGACACGCTTGAAGAACTGTTTCATATATTGCCTGAAACTTGGCCAAGATACAACGAATTTACATCATAACTGATATCGTAACCTAAAATGCTTTGTGTACTTAGTGTTAGGTTTGCAATATTGTTTTTATTATATTAGTATTATGTTAATTTACGTAACGAAAGCTAATAAAACCGCTTAAAAGCTTCAGATGTCTACTTCGCATAATTCTTGATGAAAGTTACGTTAACTTTGCCAAAGTGATATTCCCAGTATACGTCATCTGTACTGACCTACACATAAATAATGCACATAACCTGCTTAACCTGCATTATTTATGTAACTGTAGAAAATAAAACAAAATGGAAGCTTAGGATCAAGAGAGAGCCACATACATTCGTTATGCGCTCAGACAGACACAAATTTGTCTAAGTAAAAGAAGAAGGTCACACTAGGTAATCGGTCATCATTCCCACGGTCACTACTCTATTTCCGTTCAAAAAAACGACGTGATCTGTTGCCAGGTGGCGTTGTCCTTACTTCAGGAATTTTTTTAATATAAACCAGAGAGACGAGGTCACAGCGTACGGTCAGTCGAGTTAATATGCAAATAAACCGCTTGGTTGTACTAAATTACATTTAGCATTCCCTACTCGCCGTGTAATGTGTAAAGTCTGTGTGTGCGCGTTTTTTTTTTAATTTTCTTCAAACTCAACAAAGAGCAAAATCACTGAAAATGATAAGGATCCGGTCCGAACACGAGCAACGAAAATCATGTGATGTGTCAAATCCGAGACGGGCAACACTGTAAGTCTGGAGTACCAACATTAACAATTTATTTATTATTTCGACTGTACAATATTTACACATTTTCCGAAACCAAAAAGTACAGAAGCGATTGAATTCTCATCTTTCACTGCTGATTGACCATCTAAAGATCTTCTTCAATTTCTCGTTCCCTCAATATTGTCTGAATTGCTTCTATCCAGGTGATAGGTGGTCTTTCTCTTTTCCTTCTTTCTGGTGGGGTCCATTCCGTAAGTCTCCTTGGCAATCTTTCCTGTGTCATTCTTTTTGTGTGCCCATGCTATTGTAATTTTTTTGTTTGGATAAAATTGTGACCAAAGGTTTCCCCCAGGAATGTTGTTTATCACCCACACTTTTCAAAATGTATATGGAGAAATCAATAGAGACTTGGAAAAAATGTGCAGTAGCATGGGAGTGAGTTCCACATGATGGTGATACAGTTTATTCATTACAGTTTTCTGATGACCAATTACTTTTGGCTTAAGATTTTGAAGACATAGAGTACATGACTAGAGAATTGATACAGAAATATCAGAAATGGGGACTAAAGGTAAATATGAATAAAACAAAATACATGACAATAGGCTACCTTCAGCAAGACTTGATATTGGAGGAAGAGATGGAGAAGATTTTATATAAAGAGAAATACGAGTATTTAAGGGTGTAAATTACGGCCAGTGGCCTAAAGAAAAACAATCCAGAATCAATTCGGGAAAATGGCTATATCTACATTAAATGTAATACAGTGGTAACGTGGCAACGTTTCGTCTGAGGCTTATGAGCGTAGCGTAATAAAATAACTAAAGTGAACATGTTATATTGTTACGTCGGTCTCCTTGATCTTCATATGGTACAGGGGAGAACAAACTACAAGACACAAATTACTTCAATAATCACCAGCTTTAATTATCACAATTAAACAGTCTTTAATGAACAAGATATTCTCTTACAACAAATCAAATAAAAATTGTTCATACGCAATAAAAATGTCAACTAATACAGTCCCGCACAATTATAAAACCCGTAACATTTCGACACATTACTTCGAACCTCGCTGGAATAAATCGCTACTTAAAACTGAACTAAGCGCCGCTGAATGCCTATATTTATACCACACTGAAATTCCAGAATCACATACTACTTACATACTACTCGTCAGCGCTACACTAGAGCGTAATTGGGTGCCGCCTTGACACAGTGCGCGTGGCCGGCGAAGTCTGGAACAGTCTGGCAAACGCATGTTGAGATCACGTAAGCACACAACATAACAGCCGGATTCCACTGGAATTGCCGGGAAACACGTAGAATGTTCTGTAATTGTGTAACTTTTACGCATTACGTAACAATATTTTGATTTAATTTCATACCATTAGTAAAATCATGAGTACGCCTATTTATAGCTAAATCTGTAGGTATGTGCGCACTTAGTAGGCCCTACTATACGTAGAAGTTGAAGAATTAGTGAAGGCCTAATGAATTAATTTTGTTCGAATTATTGAATCCGTATCATATGGATGAGTTAATTATTATATTTCTTAAATAATGTCACAGTATTTTACATTATAAACTTTTAACTGCTGTTAACTGGCAACTAAAAATGACGCCATTTGATTATTGAAATCTATTAACTTAAGAGATCGTCTAGTCGGCCTCAAATATCAGCTGCTGGTTCCAGTGTTGCCACGTTTAATATTCCGGCCTTCTACTAGAGCCGGTCATGCTTCACTGCATCGCTATCAAACGTATTATTGTTGTATCAACGTTTGTACGCTCACTTTACTCGAAACTATGATAAGCGTATGTGATAAGCGTATCTACTATGAGACGCAAAGTGTGTTCCTTTCAGCAGCAGGCAAAAAGTTCGTGGAATCAATTAGCGTGGTCGGGCCGCAAAACTAAAAGTTAAATTAGAAACGTGCGGCGGCGCAAACCCGCGACGCGTGGTAAAGTTTATTTTAAAATTCAGAATCACAATTAACACATCACAGGTGGGTGGACGCAAACAACAGCGCCCTCTACATACAAACGTTTGAAACAACGATACTGCTTGCTTGTCGTATGAAATATCAAATGTAGTTACGAAAAATTTAATTAAGGAACTCTGACAGAACACCACCGTTAACTCTAAATAAACATACGTAGATTTCCACCCACACAAAACTCGCGCGCACCCTCATGTTGAATACGATCCTCTCGTTACTATGGTTTTAAAAGTGACACGGTGTAATATCGTATGTTTTTCAAGTTTAAACATAACTATTATGGAAACGTAGACGTTTTATGGAAAAAAGCGTTTGTAAGATATTTCTCTTGTGTGTGTGTGTGTGTGTGTGTGTGTGTGTGTGTGTGTGTGTGTGTGTGATGGTGACTCTGATAACGCCAGCGTGACAGTAACATCACCTACGAAATAAGCGTACATCGTCAAATTTGGCGATCCAGTCAGCGTCGCTCTATTACGATGTGTGTCGCCTCGTCTGCTTTATTTTCTTTTTTCGATTCCTTCTTCTTCTTCTTCTTCTTCTTCTTCTTCTTCTTATTATTATTATTATTATTATTATTATTATTATTATTATTTTGTATCCTTCTTCTTCTTCTTCTTCTCCTTCTTTTCCTTTTTCTTCTTGTTCTGAAAATTATATAACATTAACAATGAGTAATTATTCTGAATTGTTTTGTCAGTGATTGTTGCTCCTACTATTAATATTACTAATACTACTACTACTACTATTATTACTACTACTGCTGCTGCTGCTGCTGCTGCTGCCGCTGCTGCTGCCGCTGCTGCTGCTACTACTGCTCTGCTACTACTACTACTACTAATATAACTGCTACTACTACTACTACTACTACTACTACTAGTACTACTACTACTACTAATACTAATGTCATCTAATCCTACCAAGTATTAGATAGGAAGGACAAAAGTTTTTAAACTATTAAATCTAAAACTTTTAAGACGCGTGTAGGCAAATTGTGTACAGTAACACGTCTGCCTGAAAAGAAAGGTGAGGTGCTACTGACTTCTTCCATATATATTTTTGGTAAATGCTGCTAGTGTGTCATTAATACTGCATAAATTCTTTATGTGCGCGTGCGCGCGCGCGTGATAGAGAGAGACGGTGGCTGTGATAACGACATCATGGCAAAAGGCACGTCGCCCACGAGATAAACCCACCCCACCATTTTTAGTCGTCCAATTGCATATCGTTATATTATATGTTTGCCTTTCTGCTTCGTCTTTTTCAAATTCTTGTTCTTCTCCTTTTTCTTACCTCTCACTTCCTGCTGCATTTTTTTAATTTTCTTCTTCATCGTCTTGCTTTTGTAGTTTAGTGCCAGTACTCGTTGTATTAGGCTATATTATTAATATTTATTATTACTATTATTAGGTCTACTAGACGAATATTAGGAAAGCCCAGAAAATTTTAGACAGGTAATATAGAGAAGTCAACAATGTAAACAATTTTAGGCATTACAAGAATTTTCAGCTTAGTAAAAATAATACAAACCAATAGTCAAACGAGGAGACAACAAAATAACTCGTGGAAAATAAAATTACCTTCATAAATAAAGACGGAAACTTACAATAACAATCAATCTCAACAAAAGCCAAAATACAGCATTACAATACAAACATCGAACCACAATGCCTTTACGCAGCAGAATATCACGCAATGACAGCGGAATCAGAACAAGAGCTACAATTGCTGGCAAAGGGCATTGTAAAAGTTGATGAATAGTTCGGAATGATGAATATGACGAAAAAACTAAAGGAATATGAATTGGCAGAAACAAATGCCTCGTTAAGATATCCTTGGGAGGAAAAACTCCAGAGCACGTAAACTTATATAAGTACCTAGAGAATACGATGGCGCGAATGAAAAATCAGAAATATTCTATGGGTAAGAGATCTTTGTAAAGGTAAACGCATTGCTCACAAGGACAAGGGTTCCCATTGGAATGAAAAGAAGATTTGCTTAAGTCTTTTATTTGGAATCCACTATGCATAAATGTTTTGTGTAGCTGCCAAAAAAAAAAATCATCAAATATAATTAAGAATTGTACTTAGAGAGCTTTAAAACACCGTTATGGCAGAGAATTATCAAAGTTCATCTTGTTATTTGAATTGGCAGTCTTTGTAATTCCAACTTTGTCGTGATTACTTGCTGGCCTGCTACTTGTCATGTTCCGGACTTAAGCTTCTTAGTAAGTATCAGGGGCGTGGCTTAACGGAGCTAAGCCAATAGGGTAGTGACAAATAGACTTGTTTACGAATTGACCTGCCGTGAAGGCAGATTCACGGTGAATATATTTGGGTTCCAGCGAGATATATTTTGTCGTGGGTTAAGACTTGAAAATGGTGGAAATACTGAAAGGCCTCGTCCGGAACATGACAAGTAGCAGTTTGGTATGTAAACACGACAAAGTTGTAATTATTAAAGTAATTGTTAAAGTGTGGGTTCGTAGGATGAGAAACAAAGTTTTGACAAGGACAACTGAGGAAAGAAAACTGCTGAAAGTATAAAGGAAAACATCTTTGACGGGGGCATATTTCGTATAAACTGTTTGCATCCAAGGATATTTGAGGGAAAGGTAGAAGTAAAGAAAGAATGGTTTAGAAGAAAGGTTAGAATGCTTGATGAGACACGAAACGGAAGAACTGTAGAGGTATGAAGACGGGTTATTATCGATAAAAATTAAAAACATCCAGTCGAGATCTGTTAGAAGGCAGTTTGAAATAATAATAATAATAATAATAATTGTTTACCATTTATATACTACGTTATCCTCACATCCGCTTCAATTATATGTAATACAATAATCTGGACATTATGAAACCGGATGTTATAATCCAGTAATTATATGTGACACGGAACACTGAAGTCTGTAGATGTATTTGTTAATGATTTACTACGTTTTTTCACTAAGCATTTTGTAAACGACTACATATTCACAATTTGCTTAACCTAACAGATCTTTCATATTATTACTGGCCTTTAACAATCCCCATCATAGATACTCTTATTTAATTCTACTTGCCACGCAATGGTTTTAATAACACACGCTGAGATACAATATTGAAACAGACTGCTTCAGCTATAAAGAGCACAGAGCACATTTGAAGTGATAAGGCTGTTGTTATCGCTAGCAGGTTTAGGGCATTACAGTATGTTACGTGTATTAATACCATACCGTACAATAGCAATGCTAATTGGATCGTTACGTTGTGCTCCATCGTCAAGTGGCGTTTAGGTCGCGTTGCCAATGTAGGTCGCTCTCTGATTACGCCTATTAATGTATGTGAGTAGGTGTGTATATTGTAACAACTTTAAAACTAAGTGTTACTTATTTGAAACTCTCTCCTAATCAAGCCCCACGTTGTTGACGTCAATTTGTGACAACTTTAAAACGATGTTATTATTTATTACGAGTGTATTATGGTTGCGGATTTATAGTTAATTCAGCCCCACGTTGAATGTGGCAATTTGTAACAACAAAATATGCGTGGTTCTGTTATTAATTATATTTGAGAATGTTGGAAAGCCCACTGTTGGGTTCACCAATTTGTAGTCTAAAAGATTACGTTATTTGTAATATGTTATGTCCAACGTTGTTGACGTCTATTTATAAAGAATATCTTAAGTGTATTTATTAAGTTATATTATGTTCAAAAGTTCCGCTGTGGAATGCATCAATCTGTAATATTTTACTGTAGAAGAGATCTCCTGCAAATCAACGTTAATTTATTTATAAAATTATGTATTAATGGGGTGATATTATTCGGTTATTGACCATAGACCTGTGGTAAGTGGTTATTAAGTGGTTTACCAGAGAAAAAACGCTATATTGCAGTTATTATAGTGAATAATTTAGTAATTTTCTCCAACCCTAGTCAGTATGTATTATTTAAATTGGAAAGAGAGTAGCGCAGAGAGTAAGTTAGTTCTCTATTCTCCCGTATTCACCAGCTGTCTGCAAACGAGCGCTGTTATTGGCGATTGACCCGTTATTATAGGTTAAGTCGTTCCACTTGACGCTTTTATCACTTTCTTTCCCTGTAAAATACACCCTATTCGAAATACAATAATTATTCTACAATAACACAAAATCGTCAATACAAGAAGGATTCTTTATTTTATATTATTTCAAAATTCCAACAGTTGCTTTCTCCGACTATTAAAACATCATATCGATCATACAATACAGAATCGATTTGTTATTGAACTCGTGTTTAGATGTTACAATTTAATTATAATTTTCAGTTTGTCTTTTATCTCAGGGTACATGTAGTTCTTTTAACTATTAGTAAGGCCAGGTAATGCAAATTCAGGTTACTAGGTATTACAATTTAAATTAAAATCTTATTATATAAAGTATCAACATAAGCAGGTTTTTTACCACGCGTTTACAAGATACTCGAAGGCCGTGTTCCAATAACGATGACAGATCGACGAGTGATGAAGAATGGCTTGAATATATCCACCTCCAGCTTCTCAATAAAAGTTGGTGTTAGTGTCCCAGGATGTAACGGAAAGTTCAGTTCTTGATCTTCGCTGATTTTTCGTTTCTTGTGGTCACAGGTCCCGATGGAATTAGTGTAGTATTAAGTTCTTGCTCTGTGGTTAGAAGTGAGGTTCGGTAGGTAAATTTAATTCTCTTTAATTTTTTGTTGTATAGTATTTATTCACTTCTACTTCTCCAGGTCTGGGTTATCTTCATTTATTTATGGTTTCCATTATTACTCATTTGATAGTAGATTTAGTTAATTTATTTTTTTTTTAGATTTTTGATTTGAATTTTGTTAATAGGTATTTTATATTCTCGAAGTGATAGTCTCGGAAGTCGTCCAATCCGTCGTTTTAATCAGCGATTATATATTAATTTGGATTTATTATAATTTTATTCATGAGGTTTCGTGGTTTTTTTTCGAAATTTATAATGATTGAACTGTCCTCGTTTATATATAACAATTGAATGTCTAAATCAACAAGATATCTTGCATTTTGTTGCCCTAACAACCATTGCTTCTTCTGTCATTGGATAATATTTGTTATCCTAGAGCCAGAATTATGAAATATTCTTACACTTATTTAATAAAATACTCCCTGCTTGGAATTACATTAAATCACATAAAACTTTCACTTAATCTGCCTTATTAAACCGTATACATTTTACTACATATTCTTCTTAATTGACTTATTTTAAAAGGTATGAATTTCCTTTTACAAAATACTAAATTTAGGTCTATTGGTTTTATTACATGTGTTATAATTTTTTTGTTTTTAATTTAATTTTTCTTACCTGACCTACTGTACAAAGAGTCACTGGCTTATGGCCAATTATATCAATTTTAATTTCCTGATTTCAATTCACTATTATTACTTAGTTTATCATTGAATCCTTCATTGGTTTTTAACATAATTATAATGACCACTTGACAATTTATTTACAATTATTGTCTTCCTGGCCAAGTTTACAAATATTATTTTAAGACATCTTCATTAATTATTTAAAGTAAATATACTTAACATGATACCATACATAATAAACACACCTGTATTTAACCACTTAAATACAAGTTTAACATGAATGAAATGAGTACCCATTACTTAGTACTTCCTTAAAGCAATGGCTCCACACCTACTACATACAAAACACAAAACAAATATCATGTAAACACAACATCATGATAAAGCACAACAACAGGTACATCTTTATACAACATTAAGTATTAATTAAACAGTCTATTATATTCAAACTCATCCACAGTAAACTCATCTCATTAGACACAGTGTTTATAGTTTACATCTTACACTGATCACTCTATATTTTATTTAGATACACTTTTAATATTTTATTACCTAGTAACCTTACTAGGTATCATCAATACATTTTTTAGGTGAGATTGGCCCTCTTGTACTTAATTATGGTATACCTTGGGCATTGTTTTCAGTTATTTTGACAAAGTTTTTATGTAACGTCGGGAACCTTACTTTTGTTACGTTACAATATGTATACAAACGCATCACATGTATACATATAGGTACAAGATTCTTGTATTATATATATTTTTACATATGTTCAAATTTTTTTTTTATATTATACTTATTATTACGAGGACTGTCCAATAGAAACAATTGTGATCTGCGCAGCTGTGACGCCGTCGCTATTGCAACGGCATTTGTTTATATTGTCTGTTAAGTACTAGCGACGCATCTGTCAAAAATATTTGTAGTTTGCTCTTTTTCAAGCGTTGTGCCTGGGTTGAAAAATGGCATCTATGATAGAAAATCCGTCCAAATATAATCTGCGTGCCGTTATTCAATTTTTGGCTGCTGAGGAGATGACATCCAATGGAAATGTATACGGGAATGAAAGGTGTATACGGTGGCTATAGTTATTCTCATACGGCAGTGGTTGAATGGTGCAATAAATTTTAATAAGAAAAAGAATCCACTAAAGATTTGGCCCGTCCCGGAACTGCACGTGTTGCAGCATGAGATGAAAACGTGAGACAGCTGGAAACTGCTTTACGCTCAAATAGGCGCATCAAAGTTAGAGAACTTTCTCAAATGTTGAGCATCAGCGTGGGAACTGTTCATTCCATCATTCATAGTCTTGGCTATCACAAAGTTGCTGCTGAGTGGATTCCACGACTGCTTACTGATTAGCAGAAAAATTTTCTTTCGGCCTTATTATTACAGCATTTGATGCGCTATCAACAACGAGGTAATGCCTGTATACACCAAACTGTTGCCTGTGATGTGTCTTGGTGTTATCATTACGAACCAGATTCCAAACGTCAGAATATTCAGTGGAAGCATGCATAATCTCCGAAGGCGAAAAAATGTGGGTCCCAACCTTCGGCAGGAAACGTAATGGTGACCGTATTTTTTTTTTATTATCATGGTGTGTTACTCTTAGATTTTAAAGAACCCGGTGTCAATATCAACGCTGAGAGATATGCAGACAGCTTAAAACGCTTACGGGTCAGCATCAAGAATAAACGTCCCAGGAAGCTCAAAAATGGTGTCATTCTTCTGCATGACAATGCTCGACTCCATGCAGCCCAGACGATTCAAGATCTGCTTGAACGTATGAAGTGGAAAGTCTTACAACATCCATCTTACAGTCCCGACTTGTCCTCGTACCATTATCATGTTTTTGGCCTATTCAAGAAATCAGTAAAAGGACGGCGGTTCAAATCGGGCGCTGAGGTAGAGTTTGCTGTTAGCAAACGGTTTCGCAAACAGCCGCAAAAATTTACCAGCAGGGAATCTACAGATTAGTGCAACCGTGGGACACATACCTTAATGTTAATGGAGACTTATTTTAAAATCCTTGAATAAAAAATGGTTTTTCAGCCTCTAAACGTGTTTCTATTGAACAAACCTTGTATTAATAGTAAAAAATCTTTTAACAAGAATATACTTTTATTTTGAAAATTACAAATGTTTTGATAGTAATCTAACTATAATCATCAGCTATGGTATATCAGATACATACTGTTACGACAGACTAGTGACCGTCTATGGTACAGTGGAAAACAAAATACAAGACACCGATTAAGTGACTAATCACCAGTTTAATTATCAAAATTAAACAGTTTGTAATCAACAAGATAGTCTCTTACAACAAATCGAATAAAAATTGTTCACGCGAAATAAAATGTCAACTAAAATTAAACACAACTGTATTACAATTATCCCGCCCTCAATTGTATTACATTTGTCCCGCACGATCATAAAACACAAAACATTTCGCCATAATACTGCAATCCGCACTCCAATAATTCGGAACTCAAAACTGACTGAGCGTCGCTGAGTACTTGTTTTTATACCCCGCCGAAATACCAGAATATTCCATACTGCGCGTCAAGAATGTTACTAGAAAACATAAAAACATAATTGGTTGCGGCCTTACAGGCGCGGACAGGTGAGTCCGGACCAATCTCGCAACACATGTCGGGAATCACGGACGCACACAACATTACAGCCGGATTCTACTGGATCGTTCCAGAAACACGTAGATTGTTCTGTAATGTCGTAACAATATCATATCTAATGATGATATATTACTATCGATACATTTGTAATTTACAAAATAAAAAATATATTTTTGTTAAAATTTTCTTTTATTATTAATAATATATATGTGTGTGCGTGCGCGTGCGCTTGTGTGTGTGTGATAAAATTATAGTTATTGTGCAAGTAAATTGTTGCTATTTTTATAATTTTAATTAATCCCACGCACGTTTTACACAATGAGTCTGTACCGTCAAAAATTTCTAAAAAAAAAATAAACACTAAGAAGGTTCTAAAGAAAAATCAAAATACGTGTTTACAGTCCGGTAAAGACGAATGGGGAATAAGAAATGACCAGGAGGTACGCGAGCTATTAAATAATCAGGACATTGTAATACTCATAAAGGCTCAACGAATACAATGGCTAGGTCACCTAGAACGGGTGGATGATCAGAGTATGCCAAAGTAAATAAACCTTAGGGCGAAAGACTATAAAAGCAGAAAGAGGGGCCGACCTAGGATAAGATGGTTGGTTGATGTTCTAAAAGATCTCAGAAGAATAGATGTGCGGGATTACATTGAGATGCAATGGGCACGAAGCTTTGGAGAAGATTGGTATTGGGAGCCAGGGCTCACAATGGGCAGTAATGCTGAAAAATAAGAAAGATATATTTAAGTAGCTGTATATATGTATACAATCATATGCAAGTCCTTACAGACACATATTATACACATAATTTATTTATGAGTAACTTGTTGAGTTCCTTGTAGGATTATTGTATACTACAATATTTTATAGTTACTTTTGCAAGTAGATTGTTACTACTTTTATCGTTTTAATTAATATAAAGCACGTTTCACAGAATGTATCTGTACCTTCATATGTTTTTAAATGAATTGAAATAAAATTCTATTTCAATTAATATAAAAACCTCTGAAGGTAAAAATGGATTCTGTGAAACGTGCTTTACATTAGTTAAAACGATAAAAGTAGTAACAATTTACTTGCATAATTTAATAATTATGTATTTGCATAATTAACACTTTACATAATTTAATTATATGTATCGCAACACTACAAATGTATAGGGTACTGTGCATTGCACAATTAATTAAGGTAATTAATATAACTTAAATAAATAGTCCATATTGTTAGTACTAATAAAAATTCAGATTGAACTGGAAAGTGAACAACAAAATTTGCATGCTTGAACAGGTTGGTCACGCCACACAGATGCGTCTGTGTGTACACGTGTATCTTACGTGTGTGTGTGTGAGGCCACTTGAATCCTGTCAAGCGTCACCCCTACATAAACGCTATTAATTATATCAATTATTTAAATGGTGATAAGTGTATATGAAATATCACAA
This sequence comes from Magicicada septendecula, assembly GCA_034769895.1. Classification (NCBI taxonomy): domain Eukaryota; kingdom Metazoa; phylum Arthropoda; class Insecta; order Hemiptera; family Cicadidae; genus Magicicada; species Magicicada septendecula. The sequence goes on from CM068373.1 coordinate 353,059,905, forward strand.
AACCAAATACGCCAGAGTGTGTATAATATAAAGACGCACGTGTGTATGAAAGGTGGTACGAAAATAATAAAAAGTGCGAATACAGTGAAAATAAACATGAATAAAACCCATAATAATCAAGATAACGAGAAACGGTTTAAACACAGTTGTACACATAAAAATTACCGACCAGATGAATATCGGGTAATTTGCAAAAACTTCACATGTTGCGAAGACAAGTGAACAAAGTGAGTGAATAATAGTGTTTGTAAAAGGACTCCACGACAAACCTATCCCTGCAGAGAATTGTCGAAACAAGAATTTTACGCCCTAGACTATAAATATGCGAGGCACATCAGCCTTGTTCTCTTTCTCGTTCGACCAGGGAGGCAGCCGCAGGCTACGCCCGGCGACTTCAACTCTTTCTCGTTCAACCACAGTGGCAACCGGAGGCTTTACCCAACAACAACAACAACTCATTTTCGACTACAGTGGCAGCCGGAGGCGATGCTTGACAACATCATCACTTTCGTGACACCACCGCTGCAGCCAGAGACCATTACGGGACCATTACGGGGGACGAGAGAGCAGCACACTACATGGCAAAAATCCAGACGTAGAAGACGAGTCATCGGACTTCCGAGAGGACAAGGAGGACGAGAAAAGGATCCAGGAATTCACGACTACGCAGGATTCACATCATCAAAGACTCAGGACCAGGAGAGGGTACGCTGAGGAACCGCTGCAATTAAGGTGAAAGAAAGCCATGCATTCCTCATAACAAAAGACTTAATCAAAGACAGATAAACATTGTCAAAAGAAAAACAATAATTTCTATACGTGTAATTTATAACTTGTAAACATAAATGTCTTTTAGTAATTATAGCATAATTTTTTAATTAATAATTTATTGAACATATTTAAAATTAAATTGTATATTAAATATGAAAGCATAATTTTTGAATTGATAATTTATGGAAAATATTTAAATTTAAATTGTTGAATTATGAAAGCACAATTCTTGGATTAATAATTTATTGAAAATATTTAAGTGTTATTTAGAAAGAATAGAAAGTTACTAAAGTAATTAAAATAAATGACAAATGCATATGCAATAACAATAAGTTTTATTTTAAAAATAAGAAAGATTTCAGAATATAATAAAATACTCATAATATACTGAGCAAGTCGAGAGCCATATTATTAATAATCAAATGTATTTATAAGTATAAGAGTATTTTATGTTTGTATGGAATATGCGATATTACGTGTATGTAATCAATAAGTATGGGTACTGCGAATACCTATACACATGCAATAATAATGAAGTTTTAATTCTAAATTAATTTTGAAATTTTAAAAAAGTAAATGTTTTAATTATTTTAAACAATTTTACGTGTTGTTATTATTACGATTACACGCATTGAAAATTTTTTAACTTTATAAATATTTGTGCTACTCAACGGGGGCATCAAGATATATACAACAGATACAAATAACGTTATAATATATATATATATATATATACCGGTAAACTATACTGGTACTGGTATATAAGGTACATTCTGCCATACTGGTAAAGTGTAACCTAAATCTAAAACATTAAGGACAAGTAAGGATTAAAAATAAAACATTGGCCAAGTTAGCAGATTTATTTCGCCTTCACGGAGTTCTCTATAAACGTATAAATAAATCGTGTTTTGGTTAGAAAAGTGCCAAAAGAGGACGTGATGTAAACAGAATTGAAGAGGGCGAGAACTGTAATACTTTGGTAGAAAGTCCTTGGGATTGATTCCATAGCCTGTAATTAAGTCTTACTGTATACAAGAAAGCCACATCGTTAGGAAATATTCTCGAAGGAAACAAAATGTTTGGCAGCTTAATAACCCGTCTATTGAACGCATTCATTTGGAGCTAATTGTAAACACATGAGGTCGACTCACAAACACACACACACACACACACACACACACACACACACACACACACACACACTACTCTGTACTCGAAGTAACCTTGCCGTAAGTGTAGGTATTTCGCAACTGTACCAATATCCGTTCCCATACTACAATTTCGACGTTTTGAATATGCGATTTTATCGATATACTACGATGTAAATAAGAAGAAATATACTAATTTCAAATTGTTCTATTTCTTAATGTGAAGCGAAAATACGTGTTGTTTTTATTTCTGAGGTTAGACAATAATAGTTTTATGTTTTTCCTTACTTTTTAAAGAAATAAAATCCATGGTTAGAAAATATATGATGTTTGATATGTCTACAGATAGCTTGAAAAAGAGAAACATTGGAATAAGTATTTTTACAAAAACAAAAAATACATAAAATGGAAAAAATACAAATATTTCTGAATAGTAAGATTGAAAGAAAAAAAAACAACGTTTTAACAATTGCGACTTACATTAGCAAAGTCTACAAAACATTGCGGCTTATATATTGGAAAAGACTACAAAACATTGCGACTTACATTGGCAAAGTCTACAAAACATTGCGACTTACATTAACAAAGTCTACATAACATTACGACTTACATTGGCAAAGTATACAAAACATTGCGACTTACATTAGCAAAGTCTACAAAGCACTGCAATAATTTTTAAATACTAGACTGTTAATTACAACTTTAATTTTACACAGTATCGAATTCAAAGTAAAGTAATTTTATCCCAAAGTAAAACGGTTTCCTTAAGTGAACTGACCTCAATTTTTGTTAACATTTCCTCAAATTGTTTTGCGAGGGATTTTGTAAACAGGAAGTTTCCTTCTAGTCAACAGACACCAGTAAATAGCTTTAATTTTCCAAAGGTTTTAGAAAAACGGTAGTAGAGAGGTTTTTAAAATATATCCTTTGAACTTTTGCAATTCAAAGTAAGTAACAAATTTTCGTTGATTGATTAGATTTGTTCGCAATTTATCAGACAAAATAATTCGGGCAAATATAACGATTTCTCATTTAAATTGAAATCCTTATCAGACTTCATCAATACTCGCTAATCAAACTTTGCTTAAAGCAATCCAATATTAAAAGGATTTCTTAAACCCGATGTTGTCAGAACAAAGTGTTGATGTTAAAATAGCTGTAATGTAATTTTGATAATTTCAATTTAAGTAATTTTTTCATTAAAACAGAATGTTGAATTTAGGCACGCTATCACTAGTATTTTGTAAACGGTGACAAGTATTTCAAATAAGAGAATTTAAATAAGACGTTAAAATGGAAAGTTTTTCTGTTTAAAAATGCGAGTTAAAACTTTCTAACTTTTATGGTTTTATTAATAACGGCTAAACTTGATATTTTTAATATCTAAGCAAATTTTTATAACCTTTAAATGTTTTATATTTTAGGGGATTAAATGTTTTATGACACAGTGTAATTTTAGGAATTTTTATTTATGGATATTTTTGGTAAATGTAATAACTGAAAATAAATACACTGCACGTGGTTAAATAAATACACTGCAATGTAATTTTTACATGGCGCACGTTTCACAGAAAGTATTCTGTACCTTCAGAGGTTTGTTTGCCTTGTAACTGAATGTTTCACTTACAATATAGTTAACGGGTAATCGATTTTACTTCGATTCTCTTTTCAGTTGTTGTAATGTTTATGTAGTCAGCTGTTTCTTATATAGTTAATGTTTTATTTTGTTGCTCTAATAAATGTATAATTTTTAAATAAATCGTGTTGTTTTGTCGTTATTTGAATTTGTTCTTTAATTAGTAGATTATTATTTTTGTGTTTGTAAATGTTAAGATTGTCCCATATATTCATTTATTACCTTTTTGTACATAGTTAGTTAATTTGTCATTTTGAATGTCTGCAAATTTATGTTAACTGTTTAAACAGTGTATGGCTGAATTAGATTTGTAAATATTAGGTTTTAAAAACGCATTGCGATGTTGAAAGTATCTCTCGGACAGCTTTTTCCTTCGTCTGGCCTACGTAAAAGTCAATTACAATTCAAACAAACCTGTGAAGATACAGAATAATTTCTTTAAAACTTCAGACAGGTGAAAATAAACCTACTTGCAGTGTAATTATTTGAAGATATAATTATGCACATAGGAGACCGACAAGAAACTCAATAAATTACTTACAAAGGAATAATTGTTGATAAATGTATTTAAGTAACTTATTATGGTGACAAAATTTTTAAAAATCTGTTTTTCATGGGATATTCTTCAATTGCTCTTTACATTTAATCGTTTACATTATCCAGAAGTAAGAAGATGAATGTAATTACTCTTTACAGAATTTTTTTTAATTCGAGTATTTTGTAAAAAATTAAAGATTCCAAATAGCGTAATGGGCAATTACTGCCTAACAAAACAGAGAGTCGTGGGTTTGATTCTAACGGATGTTGGATCCTATTTACCCGCGTCGTCTACAATACAGCTATTATGCAGTTGATCCTTAATAATTAAACTTATATGTTTTGGTTTGTGCACTCAAACTAGTTTACTTGCCTTCCAAACATTACAAAATTCGGAAGTCGGGTGGCTTTCGGCAAATTCGAAAGGTGTAAACTGTTTGCCAAAATCTTCTGGAAAACCAATGTTTCAAAATTTAGCCTTACTCTAAGCAGTAAATTAAAAAAAAAAAAAAACTTTACAAAATTTGGAAGTCGGGTGGCTTTCGGCAAATTCAAAAGTATAAACTGTTTGCCAAAATCTTCTGGAAAACCAATGTTTCAAAGTTTAGCGTTACTCTAAGCAGTAAATTTTTAAAATAAGTAAAGATTAAATACAGTATTTTGAAATATCGTAAACCTACATTTTCTATTTGAGAATTTTATAAACTTTAGAGTATTATTATTTTAAAAAAAGTAAATTTTGTGTTAGAAACGAACTGACTAAACCCCGGGCTACTGGGCCGTGGTCCGCTCCTTCTGTTACAAACAGACGTTTCGGCCTCTCCTCTGGAGACCGTCTTCAATGTGTGCGAACAATTCGATATCTGGGAAAGACCGTGTCGGTCATCGAATCGTTCGCATACTGAAGATGGCCGCCAGAGGACAGGTCGTAACAGCAGGAGTGGATCACAGCTCTGACGGAGATAAGTCGGTTTGTTTCTAACACAGTGCATGCCGGCCGTGACAGCATTAGGTACACAAAAATATAGATTGTTACCGCATTGGATAATACAAAGAAAAAAATATATACAATGTACTTTGAAAACCAACTAGATAGGCTAGGCCTACCAGTCATGGAAAGATTCTACGTATATCTTACTTAATTACTGCACGGCACTACACCTCATAAGAGCCCTGGCCTCCAGAACATCGTGACTCCAGTCCTTTCAATCTAGCCACCTTCTAACACCCAGTCTTCTAAAGTCTTCATCTACATTGTCCATCCATTTCCTTCTTCGCCTCCCTCTTGATCTCCTTCCTCCTGGTCATCCGATGTATACACTTTTCACTGCCCTTTTTTCTGTCATTCTTTGTACGTTACCTCCTCACCTAAGTCTACCTTGTTTTATTACTCTGACGATGTCCGGTTCCTTGCGTAAAGTACGAGGATCAGTTGAAAAGTTAGCAGCTGAAAGTTAGCAGTTGAAAGTAAGCAACGACTGTAGCTTAGCGTTAAAACTAACACTTTTCGTGTGTGACAAGATTTGTATTTTGTATAAAATCCTGTTAATTTCCAAATCGATCTATCAATATACTCATTGTTTAGAAAGTGTTTAAAATTGACGTGTTATGCGTGTTTGGAAAACCGACAAAATAAACATCCTTTGATAAAAATTGCTTAGCGCCAACGTAAAGTCAAAACGAAATTGTAAATGTGTCAGGAAATGACCCCCCCCGCACTAGACGCCAAAAAATGCAACAACTCCAGATGCGGCAGCCATCTTGCACACCAGTATGAGTTCTTGAGTTAAAGTATAATGCGTCCGTAGACACATTTGTTAATTTTCAGCTCAATGTAGCATATGTGTATATATTTACGCATGTGTGGGAGTGTGTATTCGTTCCATTGTCTTACATTTTTCCTCAGCGTTTCTAAAAACCCTATATTTTCTAATACATTACAACATTTTATTCTTTTATATTTTCTACCACGTTAAACAATTTTATTCAAGGGTGCTGTCTTTTACGTTTATATGATTTTCAAAAACCTTTATTCAACTCCACTTAACTCTCGTTGAGAGAGCTAAAGTAAATGGACTGTATTTACGTACATACCGATAAGCGTTTAGACAATATACAATAATAAACGTCACGACCAAAGCTATTCTCTCTCTCTCTCTCTCTCTCTCTCTCTCTCTCTCTCTCTCTCTCTCTCTCTCTCTCTCTCTCTCTCTCTCTCTCTCTCTCTCTCTCTCTCACCTTTAGTTAACTAAACGGTAGTTGGGATTAACGAATTCAAAATAGTCTATGGTTTGGAAGCCATTAAACTTACTTGAGCTGAGTGAGACTACCGTTAACAGCTAACAGCACTAATAGTCGATAGCAAACTTTTTCTTAATCGATATTTTATTAAACAAAACACGCAATATGTGTTTACAAATTACTGTAAATTTTATATATTAGCAGTCACAAACACACACACACACACTTTAATGAAAAGTGCTGATGGCGCTTAGCTTCTTCTCCTTCAGCACTACAGCCCAACGTGAGCCCTGGCTTCCAACAAATATCTTCTCCAAAGTCTTCTGTCCATTGGCGTCTCAGTGTAACCCCTTACATCTACTCATTCAGATCTTCTAGCCTATCATCCAACCACTTATCCTAGGCCGGCCCCTCTTTCGGCTTATATAGACCTGCGTCCTCAGACTTTTCTTTGCCATACGCTGATCATCCATCCGCTCTACGTGACCTAACCATTGTAATTGTTATCGCGTTTATAAAGATGGCGCCTGGGTAGTATCCTAACCAGTCCGCTGGTTTGATGTCTGCGTGCAAATATAAAATCTGCATATATTTTTGCCCCCCCCCCGGGTTGATTCAGCTTTCGGAGGTAACAATCGGTGATAACCTGTTTCTAAGGCTTTCTCAGTCGGCGTCATCATTCTTGAAATTAAAATCCGGGCTACTGGGCTGTGGTCTATACCGCAGAACTGAATGACTTTGCCGCAGTACTGTGGTTACTGACGAACATCCTGTCATTTGTGTTAATAACCGATTATAACTGAAGATGGCCTAAAGAGATGAGACCGAAACGCCCAAAAATAACTTCTTTCAGAATAATAACTATAGTTATTAATAATAATACATAATAAAGTTTAGATAAGACAATGCAAGAATTATGTCCACATAATTAATAATAATAACACAAATAATGAGTAAACATTAGTAACCACTAGATGCAAGAATTCTGAGTAACTTCAAACCAAGGTAATTGTCAATATAAAGGCAGAATTAACCACTGCCCAGTACTAATAGTGTTATCAGAACACTGATAAGAGATAAAAATACAATAATGAAATAAATGTGAAAGAATTACAACTACCGAAAAATGTAACATTCAAGAGTACTAGAAACTCACCAAAAAGACTATAATTAAAGATATAAAGAAACCAGTAATAAATAAAACTGACACTATCAGAAGTGGTAATGACCAGTGCATTATGCATAGACCATAACGAAATGATATTATCAACCACTAACATTATGTTAATTAATAAACAATTTGTGATAATAGGCCTAGAGTTTGACCCTAGGAAAATGAATAATTTATAACTATAAGTAAATAACCATATGTGAAAAGTTCATAATACAGTACTAATATGTTATCACCATAAACACAGTGAATAAAAACAATGTATTTAATGTATTATGTAACATAAGAAATATTATTAATTTGTACAAATTGTGTTCTTATCAACCCCGATCATAACTATATGATAAGGGTATGCAAATTACTCGTAACCAAAGATAGAAACAATGGGAGTTATAAAAATGTTGTCAGAGTAATTATAAATAAACTATTTGATTTATAATAAAAAACTAATAAAGCAAGCCCGTGCGCGTGGCTTTGTGACCAGAAAATTATAATCTCCACCCCAGCCTACTGACGCTTGTTTGCGCGTCTATTTTGACGAACTTCGCCGAGAGTACACGAAATAAACAATTAGCCAATCAGAGCTCATTAAAAAGTACGAAGTGCCGAATCCCGACACACGTAACAACAACAGTTCATCACCAGCAATCGAGGCAGACTCCACGTGGGCAGAGTGACCATCAAAACATTGAATTGATAGCCGACAGCTGATAATGCACACTAACGTCGAAACTCCAAGTTGAGGTTAGGTCAGACCAAAAGGGACAGTTAAGTTTATTTTAACAGTGTTCTTTAACGGAGTTCATGCGTATAGGCAGTGTGTGAAGAGAATTAATAAATATTAATTCAAAATGTTAATTAGTTTTTGAAAATTAAAAAAGTTTTGTGTTAGTGATACTTCGAGTCAACGGTACACCCAAGTATCAGTGCAAATGGTCATTATATTGTATAAAAAATAATAATTAATCAAATAAAGAACGCTACTAGCAAATTTGATTTATTTAAATTAAATCAAAAATAACCCTATTCCTATAAGGAAAGGGACTTTGATAATTACATAAACAATAAGCAGCGAAAGCTTTGGCTAATAACAATTTTGACTTTCTAACTTAAAATTAATTGTAATATTTTATAAAGAGACATTGAATAATCAACGAAGGGACCAATGAACCCTAACATTTAATAATTTTAGACTATTATTGTGTTTAACCTTGTAGAACCTTAACTCAATGTAACATACGAATTAACCCTAGTAGTAAATTAATTTGAATTACCTGTTTTTTGTTTATGTCCACTTTTAGGAGATAATTCATGGAAATCTCTCTGAATTTAATTAATAACAATGTTATATAAAATAAGGGATGCATTCAAAGAAGCATTAATCAATTAATATCAGACACGTAAGGTTACAATGAACCCTAGTTAACCTCAATTTCAAGCAAGGAACAATCGTTCATATTTTGTGTTATGTTAAAGAAACAAATAATATTTTTTATTCTCCGCCTACTCATTACTACAGTAGTGCATTTCGTTTGCTAAAGTGTATCTTGCAAACTCAAAGAACCTGCTAATTTTATAAAGCAAAATAACGAAATTGTTGACATCCAGACATAGTCGATTATTAGGCTCAGTCTGACCACCCTGAGGTTTTAAATATTTTAAGAGTCCATACTCGAAAATAATTGTTAAAAAAAAGAAAATGAATGAAATAATTGTATAACAACAATTATTTAAATTGAGTCCAATAAATAAACATTATTTCACGAATAGACAAAAGTGTTGACTATTATTGTAAAAGAATAGACTTACAGCTTAGGTGAACGACAGCGACGGTTGGTACCAGAAACAGCAGCGAGAATTTGAATCTAATGATTCTCGCCCGGAATATTCTCGCACATTATTAACATACAACAATCACCAGTAAGTATTGTATAAACGTTATGCTTATGTCAATTTCAGTACAGGAATCACCTCAATTTCACCGTTCGAATCACCTCATCGAATAGCAGAAGAGTCAACGTAATCTATTCGACTACGAACTCAAACATTGAACTAAATTATCAAAAGTCTAAATACATTTGTTAACCAACTTCAAGAGCAAGTCACCGGATTTATTTATATTGGATTCAATTAAACAATTGAATTGGATTAAATAAATCAATTAATCATAAACTAAATTAAAACTTCGTATCGAAAGGTTATAAAGTATAAAACTTTCCATAAAAATTAATACACGTATATCTCGTCAAATTACAATAATAACATTCTATGACAACCTGGACGTCTGACCAGCACACCGAATTGCATTCTAACTAGTTACTTCTCGTCCATTATTTACAACAACAAACAAACCAACAAGTTTAATTAAAAAAAGTGTTAATGCAGCTTTACAGATCAAACACCATAGTGACTTTTTCAGCAAAATAAATAAGCGCACAGACAAAAGTGTAAAACAATGGTGTGACAGTGTGACAACGCTCTGACAGTTGTCATTGTTGCGGTGGCAATCTCTGTCAACGACATTTGTTGGCAGGCGGTGACGCCCCCCCTTCCGTCCATTATGTGCTCCCACCTGCTTTTAGTTTTATTTTTATAGTCTTTTTCATTCAAACATTGTTTAACAACAAAAAAGTTTCATTTTTAGATGACTGGTCAAATTGGAAATGGGTCTTCTCTGTTCTAGGTTAGCAGCCCATAGGCTGGTTGGCAGCAGCTCGCCATTCTTCACGCTTCTCTGTTTTTCTTTTCAACTCACAATATGATGTGCAGTTTATACTGACCATAAGCTGTTTCATATAGTCTAAAGGGGGTCGTCCTCTGTGATTCTCCCCTCCAATTGTTCCTTCTGTTATTCTGTTAACCAATCCATTGTGTCGTAGTATATGCCCTATAAACTTAGCTCTCCTGGATTTTAAATTTCGTAGAAAGCTCTCCTCCTCGTGAGCTCTTCTGAAGACTTCCTCATTCGTTATCTTCTCTTTCCAGCTTACCTTGAATATTCTTCTGTAGTACCAGGTCTCAAATGTTTGGAGACTTTTCTTGTCACTTTCTCCAATTGTCCAAGATTTACTCCCGTATAGGACATTCCACACGTATGCCTTTACTAGATCCAACAGAAGAAGCATTCATCATAGAGCTGCTCATACAAGGGATATCTTAAACAGATCTTTAATGTAGTGGTTTCCCTTGCCATCTGCATCATACAAAACGTATATAATTACACGGATCATATATTTATACAAGAATGGAGTTTAAATACAACTATTAGAAGCAGGAATTGAAAAGACAGACGGGCCAATGAGTTCACTGAGCGGCATCCTTTACGACGCGTAAGTATAAAAAAAGTACAAATAATAATGATACCCTGATGATACAGTTATTAATCATGAAAGTTAGTATGTTTGCAAAGATTCACGTTTCAGGTACAAGAAGTGAAAAGAGAGTACCTGCTGATAATTTCAGAAGAACATACTAAAATCGTGGTTTTTAAGGACTAAAACGTCAGTGAGGACTAAAATACTTATAAATAACATTACATTATAACAAGTGAGCAGTTTGAATATCTTAGATATAAAGATAAAATTAAGATATAAAGATATGTATATCTTATTAATTGAGATAAGATTTAAGATGATGATATAGAAGACAATCATTATTATCATCATCAACCTCGAGGATTAGGCTCATCCTGAACCTGTTCCGAGACACAATTCGCTCTTGGCCGTCCTATATCTCGCTCCCCCACTGGGTCTATATTCCATTGCTAGCACTGGAATCCTGTTACCCTCCATTCTCCCTAAATATTCACATCAGATTCCTTTGTTCCTCCTTAGCTGTTCCAACAATGGGTCGACCCTCAATATCGTCCTTATTTCCACATTCTTCTTTCTATCGAGAATAGTACAGCCCAAAATACTCCTCATAAACTTTACTTCTGCTGGCTGAATCTTTGTTTATATAAAAGGAAAGATAAATAAATTTATTATTATTTGTAAAAATATTCATAGAAATCTTAGAAATAAAACAAGACACAGCAAAACAAAAGCTAAATTTTGTAAAAAAATTTGCAAATAGTGGCAAGTCAAAACGCTAATATAAAATTTGGTTAACAATTCAGTTTAATTTAAAACCTATTATTGATTAGATAATATTTTACAGAATTCGGGAAAATTTTAGCTTTGATGACCATACATTTCAAAATTTATAAATCGGAACAGTATATTTATATTTTTGGTAATAATTCTCTTTAAGCTGATACCCATACAAACTTTTATTTGCCCATTACCCTCCGCACATTTTTAGTGAATCTACCTCTAAAACAATGTGGTTATGTAGAGGTCCAATCCTAACAATGTCGCATCCTAAGAGTAACTAATATAGAAGGGCTTATAAAAAGTAGAAAGTTAGCCTGGGACACACAATGAGGATGAAACAACACAGAATTCCAAGAAAAATACTGGAGACCAGTAGGTAGGAAATGGAAGGCCAAGAAAGAGATGGATCAAGAAGGTTGATAAGGACCTGAGAAATATGAAGATAAAGAAATGGAGAAGACTATGTAATAAGAGGGCTGAATGGAGAAAAATGTTTGAGGTTAATAGCCATATTGAGTTGTAACGCCAGTAGAATAGGAAGACTTCATGAGGCGCGTAGATAGTATTGTGATGGTAGAAACACTGAAAGGGACTGATACATGAAAGTTGTGACAGAGGAGGGGAAGAGGCTATATTATATGATAGACGACATACGGACGCAATATGACGAAATGAAGAGACTAGCCGAGGATAGGAACGCATGGAGTGAGCACGCCCTGGAAGATCTGCCCTTCGGCAGAATACAGATGTTGGTATTACGTAACACTATCGATTTTTGGAGAGGGTCGTTCTACACATTTTTTGGCTACCCGAGCAGCTGAAGTGTCTCGGTGAAGGCCGACTCAAGAAGCTTCAAGACTGGTCGACCACTTGTAACTACATAAATTATGACACCAAAAGAATACAAAGTTATTCTGGAACTCTTGCTGCGTATATACATAAGGGTCTACGGACGGCTTAGAAGTTATAGTTACACTTGGCGATATTGTGGAGTGCGGATCAAGTGATTGTAGCGGATTAGTAGGAAGTGATTATTGTGTTGTAACTAGTGCGGTACTATAATAATTTGACATTATCATTGCGTACGGACGAAGTTATAGTACGAGAGTACTTTGTTGATTTCAAATTGTTATTTGTGACTAAATAAAGATTGCAATTAGTGAGTTCATTGGTGTTTGTATTTTGTTTCCACTGAACATCACGACGCTCCGTAAGACTGTCGTAACAGTATGTTGTGTGCGTGTGTGTGTGTTTGGTATTGTATGTGATTAGTGATTATAGATTTGCTTTCAGAGTTTTCCAATTCTCTTTATTTCCTAAATTACTACTACATTTTACTCTCAAAGTGTCTTCTAAATTTTCTCTCTCCTCAGGCAATAGACATTCAGCAATTGCTGTCATTAGCACATATAATTTTTAAAAGTTCTTTTCCAACTCTACTTACCCTGACTCTCGGCTGAAGTAAATGAAGTGTATTTACATAGAGTGGGTTAAGCGTTTAGACAATAGACAATAATAAATGTCACGACCAAAGGCGGTCTCTCTCTCTCTCTCTCTCTCTCTCTCTCTCTCTCTCTCTCTCTCTCTCTCTCTCTCTCTCTCTCTCTCTCTCTCATCGTTAACTAAACGGTAGTTGGGATTAACGAATTCAAACTACTTTATGGTTTGGAATCCATTAAACGTAGGGCTGAGCGAAACTAAAAACGAAACCACTAATGGTCGGTTGCAAACTTTTCTCTAACCCTATATTTTATCAAATAACGAAGGCTGTGGGTACTTACAATTAGCGCAAAATATGGTCGCACAAACACACAGACCACACAGACACAGATTAAAGGTTAATATTTCCTTTAACATAATATTCTACATGGATTTTCTCTGTTTTTAAAATTTTGAACCCTTATATTTTTGCCACTGCCCATTCGGTTTTGGTTGAATCAGTCTCAGAAACAACACAAATCTGTGAGTTAAAGGTAGGAGTCGTATGCCTAATTTTACAAAAATTAGTTTATTCAATTAAAAATTGCGTATCGGATATAACAATAATCCGGTTATTATGTTAATAATGACGATCATGTCTGACGATGAGCTGTGAAGCTTGAAATCGCTAATCGGAGTAATTTTCTATAGTGGTGTGCAACAGTGATAATTTCAATAGGGGTCGAGTTTCAACTGTGAGGTCGCTTCTCTCTTCCTTTAATAGTAATCGGTTATTACCATAGTCGGTTCCATAACACAACGTTTACTGCCACGTATTTGCTGAATGATATGTTGCATTGTGGAAAATTGTAAAATTAATGTATTGAAAATATATGCAAAAGTATAACCCACTATTATAATGCCTGTACTCAAGTTCATCGTTACCGCGTCTTCTCCTATCGTCACTTCATCATCATCACAAGCGGTCGAAGGATGCTGAGAAATCGTTACGGCTGAAGCCGTAGCAGCCTATTTTATTTCAACATCTCAATGAGGATGTTCCTAATGGGGGTACGGAATTCCGCGAGTGGTATGTAATACGACAAGAAGCCATCGACAATTTTTGCACAACCGTTTGTGAGGCGATGAGGCAATATTAAACTGAATGTGAGAAAGTTATGTATCTATTGAGATTCTGAAAATCCACATTTGGTTATTCTCACTGAACTAAATGCTCCTGGTTTCCTCCTCATTACGAAAACATTGTGAAGTCCCTAAATGATAAATTTAATTAATGGATTAGCAGGCGAAGTATCACTAAGTGGCCTGTGCGTTTACCAGCTCTCAGCCCAATGATTTTCTCAGTGTGGGAAATAATGAAAGATTGAGTTTATACAGAAAACGTTTGGGCTCTCGAACATTTAAAAAACGTATAACGTTTGAATTTGACAACTTAACGTCCCAGAACATTAATGACACTATATTGTTGTGCTTCTGTACTAACAAGATGTAATTTGTTCATTGAAAATGAACGGGGACAGTCTTGAGAACCTAATGTAGCTAAGCTGAGCCCATGTTATGATATTTGATATTAAGCTATCTTCTTCTTCTTCTTCTTATTCAGCGGCACGACAACCCATTGCTGAGTTAAGGCCTTCTTTAACATCCTCTGCCAGTTGTCCCGGTCAAGTGCAGACAAATGACTGGCTGAGAAACTGATACGTCTCTGCACATAAAAGAGTTTAACAGACGGCATATATGAATTCTCCGATCCAACCCCACCAGGAGGTCCGATCCACCCTGGAGGGCCAGGAACTTTGATTTCGGGGTACTCTTCCTTTAGAGAGTTGCTTTCACCTCAACTGACGAGCTCTCTCTGCCCGGTAGCAGTACGCTAACTGACTCAACCCATGTGTGCAGCCGTTGGGCTACAATAACTGACTCCGCCTCCACACAACACACTAGATGCACATCCTGCTGCCGTTGTGCATCATCCTGCCTGGTCAGGGCCCAAGATACCCCTAGACTGCCCTGACAGAACCCCCATATCTCCTTTGCTTACCGATCCCCTCCGTCGAAGGGATTGGTTACCACAACCTTGGAGTGGATTGCTCGGAGTAACAGGGTCCACAGACGTGTAGATGAGAGTGGAGTTGGAGTAGATATGCTAGTGCATTTCTATTCAGCTTTCCATCTGTAGTAATTTTATATTCAAGGGCAGGTTTTACAAACCATGCTTGCCCGTCCTCGTTCAGTCTTTTCATTTCCTAATATCGTACTATTATACCGTCTATAACCTGGTCGTCCTCTATTCCACTTTCCGTTTACTAGCACCTCCAGTGTTTCTGCCGTCACGTTACCTCCTGTTTACCGCACACAGAGTGGCAACCAATTTTTCTTCCTGCCCTTGATAATATAAAACACTGTCAGTTTCTTTCCTACTCTCCTAAACACATCGTCATTCGTCACATTGCCCTTCCAGAAAGTCGTTTCCATCCTACTCCATGTCCGCATATCTTGGGCCTGAAACCTCCTCTCCTCTTCTTTCTACAATGTCCAAGTTTCTGCCCCCTATAGGAGAACGTTCCAAACAGAACACTTCAATATCCCCTTTGTCAGTTGCATGTCTAGTGGCCCGCACAATGATGTCTTCTTTCTATCCAGGGTTTTTTTAACTAAGGCAAATTTTCTAACTTAATTCAATTGTATTCTTAACAATTTTACGGGGACAAAGTCATATGGTACCCAGGGAGAAATGTAAATTTATAGAAAGCGGTGGTTTTCTTTAGAAGTAAGAAAACATTAAAATATGTAGTAAAGAGCGATAGCTATTCAAAAGACGACCTTGCGTTGACGCCAGTAAGTCGGCTAAGAATTTATATTTTGTTACGGACGGGTCGGACCGTCATAAAACTGTATTGTTTGCTAAGATGTAAGAAACATTTACTAAGGTTGTAAAAGTTAAGTGCACCTAACAAAAGAGAGCGTATGTGTGAAATGGAAGGTGACGCGAAGTTTCATACCACGTGTTCACGCGTATTTTGTGGACGAATAGCGGATAGCGTCATTTTTTGCGCGGGCTGTTCCGTTAAACAGATTGGGTAGTTTTGAATTTAGCGGTAAGTCAGACCAATAGGCGTGTAGTTTGTCGATATTGAGTGAGGGTAGTTTTAGCGAAATATAAAAATACGGAGTAAGAAGTTAGGGCAGTCAACGGAGAGATTACAGATATTAGACTCGTATTAGTTGCAATAATAATTTCTCAGTAATTTGATTAAGTATATTTCAATCGCCACGTAAGTCAGTCACGGTAACGCAATATTAAGTATTGTGAAAGCTACATATTATAAACATTTAATAATCGTTTACAAGAATAACGTGCAGAGAAATTAGAGAAGATAAGTTAAAAACGGGTAACATATCCAAGTTTTACTTAACACAGCATCAATCGTTAAATCGAAATACATTGAGATTTAAATGTGTGAAACGTCATGGTGCGGGACAGTCGATCAATAAGCAGTTATTAATCTGGTGTTAGACGCACTTAGCTTTTTAAAAGAATATACTGTGTATTCAACAAGTGTATTAGCATACGGCACATGTGTAGTTATCACTAAGTTGTCAAAGTGAATGGTGTTTAATACCTGTGAAACAAGTGTATCAATTAGTGCAAAACTAACAAGGATAAGGGCTCAACGATTAACGTCGGCTACCCGCCTGGAACGTGTAGAATTGATTACATCGCGGCGCAGAATGGATTCAACATGCAAGTAAATAATAAAATGAACACTTATTGTACTATTGTCTATTAAATTTAAATGTATGTAACTCATACTTGGTGACTCAATTAGTCAAAGAATTCATAGCCAAGAAATAAGCACAAACAAATTTTATAGCAAACTTATTAAAGGTAATGATCTACAAATTTTGTAATATGTAAATACAAATTAGTTACTAAAAACTTAATTAATAACAGTCAAATTGTGTTTATTTATTACTGGCGCCCTGGGATAATTTTTAAGAGTCGGTACACTAAAGTAATTGTTACATTCTGTTGCTGATAATTAGTATGTTATAAATATTAATATTGTCATTGGGTAAATTAGCTTGATAAACTCTTACTTTTCACATGCTCGTAGGCCGAGTGTAGTATGTATAATAGTAACGTGAACTTTTATTAAGGCCTATTTAAAAGTGTATTACATTCTGGCGCCCAACGTGGGGCTATTGAGTCACTAATAGAATAGTAAAATAAAAATAAAATAGAATTAAGAGTAACGATAATATAAGATATAGTTGTATGATTACGCGGAGTAAGAGTAGGAAAAACATTAACACACAGAACAATACGCACGGAAAAAACAATAACATGAATACAGAAACAACATCCCACGGTAACGAAATGGACTTTGATATAAACAATCAGATAGGAGATTCGCAGACGATCGCACACATTTCAATGGGGAATGAAGAGTCAAGGACGCGGGGACTGAATGAAGAAAATGCAGAAACACAACATATTACACAAGAAACACTAGTAGAGGTTAGAGAGAGACCAGTATATCAGACATTACCAGAGAAAAACAAAGACACCGATATATGTACAATACTCCAACAACTAGTACAACAAACACAACGAATTGAACAACAATCGAAAGAAACAAAAGAACAACTATTACAGCAAACACAACGACTTGAACAACAATCGGAAGAAACAAAAGAACAAATAAAAGAACTGGCGGAAAAAACAACACAACAGCTAACACAACAAGCGACACAACACAAACAACAAATGCAACAATTATCAGAGCAGATGCACAAACAAAATATGGAACTAAGAAACGAAGTATTCACGCAACTCAATCAAGAGAGAGCAAATAACCAAAAAATTCTCCAGGAGTTTAGAGTAGATATTGATAATAAGATCGAAGAAAATTGTGATAAGATTAGTATCGAAATTAGTGCCAATACAAAACAACAAATTAAAGAACTTGACGAAAAATACAATAATAATTTTGAAATAATTATTGAAACAGTAAGTGTAAACAATCAAAGATGTGCAGATAACACGGCAGCTATAATGAATTAAAGGTCGAAAAACTGAAAGAGTTGGAAACTAAAATCAACAGTAAGTCTGACGAGACACACCTTAAATTACAACAAATACAACAGGAAGTACGAACTAAACTAGCGTCTATAAGCAATACACCATGTAATCGGAGCATGACAAACGAACAGGTGAAGGACATAAAATATAATGGCACGGGTGATTTCCCGATGGAATTTATTAAAGAATTGAATGAAATATTCAGAGAACATTATCAAGATGCTGGAAACATCAAGTGGATAGCAAGACATCTTGAAGGAGAGCCAGCAGTGTGGTGGAGGTTAGTAAAAGATAACATTAACAATTTTGTGGACTTTACTGACGCATTTATAAGTTAATATTGGAATGACGTCATTCAAGAGAGAGTACGCAATGAACTGGAATTCGGAAGGTATCACGCCGAGAATGGAATGAACATGATCCAGTATTTAGAGCGTAAACTGTTAGAAAACCGTCAATTAATTCCGCCAATACCTGATAAGTATTTAATTAGAAAAATTACTAAACATTATCCGCATGAAATAAGAGTTGCGATAATTACTCGTGGTGTAGTGACAATCAATGAATTCGAGCAGGTCTTGTTAGAATTTATGAGTCTGAGAAGTGACACCAGAGAGGCGGGCCGAGGGTACTATGACGGTCGGCGAGATCGTAAATCATGGACGAGGGTTGAAGAGGAGAGAGAGCGACCAGCTGAGCACGGGCGCACAAATGAAAGTGAAAGTAGGCCAGTCACTTCACACTACCCCAAACGAACAAACAAGTTTAAAAATGAGAACGAACCTATTCCATCGACCAGCGGTGCGAACGGTAACAAAGTTAATACCGCTATGCCAAAAAACTAGCTAAGTTCTGTAAATATGAAGTAGACTTAAGTAATATTAGTAAATATATTAACACTACTTTTCTAGATTTAAGAGATGATTTAATGGATGATGATGATGTCAACATAATATGTAAAGTTAATAAATGTCCGGAAGTAAGTGTCTCGTTGAACGGTGTGTCTACATGCGCCTTATTGGACACCGGGAGCCAATTAAACGCTGTCTCAGAACAGTGGTTTAAAGACAATAAAAAGGAATTGGGTGATCTAGAAATGTTAAAATTGTCGAATACCGTAATTAAGGGTGCAACCGGCAATAAGTCAAAAAGGGTTACACAACAAATCCTATTAACTGTCCAAATCGAAAGTTTAAGAGTCGATAGTGTCTTCGTAGTTGTCCCAGAATTAATAAAAGATTGTATCTTAGGCATAGGGTTATTAGAAGAAAATGGGTGTGTGATCGACCTGAACAACAAACGATTAATCATTCAGGGAGACAAAAACCAGGAAGGAACTACAGCGGAGATACTACGAGTAGAACTCGCATCTGCCGATGAAGAGATCGAAGAATTGATTGGACAGAAGGTACAAACTATCACAGACATAACCGAAGCTGAACGGAGCGAGCTAAAGCATATTTTGATGGATAATAAAATGGTATTCCGGGATACGCCAGGTAGGATTAACTCGTATCAACATAAATTCGAAGTCACCGATCGGACACCCTACTGTCAGAAAGGTTGGCCGATTCCGATGAGATACAAGGAAGCAGTGAAAGCAGAAATTCAGAAAATGGAGGCGCATGGTGTTATTGAAAGGGCCCAGAGTCCATACGTCAACCCTATGGTTACTGTCGTAAAGAAAGACCAGACGGTTAGATTATGTTTGGACGCCCGTAAGCTGAATTCAGTACAGTTCCAGACCATGAGGGAGCCATTCCAATTAACGAGATACTGGCAAAATGTGGTAACATTAAAGTCATGTCCACAATTGACCTCCGTAGCTCATTTTGGCAAATCCCATTGCATCAGGAATGTAGAGATTTTACTGGGTTTTTGTACGAAGGCAAGTGCTATCGGTACACAGTGACGCCGTTCGGATTGAAGACTAGCCTAGCAAGTTTAACACGTGGTTTGGACCGAGTATTGTCGGAAGAAGTGAAGGCATTTACGATCTTATATGTAGATGACTGCTTATGTATCTCGGATAGCGTGGAAGAGCACCTACGGCACTTAAAATTATTATTACGTGACATCAAACAAGCTAATTTAACTGTCAACTTTAAAAAATCGCAGCTGTTTCGTAAAGAGATTGATTACCTGGGATATCGCTTAACAACAGAGGGCATTACCGCCGCACCAGATAAGATTAGAGCCATTCAGGAATTTCGGAAGCCAAAGAATCAAAAACAACTTAAAGGATTTCTGGGGTTAACCAATTTTTACAACCGATTCACCAATAAATACGCCGAAGCGACACAACCGTTGTTAAACTTATTAAAAAAGAATACCACGTTTAAATGGACAAAGGAAATGGATCAGCATTTTGAGAGAGTCAAGGAATTATTCATCGAATCAGTGGTTCTTAAGCATCCTGACCCCAACAAGCGTTTCTACCTACAGACGGATGCGAGTAGTTATGCGCTGGGAGGCCAGCTTTACCAGCTAGACGAGAATAACGACATTGGAGTAGTCGCATACACAAGCCGCGTGATACGGGGAGCTGAGCGTAATTACTTCACCACAGAATTAGAGCTACTGAGTGTTGTATACTGTTTGCAAAAATTTAGGACCTACGTACTGGGTAAGCCTCTTACAATCATTACTGACAACAAGGCGTTAATATTCATAAAAAAGTGCCACCTAAATAACTCCCGCATAACGCGATGGATTCTCGCTATACAGGAGTATGATTTCGACATCATTCACTGCAAAGGGCGAGATAACATCGTGGCGGACATCCTGAGCAGGCATCCTGAAGACATGGACGAGGAACAACCAATCGATCGAACCGAGGAGTTAGAGATCAATCTTATCAACATCCGCATCAGTAAGGAGGCTAAGGAGCAGCTCAAGAATATAAGAAGTTATCAACTAGCCGACATGAAATTGAAGCGAATTATCGACGTAATACGAGCCAATAAACAACATAAACTTGCCCAAAAATACAGTTGGCACAATGACAAATTATACCGAAGCGAAAAAGGGATATGGAAACTTATGTTGACCAGTGAACTTTGCCACAATATGATTGCTGAACTACATCAGGCATACAGTCATGTGGGAAATCGTCGTACATATCAACTGTTCAAAGAAAATTTCACGGGGAATTCAGTAAATAAGATTACCAAATTAATTACGAAAACTTGTCAAATATGCCAGAAAAGCAAGGACCATTTTAAACGAATGGTAGGCGAAACGCAGCCTGTCATACCCCAAAACAAGAGTGAACTAGTTAGTATTGACTACTATGGACCATTACCGGTATCCACGGGCAAGGTCAGGTACATACTCACTGTGATTGACAACTTCACCAAATATGTAAAATTATATAAATTAAGGCAAGCCACCACGACCGCCACTATAAATAAAATTAAATTGTATTGTGAAGAAATGGGAAGGCCATCAGCAGTACTGACTGACAACGGTACCCAGTTCACCAGTCAACGATGGTTCACAGCGTTGACGGAGATGGGTATTAAACCAAAATATACCGCTGTTCGCAATCCGTGCACTAATTTGGCCGAAAGGATCAATCGACAATTAGGCAACATGTTTAGGGCATTGACATCCGAAAGACACACAAAGTGGGCACAATTTCTTAATCTAGTTGAAGCATGTATAAATCAAACATACCATGAGACAATTGAAACCACCCCGTACGAGGCACAGTGGGGAAGAAAACCGGAGCGGGACTGGACCAAATATCTTGACAAGGAAATGATGCCGACAAGCCAACCAATTAATTATCATAATATTTACTTACGCATAAAAGAAAAGGGAGAAAAAAGGACAAATCGAATCAACGCTGCTCATCAGATTTCAAAATTCTAAATAGGAGATAAAGTGTTGCTACGCACGTATCCAATCTCAGATATTAACAAGAAGATAATAGGGAAATTTTGCAATTTATTTGAAGGACCATATAAAATAACAAAGGAACTCGGAACAGCAACCTACCTGCTAGAAGACGCACGACGACCAGGATGTATCAGAGGAAATTTTAATATACGACAATTAAAACCGTATTATGAGCAAAGACCCATTACTACACACATGAACACTGATACTACATAGATACTAAACAGATTGTAATAGCACACAACGTCTACATATGTAATAATTGTAAGATTCGAATACTGGTGTAATAAATAAGATAATCATTGTTAATTATTAAATTGTATAAGGATTCCAAAAGATATTAGCGTAGTTATTATGAATGTGCTACATTGTAAGAGTAAGTTAAGGGAAGTAGAACGTAAACAGATGTTAGGGCAAAATGTCATTGTAACATGTGTTGAGATGAAAGGGAGAGTAAAGCAAAATATTTTAAAAGTAGTTATTTGACCAGTTTGTCAAGGGTGGGACGGAGAGTCTGTATGTAAACAAACCTTGAAATGCCGTTGACACTTAGGGTATAACAACAGATCGTAAACTAACTAATATTACCATGTTATGTTAAATAAATTAAGAGTAATTAATTTAATGTGATGTACAAACAAATCTAGATTATAGCAAGGGTTAAACAAATTATTGTTAGTAATACAAAATTTTAGCAGGGGATTAGGGACGCATCAATAGAATCAATCCCAAATTCTATTAAAATTTTGATATGATTCTATCGGGGGACGATATCACGGAAAATTGTATTCTTAACAATTTTACGGGGACAAAGTCATATGGTACCCAGGGAGAAATGTAAATTTATAGAAAGCGGTGGTTTTCTTTAGAAGTAAGAAAACATTAAAATATGTAGTAAAGAGCGATAGCTATTCAAAAGACGACCTTGCGTTGACGCCAGTAAGTCGGCTAAGAATTTATATTTTGTCACGGACGGGTCGGACCGTCATAAAACTGTATTGTTTGCTAAGATGTAAGAAACATTTACTAAGGTTGTAAAAGTTAAGTGCACCTAACAAAAGAGAGCGTATGTGTGAAATGGAAGGTGACGCGAAGTTTCATACCACGTGTTCACGCGCATTTTGTGGACGAATAGCGGATAGCGTCATTTTTTGCGCGGGCTGTTCCGTTAAACAGATTGGGTAGTTTTGAATTTAGCGGTAAGTCAGACCAATAGGCGTGTAGTTTGTCGATATTGAGTGAGGGTAGTTTTAGCGAAATATAAAAATACGGAGTAAGAAGTTAGGGCAGTCAACGGAGAGATTACAGATATTAGACTCGTATTAGTTGCAATAATAATTTCTCAGTAATTTGATTAAGTATATTTCAATCGCCACGTAAGTCAGTCACGGTAACGCAATATTAAGTATTGTGAAAGCTACATATTATAAACATTTAATAATCGTTTACAAGAATAACGTGCAGAGAAATTAGAGAAGATAAGTTAAAAACGGGTAACATATCCAAGTTTTACTTAACACAGCATCAATCGTTAAATCGAAATACATTGAGATTTAAATGTGTGAAACGTCATGGTGCGGGACAGTCGATCAATAAGCAGTTATTAATCTGGTGTTAGACGCACTTAGCTTTTTAAAAGAATATACTGTGTATTCAACAAGTGTATTAGCATACGGCACATGTGTAGTTATCACTAAGTTGTCAAAGTGAATGGTGTTTAATACCTGTGAAACAAGTGTATCAATTAGTGCAAAACTAACAAGGATAAGGGCTCAACGATTAACGTCGGCTACCCGCCTGGAACGTGTAGAATTGATTACATCGCGGCGCAGAATGGATTCAACATGCAAGTAAATAATAAAATGAACACTTATTGTACTATTGTCTATTAAATTTAAATGTATGTAACTCATACTTGGTGACTCAATTAGTCAAAGAATTCATAGCCAAGAAATAAGCACAAACAAATTTTATAGCAAACTTATTAAAGGTAATGATCTACAAATTTTGTAATATGTAAATACAAATTAGTTACT
This sequence comes from Magicicada septendecula, assembly GCA_034769895.1. NCBI lineage: Eukaryota > Metazoa > Arthropoda > Insecta > Hemiptera > Cicadidae > Magicicada > Magicicada septendecula. The sequence goes on from CM068373.1 coordinate 353,083,968, forward strand.
AAAAACTTAATTAATAACAGTCAAATTGTGTTTATTTATTACTGGCGCCCTGGGATAATTTTTAAGAGTCGGTACACTAAAGTAATTGTTACATTCTGTTGCTGATAATTAGTATGTTATAAATATTAATATTGTCATTGGGTAAATTAGCTTGATAAACTCTTACTTTTCACATGCTCGTAGGCCGAGTGTAGTATGTATAATAGTAACGTGAACTTTTATTAAGGCCTATTTAAAAGTGTATTACAGTACCAAACGCCTATCAGTAGACCGCTGCAGCATATATTGTTTCAATACAAAAGTAACCATAAAAAAATAAAGTTTAGCTAAACATGGTGTTAAGGCGACAATTACTACTGTAACACACAGCAGTAACTGTCATAGACAAACAGACACGTAAACAAAACTGTGACAATAGCCATAAACAAAAATATGACAGTTGTCAACGTTGCGGTGTAAGCGCCTGTCAGCGATATTTGTTGGCTAGAGTTAACGCCGCCTGCATGTGTGTCCACCCTCTGTTTAGTATGAGTTTTATTGTCTTTCACATTTAAACATTGGCGGACAACGGAAATTGTTTAACTTTGAATATTAGTCAAAATGTGAAAGCGTGTACGAGTTATAGTTTCGTGGAATAAAGGTTACATAGGACAAAAATTGAGATCAGGCTTTAGAGAAAGGAATACTAAGTCACTGAACGCCACACTGTTGGACAAAAATCTAACAAAAAGCAATATAAGATGTTTATACAATAAAAACATAAGTATCACCTTAAACCTGAGGTGTGAGCTATAAAATTACAAACAGAAGAAGCTTTAATGCGACACAAATAGATTTTTGAAGCAGGTCTTTGTGAGGACTTACAGAAGACCAAATACAGAGTTCTTGAGACGGTGGGTAGTAGATGGACTGCGGCATTGTTCATTCGGGCTTGATTTTCTGCTCTCCTCTTCGTATCAACGAAGCTCCCCTCAACCAACATCTTCCATGATTTACTGCACGTATTGTAGACGTAGATTTCCCGTGTACCTAGCGGTACTTTTTAGCGGTGTGTTTAGTACAGCTGTAATGAAGAGAACAAAACATACCAACAAACTATATTAAGTCTTCCGTGCGCAGCTACCTAATAATTTTCTTTGTATTGGCCATCTAAGGACCACATGCCAATTTCAATTCATTACTCTTTGTTCTTTTCTTTTCATCCAATATTCTTTCATCTTTTCACTGTGTCTCTTCTTCCTGTCTTCAATCCACCTTGAACTTGCGTTTTTCTCTCTCCTACCCTGGACTCCTTCCATATTTAACACTTTTGCAACAAAAAATTTCTTTTTAATTGCTTCTTCTGCGAGTATATTACTTTTTCTAAATTCTTTAAACTTTTTTAATTCAACTTGATATTGACTTCTTTCCCCATAGATGTCTGAAGATCTGCTTTATTATCCTATTGTTGTCCAGTGTACATAAATGTTCAAAAAATAATAGTCTTCCTTTTCTCATTGTTTCTGTTATATTTTCTATACTTTTATATATTTCTTCATTACTTCTCAATTCCAACCTTCTGAAGTTTTTCCTGGGCCTAATATTTTCCTAATAATTCGTCTTTCCAATATTTCTAGTTTGTCTAAATTATAATTCAATGCTAGACATTCACTTACATATAAGCGTTCTGGCTTCACTACTGTACTGTAATGCCTTATTTTCGCATTTTTAGATATGCACTTTTTATTGTAAATATCTTTAGTTATACCCTATGCCTAATAATTTTACCTAATAATATACCGGTGTCAATGTTTTTATAATTACTCCTCAACATATTTTACTCCTTACGGCTGTAAGACCGTGTGGTCTAAAGTTATTAAACGCAGGCGTTTCGGCCGTGTCTTTAACGGCCATCTTCACTGCATAATAAATAGCGTTTATTATGTATTTGTTTAGTTACAAATGATAGTATCTGAGAACAGCCATAGACAATGTAAACTTCTGTTTAAAATTCTTGGAAATTGTCCTACAATTTTCATTGTATATATCCAAGTTTATATGTTATGATGAAATAAGAATAGTTGAGGCGGATGTAGTAGACAAATCCTTGCTAGTGGGAAATATTATTGAAATTCAGACGAGACACATGGATCATAAGAATCATGCCAGCCCGCTCAAGACCATCACGGTGGAGGGTATGAATTCCAAAGCTGGAGTACATCAAACAGATATTGGAGGACACAAGGCCTCCACGGCCATGAAGCGTCTTCGAGAAGACCGCGGTGCCTGGAGGCCTGCTGCTAGCCATTATACGGAATGACAACCGTAGAAGATATATTCTTCTTGTCAATGCTTTCTGCTTACATAGTGAAGACTAACCATTACTATGGATTCGTAACACTGTCACAGAGTTAACACTTGGCCAATGGTTAACCACAGTGTTTAGATTACATTGCATTACATGGTAATCCTTAAAACTGGTAACTAGGAAATAAAATTCTAAATCTCATTTCCTGCTTACCAAATCAAAGCAGATTATTGGCTAGTTGGGTGACATGCAGTCTAGACAATGTGTACAATAGACATGAAGTTTGAAATTCCCCACTTTCCTCAGTATGTTAACCATTCTTCTATTTAATTATTTGCACAATTATTTTCAAGCCTTATTAGAACACCACAAACCACTGGCATAGAAATAGGCGTACGTTACGTGTTTACAGAATTTCAATGTTGTTGTTGGTGGTGATGATGAAGACGACCTCAACGACGATGATGACGACGATCATGGTGACTATGTTGCAGCTACGCGCCTGGAATTCAAACTTACAACAAACTTAAATTTACCTCACGTTGTACTCAACAAAATTTATTGTACCCTCCTTTGGTGTTATAAAATAAAGTTTATTTGACGAAGCCGTTAAAATGATAAATAAACTTAGCGCCAATAAAACTTACTGGCAGACGGACAGTAAATTGAGCATAAACTTTCCGCGCAATTGACTTCACACCAATCAATACGTGTTTAATCGAGTGTAAAGGATTAGTTTTTATCCACACTGCTGCAAACTGCAGCCATTGTTGTAAATTCAATTGCTCCAGTTTTGAAGACTATTTATTGTTGTGAACAAAGCGAATATATAGAGTGCTACACCAGACGGCTTTATTTCGATTCTATTCCCGCGTTTACAGTTTAAAAATATGGTCTAGCCACTCGCCTCGTTAATAAGTGTCTACCCATTGTATTCATAGATAAAATAACAGATAAAATAAACAATCTAACCAGGAAGAAAACTTTGGTAGTTATCAATAACTTAGCCATACTCATTTTAGATATTTTGATTATTCGACTTATATGAATATAAGTACAGCATAAGTAAGTATATGTAGTAATATAAGTTATATGAGTATATGACTTATATGAATATGGCATTGATATGTAGTGAATATCATATATATAATTTTAGTTAGATAATAGAAATCATAAACATTTTTTTCGTACGTTATAAAATAGATTGTTGGCGATTGCAATCGTGTTTCATCGTCCTATTTTTTACGACAAATATTTTTGCAATAATATAACTCCGATGTGTGCCTGTGACGCCAACAGTTGACGTTGTTAGGGTAACATACGAACTAAAATTTAACTGGAAATCAAAAATAATAATACTCGCCTTTTGTGAAATCCACATAAAAAAATTTGAAGTAAGGCGGAGTGACCTAAGGACATATCTTGACGTTTAATATTCATAGCTCCCTTTTATGTGACAGAACACGTATTCTACTAGTATCAGTTTTAGTAATATTCGGTTTTTGTGCCAGTGCAGTTTTCGAAGTTTTACTGAGTACCATAAATGAATATTCGCCTAACAAATATCAAATTATGTTTTCATATGCATTTTGATTTTTTTTTAATCTTACCATTTAGAAATGACTATATTTTTAGTTTACATTTGTGTAGTTGTTTTTCTTAAAAAACGTCATGTTCTTTGCTTTTAATGTTACTCTCCTTTAAGCATTGTGTAATTAAACTTTATATTTTTCCTAGCCATGGCTTTTATTTTTCTTTACTACAAACGAACAACCATTATTACTTAACATCGTAAATAAAGCAACACGTATTTTTGCTTTACATTAGAAAACAGAATAATTTACAGTTAGTAGGCCTACACTTCTTCTTTTTTACATCGTGTTTATCGATACAATCGCCTATTCAGAACATCGAAAATGTAACGTTGTAATGGCAAAATACCATAACTTCTTTCATGGTTTGAAACAGAATTTAAAATGTAACAAATGTTAAGACCTATAATTGTCATAATAATTTTTAATTATAATTTACGTCACTCTTGCAGGACATTCTAGTAGTGGTAATTAGAAAGTAAAAATAATTAATATATAAATATTGTTTTCACAATTTTTAGTGTACAGCATTGATTCAAAAAAGGGAAACTAAACTGTGAAGTAGGTCACAAAAACTCCTTCTCAAACCAATAAATGTTTCTCTTTTGAAAATAACGTTACACACAATGAAATTTAAAATCAATATCAATCGTGTTTCCAATAAGTTTTTTATTCTCTAGAGAGCTCAAGTGTTTTCGCTAAGGGAAATCAAAGCCGTGGCTTACAAAAATTTCTCATTTAACGGGTCATTACAGGTCAAAAGACGATGAAATCATTTGCTCCGTTGTTTGCACTTCGCTGATTAAAAACGTGAATGTTTTACAAAATAAAACACTGAAACACTGAAGCAGTTTTTGCAACTTCATTATCTAATTGAGTATCGCTTGTAATGCACTGTTTTAACACGTTCTTATTTTATTTTAAAAATAAGTCAGTAGAAACGAGTTAAAATAGTGGATAGAAGTAAAACTACTACAGTCTCATGTATATTGCTGTATATTTTACCTCTACGGGAAATAAAAATAATCTACGAAGTGTTACTTTTGTATTCTGTGATGAGACAGAATTACAATACTTAGCCCATATAACTATAGTGGGAAAAGTTAATTTCAAACTGCAACAGTTTTTAAATCTTTAAAACAAAGTTAAGGAAAACCTAATGCAAGCAGGGTAGTGCTTTAATTCCATGGGAACGGGAACTTCAAATAGATATGAATGTTAATTCGTCACCTAATGTTTGGGTAAGTAATGGTTGGATTACTACCTTACCGTTCCCCTCTCCTCCCATTAAGTCTGGTGTGGTCGCATGATTACCTTCGGTTTCCTCTTTCGTCCATTCTCATTAAATTTTCGTCCTAACTATTTCAGTTCTCTTCTAATTGCTGCTAAACTTTAGTTGGCATGGTCGTCTCGTCGCCTGTACTTCAAGTATTAGTTGCCCGCCTGTTCTGACTTTACACTTGGTTTAATTTTCTGCAAAATCGTCCTTTACTCCTTCTGTCTCGTAGCGCTGGAGTTTACTTGTTTTAACAGTCGTTCACCATCCATTTTTCTAACTGATTTCTCCACTGCTGTCTACACTGTTGCGTTTCGTCCTTCGCGCGTGTATATGCAAATAATCTCTTACGTCCTTACTCATTAGTGTATCTACTCAAGTGCAGGCTTTAGTTTTCCGTGGAATATTTACACGTTCATGTTTTTTTCAACAGCAGCACTTTAGAACAAGTAAGCCGTTTTAAAGATCTCGGCTGTGCAGTAAGCTATAAATCTGAATATGATTTAATCTGAAGAGAGAAGGTAAATAAATGTAATTATATTTGTGGTACGTTTCATAGAAATCTTAGAAATAAAACAAGACACAGCACAAGCTTATAAGACAATTGCAATAATTAAGATGATTTATGCGAGTGAGGCGTGGATCATGACAAAAAACGAATGCTGAAATGCTGAGATTTAGAGTGCTGAAATGCAGTTTCTTCGAAGTACTTTAAATTTTACATCGCAAGATAGAATACGAAATGGGGATATCAGAGCAGAACTTAAAGTAAAGTACATAAATGAAATTATGTCAGCTTACAAAAGACAATGGTGGGATCATCTGCAAAGGATGACAGATGATCGGTTGCCGAAAGCGGCACTTAACTATAAAGCCATTGGTAGAAGAGACGTGGGCCGTCAGAGGATGATATGGGTGCCGGAGCAGGTTTATATAACCTAATCCTTGAAGAGAAGAAGAAGAAGAAGACTACTTATTTTTTCAGTTTTTGTGGATGTTTGTTTTTTTAAATGATTGATTAAATTTAATAAAAGCCTATTTATTACAATGTTGAACTCTGCGCGGATTAAAATTTCGAAATTTTTTCAGAATATCGCTCTAAATTCAGTGTCACAATCAAACTCGCGAAATTGTGAGACACGCCTAAGTCAATTTATGTGGCATAAATTACGTATGCTTACAAAAACTACAATAAAACCCACTTTTGTTCCTGTAAGGTAATTATATTTCCACAACTGGTCTATGTGTTAGCTTAGAAAATAGGATGCAATGTGTCTTTAAACTTGTTTACAGCAAGAATCACACATCACATTAACATAAACCAAAAACCAAACACGTATTTTCGTTTATTTATATTGCAAAAGTTTCATTACGTAATTCGTAGTATGTTTTCAAACTGACTAGTATAATGACTGCTATCCACCATTCGTCTATATATTATTTTTTCGCTACAGTAGCTTCATTCAACCTTCAAAGTTTGTCTCTTTCGGCTCTAGATACACAAAGACATTGACCATGCTGATGACGTAATTTCCTGCTGTTACATTTTGTCGAAATCTGTCTGTACTGCTTTCCAAATGAATGCCTTAGTTTTCTCTACACTTATTTTCCACTTTAGTTTTCTTTGTGAAGCTTAATGTGAAGCATACACTTTAGGTTTTCTTCACAATTGGAGCAGCAAAATCAAGAACACAACAATAGAAGCTCAGCAACTGGACCGTGCAGTGTCGGCCGCTTCCGGTTCAACGTAACGCATTGTAGCAAACAAATGAAGTGGAAATCACAGTTACAATCGGAGTATAATGGCACGTCTTGTCGCAGACGGTTGTTGAGAATGGCTGTTGTGTCCCACAGCATAGACGGTCGGTCGCCTTTCTACCGCTGTACGAATGTCTGATTTAATCGTACTGTTGCGTCTACTTCTTGTCTGTCGCATACTTTTTGTTTGGGCCTCAAAGATTCTCTACTGTTACGACGGTTCACTGATTGTCGTATGGTACAGTGGAAACAATTAAATCACTAATTACCAGCTTTAATTAATCACAATTTGAAATCAACAAGACACTCTCATACAGTAATTCAAGTAAAGTTTTTCCACAACGAGTAATAATGTCAACTATTAGAGTTCCGCACTAATTATAACACACCAATCACTTTCCATTAGTTATCAACAATCACTCGATCCGCAGTAAAGAAATCGCTCATCATAACTAACTGACAAAGCCGGCCGGTGTTTTTTATATAGGTTCCGCAGAGGTTCCAGAATAACTTTCTATTCTTTTGGCGGCGTACTAGCATAAGGGGTCATGAACAGTCTGGAAGGTGCTACGTTACTGGACGATCTTAACACAGACGAGGCACGCTGGGCTAGTCGAGAAGCGAGTGGAACGACACGCTAACCTTTTCAAGAGCAATCCGTAATTGTCGTAACCTATGCTTTTTTTTTATTTTCACAACTCTGTTACTGCTTTCAGCGGGGAAATTTAAAGTGGCTTAAATTTATGCTTAAGAAAATGTACAATATTGGTACGACGGTCTCACGGATCGCCATGTTGTACAATGGAAACAGAATAACTGAAACCAATGAAGTCACTAATTACAAACTTTAATGAGACACAAAAATTCTTACAAATCAACAAAAGCACGTTTATAAGTAGTTAACAGAATAATGGCTTTCCACTAATTCGCAACAAGAACTCAGTACTGCGCTCGTAATATCGCCAGGTCGAACCGGACTTGGCCGCTTTAAAATCCAGTCTTGCACTTTGAAATTCAGCCACTATACCTCGGTAGTCTTGCACTGTAGTGACACAGAGTCTGAACGCCTGTAGAGTAGCCGTAAAGCGTATAGGAGGGACATATACAATCATCTAGAGTGTTACGTTGTTGTGTGATGGCCAAATTTAACTTGAGTTACGGTATTATATAAGAGTGTCTTTAATGAATTCTAAGTGTTGGTTGTATCCAATTAAAGTTTGTAATTAACTTCATTGGTGTCAGTTATTCTGTTTACACTGTACAAGACGGCGCTCCGTGCGACCGTTGTTAGCGCCCGGTTATCTGGGAGATCTAGAGTGTAATGTTGTACAACGGTCTCGAAAACGGTGCAAAGGCAAACGAGAAAATGAAGAAGTTTTTGAAATTTCTTAAAAATTGTTCTTACTTTGAAATTAATTCTTATTTACTAATTAGCTTTCTAATTTATAAAAGTATTGTTATAATAAAAAATGAAATTTGTATTAAAGTAATGATTATATGATTTTTCTAATATACTAATTTTGAACCCTCAAAAATAATCTTGTTACAAAGAATAGTTAAAGCAGCAGATTCAGAGAGAGCATCAAGTATCGGTTCACTGGAGTTATAACAGAAAAAAAGTGAAGTAGTACACTGAAGATAGAATGGAACAAGGACATAATTGAAGCAATACGGATTGGATAGAACGTTTAAGAATAAGAATTGTATGGTTAAATAAACCTAGAAGGTAGACAGTGTCAACACTTTAAGCGTTGGTAAACTTGATGTATTCCTTTGGGACCGGAACAGGTGATTTACCTAGTACCTGATAGAAGAAGAAGAAGACGACGAAGAAGAAGCAGCAGAAAAAGAAGAAGAAGAAGAAGAAGAAGAAGAAGAAGAAGAAGAAGAAGAAGAAGAAGAAGAAGAAGAAGAAGAAGAAGAATATGGTGGTGATGATGACGATGACGACGACGACGACGCGTATGATGATGATGATGATAATGACAACGATGATGATAATTATGATAACGATTCGTCTAGACCCTGATTAATTAACATTTCTCTAATGTATTTACTCACAAGCATCAGATGGAATAATTATTGCTTAAATTTGTTTGACAACTAAATAGATACAGAAGGAGTAGATTGTAAAACCTACACAGCAAATGATTAGTTGCGTCAACGGCAGGCTGACGGTTTGAACTCATTTTAATATATACAGTAATTAGAAACGTAAGCCCCATGAAAGACGGCTTACACATTGGTAACCGCAGTGTCAGTGGCAGGCAATGCCTTCCTGCGACCGCGGCGGCGCTGACAGGTCGAATAATTAACATCCGGTCGCGTCTGTATTGCGGACATTTCAGCGTTGTGATGTACACTGTCACGGCAATGACATGCGTACGTACACGCTGTCACGTACCGATTACCAGTCATCAGACACAGATACTTGTAACGGAACAAAGACTATAATAATAATAACAACAATATTTTTTTTAATAGAGGGGGACATGCATTATGCACTGCCATGTTTCCTCTGGTGTATGGGACTCTCACCCACTGAAAACCCACCTGTAATTCAGGCATTCATATCCATCTTAGAACCGCTTTGCGTATTACTTCATGGTGGATCCTATTGCTCCCTTATCGCGCTCCTTCTAGTTGTTCCTCATTTCTTACAGCCCGTTGGGTGCAAGTTGGGCCTATCTTTTGTTTTCTAGTTGGACCCACTGAATAAATGCATTAATACGGTCCCATTCCGCCTTACCACGAAGCATAAGGGCAACTACGCTCTTGGGCGTGAACTTCCCGAGATCTATATCCAGTATCATTCTATCTCTTGTGAATCTGTAACACTTTAAATAGGTGTGAAAGGCATCTTCGTAAGGAGTGTCACCGTATTGGCATGCTGAGCTTTGTAACTTTCCCATTCTGTGGAGGCAAACATTAAAATTTCCGTGACCATTGAGCAACTGGGTCAGATGGTAGTTGACCTCACCGTGTTGGCGGTCGAACCATACCTTCAAGTTTGGAACGATATTTCCGGACCATCTTCCTGTATCCTCGCTATCCCAACGATCTTGCCGCTTCCGCTCTAGAGCCAACAGGTCTATGGAAATCATTCCCGCTATTACCTGGATTACTGGCTCTGGCACTGTCCGGTAAGAGGACGCTACTCTGAGGGCTCCTCTTCTCTGCTTCGATGCCATACGTATTCTCTTCTTCCCTTTAGTGCATCGGCCCAGATTTAGGAACCGTACAGAAGGATGGATTCTCTGACCGCCATCAACAATCGCCTCTTGCTTGCAGTGCGACCTCCTACGTTGGTCATAAGTCTGCTGAGCTTGGTTGTAACGTTAGCCCCCTTATCAGCTGCGTACTTTATTTCCTCCCAAAAAGAGAGCTTGGCGTCTAATCTCACCCCTAGGCATTTCACAGTCTTCTTTGTAAATACTGTCTTAGCTCCCACTTGCAGCGGTATGATAGTGAGAACCCGTCGCCGGGTGAGTAGTACTTTCCGGTTATATCGGTGGCTAGATCTAGGCCGTGTTCTTCAAGACAGGAACCCACTCACCTCATTACCTGACTCAGACTTCTTTGTGCATCCTCGGCGTTTCGTGCTACAATCACTGCCGCGATATCGTCTGCGTAACCTACCAGGAAAGTGTCTGGCGGCGTCTCCATCCGTAAAATCCGTCGTAGGATGCGTTCGAAAGCTCAGGGTCCAAAATTGAATCCTAGGCAGCCCCGGCGGTGATCTTCTTCCTACGAGGTCCGTCTGTGGTATCATAAATAAGTTCTCTGTCAGTCAGATAGCATTCTATTATTCGCAGGAGATACTGTGGGATCCGGAAGAAGTGTTCCAGAGCCCTAAGATGTCGTTCCAGCTGCCAGAATTGAAAGCATTCCTAATAACCAGTGTCGCCAACAGGACTATGCTTCTTGAGTAATGATTCCCCTGTTGGCCACGTGGAAATTTCTTACTACCTCCTCCACTGCTCCGAGAGTTGATCGGCCTTTCCGAAAGCCGTACAGTCTGTTTGACAGGTCTCCCGCGCTTTGAATGGCTGCTAACTGACGCCGCTTTAGTAAACTTTTCAGACACTTTCCACCAGTATCCGCAAGAAAAGCTCTGTACGCTGATGGCGTGCCCGGGTAACCCTTACGTTTGCCTCTGCACTTTCCAACGCTTGGGAAAGTATCCCTCCCTGACGCAGCTGTTGTAGGCCTACATATTAAGGAGTATCCGAGGGCATGAACTAGCAATCGCCTTCAGACTTCTGATGAAATACCGTCCGGTCCTGGGGCTTTGGCACTCTTCATCAAGCCTGCGGCCTCCTTCAGTTCTTCATGGTTGAACAGCGGTACTTCGTCTTCTGCTACGGACATTTACTGGGTGGGTCGCAAAGAGTGCATCCACGATGGAAGTCGACTGTGACCAAGCTTCCGCATGACGAGTAGTAATAATAATAACAATAATAACAGTAATGATGATAATAATAATAATAATAATAATAATAATGATTGTGATGATAATAATAATAATATATTTATTTACGTTAATAACGTTTACAGTATTAATTATACTTAAAATACTTGTAGTTGCCAGGCCAGCATCTTATTTAGAGGGTGTACCACTTTGAACACAACACGCCGACAGAATGCGTTAGAGTAAACCACTAACATCTGGAACGCCTGTCTGCCTAACGATACTCGACGAGAGCAACCCAAAAACGTTGCATACTCGAAAAACGTTTTCGGATATCGTTCGGCCAAGATCCGCTGTACTTGTTTCCCAAGAGGGTGAGATTCGAAACGTTGCCGATCATGTCGCTGTTATACAGCAGCAACCGACTACGGCCTAACACCCCGGCTTTTAATCATTTTGATAATATTCACACCGACCTTGTCAGCGTACGACAAAAATTAAATTAATTTAAATTCTTGTGCTCTTTTTTTGCAGGATGGTCTTTCATGTTCTATATTGTAATAGTAAAATTTATGTAATAGTTAAGGACAAATCATATTGCAGTGTTTTTTTGAACAAGTAGGCCTACTTTAGATTAACAGAGAAACACTTATAAATTTTGCAGTTAATATTTTGGATTAAAATTTTATTTTTCAATATTTTTAATGATGATACTGTTTTAATTAACATGTAAATAAATTTTAAATTAAGACTTTACAAAATTAATACGTTAAATAACTAAATTAAATACTTTAGTTAATTATGTTAAAAATCAGTTAACTAAATACAGCTACGGAGTGATTTTATCTTTTGTTCAGGTAATATAATTAAATGTACTTAATTAGGTATGGACGTTATTAATTTAGGATTATTACATGAATTAATTTTTATTATTAATTAATTGACATGAAGTCATAACAAATAAAAATGTATGCTGAATTATCAGAATAATTTTACAAAATTTGTTGTGTTGTTTCTACTGAAAAGTAAAACAGCAGGGACTGTTTCCAACGTCCTTGTAGATATTTTTTTGCTTACTTGGAGAACAAACAAATTCTTCATGGCGACAATGGCAGGACATTTTCCAATCCTCCAGGACTTTAATGTATCAGAAACTCGAATGACTCTGTACAATTTTCTTTTTATTTGTTTATTATTAAGAAAAAATTATTATAAAAATTACAATAAATATTTTGAATTTCTTATAAGAAGTACTTACCGCGGAGGTAGATATACAGACAGTTAGACACTGCGGTTTTCAACATGTAACCTGTCTCCCAGGTGTAATAGTAGATTGCAATAAAGTTTCTGGGAAGAGTAAAGCTTGATCCCTCCGCGATCAAATTAGGAATAAAGATTTAAGTGCCGACTCGGGGATACACAGCATGGACCACAGGTTTAGACTGTGGTCATTCCAATGGAAACACAATGTTATAAAGCGGATAGCTAGCTACTACTCTACTTTTCCTCAAATGTTTTGTACTTCAACGTATACTTCAAAGTATAAGTATAATATAACTTCAAAATATAACTCCTTCAAACATGGTTCCGTTGGTAAGAATCGAAGCCATTGCATTGCATTACATTATTGTTTCGGTGTGTCTTTGCACCCTTGGAAAGATTGCAGCATCTGGTTCGAGCCCAATGGCTGCCAGTTGATAAACATAATTCTGGTCAAGTAGACAGGTGCCTAAAACTGGAATGGACAACCGCCAGCACGATCATTCTCTAAATGGAGGAGGAAGAAGGCTTTAGTGTACGACACTGCCGCTGGAACTGATTCATGCAAACAGATGTCGCCTGTCTCAAGCCCAGCTAGCAGACACCTTGAGGCAGCGAACCTCCGTGCCGGTGACAGATAACAGGAGCAAGAAGCGCTGTTGGCGTGCAAGGAGGGAAGACAGGAAAGGAAAGCTTTCGATGGTTTACTCTTAGGCTGGGTCAGAAATGAAATTTTTATCTAGGCTTTATGAGTGGTCATCAAGAATTTTGCCCGATGGTGGTGGACGTTCCGTGGTACTGATGGTTCTCAGTTATGGAAACCATGAGGGCTCAGCACCAGCTAAGAGAGTTACAGCTAACGACCGGACAAAATCACCCAAGGTAGGAACTCAAAGACCTCCTCGGATTACATTATTTCTAATCGATGGGGAGAAAGCCTCCTATTAAATAGGATTTGGCATACTGTGCTCAAGCCAATCAGATAGCACTTGATCCTGATTGGTTAATCCTAATTTGCAGCTTAGATCGTGTTGGTACCAAAGTTTATATGAGTAGGCCTTTTCAGGCAAAATACACATCCCTAGTCTCCTACATAAGGCCCTTCTCCTGAAGGTGCCAGTACCTACACGGCAACCAACCTACCTACATATCACTAAACCACGAACTGTCCTGAATGGTTGTTCTGGCCGTACATGTCATGTCTCGTGTCAGTTGTGCAAGAGCCTTCTTTCATGAGGCGCCCGCCCCGGATACACGAGCTGGTTTGGGCGGCCACCACTGAGCGGACAGGGGGCCGCGTCGGAGGCAGCAGCGTTGGCCAACCGGTCCTCAAATGTAACGAGAGGTTTCTCCGCTGTTACTCGGACGCGTCACCACTGGTTCATGGCATTAGACCACACCAAAACAATGACTAAACTCCTCACATGCTGAGATCCTCTCCCCCTACCTCAAACAATAGGAGCATTCCATTCCTCTACCACACGGCCGTCAAAAAGCTAACGCTCTTGAGAGAGTACGATTCTAGCAGTCATCGGTGGAACCACTCCGGGCGCTACTACCACGCAGGGCCGTTGACCCTCTCCCCCATCAGCTACAAGCTAAAAAATACCTACTCTCTACCTCATCTCTGGGTTGAATTGGCGGACACCGTGCCAAACGTTCCAGATACTGATGATGGCCTACGATGGTGGGACCAAAACGTTTGTCAACAACAACAACAACTGTGGACCACGGCCTAAGTGCCTAGTCATTAGTAGCAATTTCACCTAAAAGACTTACCGTTTAAAAATTCAAAGGTGACGCTAGATGCTGTTGTTAGCGTCGAAAATTGTAATCCGTGTATGAATATATTACACGCTTAAGTAAATTTAAAAGCTTGTCAATAAATACTGTGACTATAGGTTTTTCTTATGTTTAACAACTTATTCTACTAATATAAGACTATATGTGTTCAATCCACTTAACAGTATCATCCGTAGCAGTCAAGATTTTTAACCAGTACAGAAAAACGAACACGGCTAAAAGTAATGTTTGGTGACAAAAAATATAATAGAACAAATTTAATCAGATTTGAAACAGCAAAGAGATTATACCAAAATAATCCGTCCATGGTGTCGATTCTCTCTGTCGTATCAAATTATTTATGTAAATATTCGAGAGAGAGGAATTATCTTGCACCCCCTGGAGAGGGATTATCAACCGAAACGATGTCAGAGCAAACAGTCGAATAAATTACATTAATTCGTTTCCAAGGATTACTTCGCCTCCCTACTCCCCCACCCCGAACCAAGCCGGTAATCTGTAGTAATTAGATTTCTTACTCAATTGCGCAGAACTGATAAAAACGAGCAGTACAGCGCTAGTTCTTAACCGCATCGCTTTCAGGCGACGACGACAAAAGTCTGAAAAAATTACATTTTTTAGTGTTTTTTTGTTTTTGTTTTAAAATGCTTCGTCTCTTTCTGTTTAGACATTTACGGTAATTAAGTGTGTGTATTTGTGTGTGTTTTTATATAACTCTAAGGCCTCTACTACACTACTCAACTGATTACATGCAACTGATTTCAAGGCTATGTGAAACAGGGTAGTTGCAGGGTAGTAAGAAGAGATTGCAACTGCTCAGCAATCAGTTGCAGAGTAAGGCTGTCATGTATACCACTAATGTAAAATCAAAATGTTTGCTTGTTTTGTTTTCTGGGCTAACATCAGAAACTACTGATCCGATAACAAATTCTTTCACCACCGTGTTCCTTGAATTTTGAGGATGGTTTTAGACATAAATTTGAACCGTTGTCAATAAAAACATGAAAAGAGACTCGACTAAATTTTGTTGTAAAATAATTCGTATGCCAGTCTTGTTGTATGATTCTGAAACATGGGTTCTAATAAGGAAACATTTGAGTCGGATAAGATAAGATGTCGCATTGGAGACATGATTTTTGCGATCTGTTAAAGGTTGCACACCATGAGATGGAATCTACAATGAAAACATATTCAAAGAGTACGTTAATTTTGGTACCTAATATTGCTCTGCCAGAAACAAATTTGAGATGTATCGTTTATCAGAACTGAATGGCGGATGGCAGGTTTGTTCAGAAAGTTTGGCAATACAAATCTGTTGAACAAGTATAGAAGTATAGAAATACATAGGAAGCGGTCGTTATATGGGCGTAAACAGGAGATACGCGTTTCCCTAATTGGAAAAAAAAGAATATTTAAAAATTTTCATAAACAATTTTCAGGTTCCCGTTTGAAAAATGTTAAAATTGAGAAACCCAATTCTTCAATATATTTTGGTACAAACGTTTATGTATCTAAATATACAAAATTCTAACTTACAGAAACACATTCGTTTAAAGTTTTCAATGCTACTGCAGTAATTCTTATTTTTCAATTTATCATTTACCATTTTTTTTCCTTATTCCCCATTTTTCCTCTTTTTACCTACCTATTATTTTTTCCACAGTTTCCTATTTCCTTTCAGTACACTCTTATTTGCTTTCAGGAAATCTTTCCAAATTAAACTTTCCAGTGAATTACGTTTATTGGGACATTTCACAGGAAATACACACATAACATCATAGAATATGGAAACATTTTTTGGTAGTACTGTGTGTGTGTGTGTGTGTGTGTGTGTGTGTGTGTGTGTGTGTGTGTGTGTGTGTGTGTGTGTGTGTGTGTGTGTGTGTGTGTGTGTGTGTGTGTGTGTGTGTGTGTGTGTTGAAATAAAACAATACAGTAAGAGTTATTTTAAATGTGCTAAGACGCTATTACACACTTTATGTTATAGATATGTTTTAAATTGATTTTGTTAAATTATTGTATAATAGCTGTAACTTTTGAAATAAGAGATGGGTAATTATGTGTAATATGTCAAAATGCCTATAAATATAGTCTGTGTCATGTCAATTGCAAATTTAGTGCGAGTGATTTCCTGAATAACTCCTATAAAAATTAACGTATTGGAATGTAATATGGACAGCGTATGCGTCATAAATAGCGATACATTTTTCGTATGACATAAACACGAAACATATAATTTTAATATGTAGGCCTATTTTTTAACTGAATTCACTTTTCTATAGAAGCTTATCTGCAGAAAACTCATAAAACTTATAGATAAAATCTATACAAAATTTTGCAGACTCTGGCATAGTCTTACATGATTTCTAGCTTTCAAGGTAAAAATTTATTACGTATTTTAGATTTCATCTAGTCAGGAGCTCCAGCTTCCATTTGCGATGTGCTCTGGTTGAGGAAAGATCGGACAGTTCTCTTGTACAACTCGTTCTAATAAGACGTACTCTCTGTGCGAGTTTTTCGTGACAGTACACGTTTTCTGTAAGGGTGACGGCAGACCAAGATCTTAGCTACGAGATACCTGTATGCTAGATCAAGGGGTTATGAGAACGGAGGGTTGAGTTATTTAAAGTTCAAATAGTGCTAGCTCGCAGTAGTCAAGATTTCCGCTTATAGGCAGTTGTATTTATCGGAACACATCTCTACTGCGGTGTTTGTTGTCTCTATGGGTTGTTGCTGTTGGTGGTACTCCAGCGTTCCTCCTTACGTCTTGGTGTGAGTGTGGCAGTGTGTATGTGTGTCCTGGTTGATCCGCAAACGGCCAGCGTGACGTCGTGTGTAGATTTCTTGAGTCTGAGTGTGTGATCGCCCAAAATTGCCAGTGGTATTTATACTGGTGGCGATTTGACAGGTACAGGCCTGTTTTAGACAAGCTAAAGATTGCCAGTCCGCGCCAAAGCGTCCTTTTTATTACACTAACTTTTAGGTTAATTATCACGAACTCGTGAACATACTCGTCACATGAGCGACATCATTGTTTTCGTAATTCCTTTCTGGTGACTCACATATCCAACACATATTAATTACTCTTCAATTACACTTGTAATTAATGTTAGTTAGTTAGCATCTTTAATACTGCACCTATGGAAATAAATTTTACATCACCATACTAGCTACAAATCCCTTAATGTAATGGTGTCTTTATAATTGGCGTAAGTGTTTGCTTACAGGTTTAACACAAGTAATTAGTTTATTATAATCCTGTTAAAACCTGATTAATTGACAACAAACTATTCGTACGCGTCACCCTAATATTCTTGTCGCAGCTGGCTTCACACACACAAACACACACACGCCGTATTTTTAACTATCGAAGCAGTGCACTCTCGACATGCTTCAGCCTGCATTTTCCTGCACCAAATTGTATAAAACTGTACCTTATTCTAATTATAATATAAAACATACCGCCCTGGGCAAATATGCACATATATGTATTGTTGCAATATATAAGAATGAGTAGTTTAAACAAGAAAAACCCACAGCCACACATACTTAAAGTAATAAGCACGTGTTGACATGTTTGTGAGGTATACGTGTTAATCAAGACAACGCTGAGTTTGGATTGTAAACATCAACCGGGAACAATGTAGTACTGCTCTCTGTAGTTGATTACCCTTGAGACAGTATGGCGTTTGGTTAACACACAGACAATGTTGATAATGCTAGCAAGACTGGTGCATATGCCTCGTTATGTTGGTACTGTGACTGTACGGCAGCACGCTGCTGCACTGCTTAACTAAATGTTAACAACAGTCTGCAGTTATATTAAGTTTGTAACTAATTAGTTAATGGTAAGTATAATAATCTGTTTAATGTTCTGTCTCGCGTCGCATAGCAACAACAGTTGTCGCATTCAAGCTCTGTAATTTCCTTCTGCATCCGCTTCAATTTTTTTTTTCTTCGAACTAGTGGTTTGCTAAAGCTTTCTCCATTCTGCCTATCCGCAGACAGTGTGAGCATGCGTTTTTCTCCTAGCTCTGTCTGTCTGTCTGTCTGTCTGTCTGTCTCTCTCTCTCTCTCTCTCTCTCTCTCTCTCTCTCTCTCTCTCTCTCTCTCTCTCTCCTTTTCCACAAATCGTTAACTCGTGGGCCTGTAACTTCTTTCATTCCAGACTAATGTCTTCGTTTCTTTGTATATTCCTCTTTCCTTAACCTAGTCCATTTATGCTTGTCTTGTTCTTCCCATAAACCTGTGTCGCTCCATCGTTCCCACAAGCAAGGCACTGGACAAGCTACACTTCTTCAATGAATGACCAATCACATTATTTCGCATTAGTCCAAAATTGTTTTAACCGGCGGCCCGTGTTTGGTTACTCTTGTCAGATATTCCTCATTTCATATTCCTTCTGTCTACCGTATTGAAACGATGGTCATACGGATCGTCGCGTTGCTCAGTAGGAACAGAATAACTGGCACCAATAAAGTCGCTAATTACAAACTTTTATTAGACACAAACAAGTTATAAATAAAAAAAATACTCTTATAAAGTAATTAAAGACAAATATGTTCAACAATGAACTTCATCTTATTACATTTTTGTACTAATTAACATAAAAATTACTACGAACCGCACTTATAAAATCGACACGTGTAACTGAAACTGGGCCTCTCCGAAATCCAGTATTGATATTTCTACCGCCTTGCAGTGCAGCGAGCGAGCGAGGCTGATGCTGGTAGATTAGTCGAGTCAACGTCTGAAAGTGGCACAGAAAATCTAAAAGAAATCTACGCAACTCTACCGCGCAAAACGACTGGAACGGTCTCAGGTGCCCCGGTACGCTAGGAGTCACGTAGGCATACAGCGATATGGTACTATTTATTTCATCAGCGTAGCAATATCTTTAACAGTGTTCCTATTCAACGTTTTTCTTTTGTTGTTTATTTATTATTCCGGCTTTACAATGTTTACATATTTTCCGGAACTAAAGATTACAGAAGTGATTGAATTCTCAGCTTCCACTGCTGCTTGTCCATACAATGAACTTTTTCAATATCTCGTTCCCTCAATATGGTCTGGACTTTTTTCTATATAGGTGATAAGTGGTCTTCCTCTTTTCCATCTTCCTGGTATGATCCATGCCATAACTCTCCTTGGCAACCTTTTCTGTGAAATTCTTTTCGTGTGACCATAACATTGTAATTTTTTTGTTTGGATAAAATCAAAAATTGAAATTTTCACGTTCATTCTGTCCTTAATGACTTTACTTCTAATTTTCCCACGTCTGGATACTCTTGCCGAAAGTCTCCAAAAGTCCATCTCTGCTATCATAAATTTTGTTCTTGTGTGTTTATTAGTAGTGCAAACTTCTGAGCGGTAAGTCATGATACTCGTTTTTCTTTTCTACCTTTTTTAATCTGAAAATTGTAAGTACAGATACTCTGAACGAAGCTTTCTATACATTTTTTTTTCATTTCTAACGAAACGCCTTCACTCCTTTATACATTTTTTTCTTAGGAAGTCCTCCTTATTTTGTATTATTTTAAATTTCGGGTTTGCTGCACAACGGCCAATCGATATTACATTGAAAGACCATAGTTTGCTTCCTCAGCATTCTGTTTATCGTCTCTTCAATACTTCATTAATTTTGTTTTCTTTCTACTTATTTATATACTACGCTTATAGCATAGCATAAAATTAATGTCGTAGAGTACTTCTTGTAGTTGTTCTTCTTCACCTTTCATCTTTTACTTCTTCTTTTTTCTCCTCCTCCTCTTCCTTCTTCTTCTTCTTCTTCTTCTTCTTCTTCTTCTTCTTCTTCTTCTTCTTCTTCTTCTTCTTCTTCTTCTTCTTCTTCTTCTTCTTTCTCTTTGGCTTCTTCTTCTTCTTAATTGTTTTAATTGCTGAATCTTCTCTTTTCTCAATCGCTTCCCAATTGGATTTAGTTACGTCCACACCAACCATAGTTCTTGTTTGTAGGAAAGCAAGGGACAGTTATAAAACCGAGTAAAAAACTTATAATTTGTAAAGAATTACGAATGCCTGTATTAAGCTGATAACATTGCAGAAAATGATGACAGTGGTGCCGGATATAAAAGATAGTTAATTCTCCTCGCGTCATTTGCAGTAATTAAGCGTTATCTAGATCACCAAAATGTAAGTTTTATAAAACGATTAAAAGTTAATGCTGAGTCTTAAGTTAGCAGACCCTGAGCTTTGCCGCACAGGAGGAAAAATGATAGAGCTCCGAAAAGTTGGCACACAGAAACGAACATTGAGTGCGAAACTTTGGGGCGAACTGAAACAGGAATAGTTAGGGAAGAGAGTAAGAAATTTCACAACGAAGCGATTGTCAAGAATCCGAAATTCTAAGCCAGACGTATACGCCCGTACACTTAATCTGCTGACCTCCGAGAAGTAATATTAGCAGGAAAAAGTAAAAGGTATCTTCCTCCATCAGCGAGAACAATCAGTGGAATGTTTATCGAAACCTACAGGTAAGTACCTTTTGTTTTACATGCTTGGAATTGTGGAATGTGTATGTGTGTGTGTGTTTATATAAATATATGAAGGTTTCAAACAGAACCTTTCTTTCATTCTTTCTTTTCAATATTACATCATTAGTCATTCTTTCCCTTCGTGGAATTCTCAAGGCCCTCCGCTAGCACCAAATCTCAAAAAATTTTAAGGTAGCTTTTTTGTCTCAGCGCCCTTTTTTCTGAGCCTTCTTCTTCTTCTTCTTCTTCTTCTTCTTCTTCTTCTTCTTCTTCTTCTTCTTCTTCTTCTTCTTCTTCTTCTTCTTCTTCTTCTTCTTCTTCTTCTTCTTCTATTTTTTTCTTTTTTTCCTCTTCTTTTTCTTGTTCGTGTTCTTGTTCTCCTTCTTATCATCATCATCTTCTTCTTCTTCTTCTTCTTCTTCTTCTTCTTCTTCTTCTTCTTCTTCTTCTTCTTCTTTTTCTTCTTATACTCTACAGCCGAATATAAGTCTTGGCATCCAACACCAGCCTTATCCAATCTCTCGTATCCATTGTTATCTCAGCGTAAACCCTCACATCAATTCCTCTGAGATTTTTCCAGTACGTCATCAAAACACCTTATCCTAGGTAGACCCTCTCTCTCTGCTTTTATACACATATGCTCTTAGGGTATTATTTGGCATACGCTGTTTATCCATAAGTTCTAGTTAACGTATCCATTGTATAAACATATTTCTATTTGTACTCATTAGTAATGAAATGGAGAGGACGAAAGCGAGGGTGTAAGGGGGTGAGACAGATTGATTGATAGATGGACACAGAGACAAACATATAGGCACCTGCGAAAAGAAAGAAAGAGAGAGAGAGAGAGAGAGAGAGAGAGAGAAAGAGAGAGAGAGAGAGAAGTACAACAACAGCTGGACGGACGCTACATTATTCACGACCATGGGAGGTATTTGCCAGTCCAGACCAAGTTAGGTTGAGTAAAGTTTACTACGTAATTGTAGCTGTGAAGAGATTAATGTTGTCGCGTGGCGACAAGTTGGTCGCTTGAGCGACGTGTCAGGTCAACTGTCGCCGCCAACTTAATACATACTTAATTAACAGTGGGGCGGAAACTTTCAGTAATTCTTAGGAAACCACGCAGTTCGTGGAAAGGCGACCTACATTTACAGTGCAGCGTAAACTTTCGTCATACTGGTGGATTACACGACAAGCATAACGTACGCGCTACGCATTTTACGCTACATCGACGTTGCACTATAAACGTCGATATTGATTGATGACTCGTTGGGCACTTGGTGAAACATATTAATACAAAGGTTTTACAAAATATACAACACTTGGTAAGTTTATTATTTACCTCTGACAGCTGTTTCAGCTTATTAAACTATTAATCTATTCTTAAAGAGATCAAGGAACAACTAAACAAGGAATATAAGGGTGGTAAACATTTGTTTAGGGTGTGTATCCGGACATGTGTGTGGGGTGTGTATGATAGAGGGGGTGGAAAGAAGCTAGAAAGAGAAGGTAAAGTGTCTGTAAAAACTAAGTACATTCGGAACGCAAAATTTAAAAATTAACTATACTAAATAACAACTTTTAATAAAGGGGATACACATAATTCAGTTTATTCGTTTGTTAATTTTTGTTACTTTTGATTGCTTTTCTAATTTCTAAAATTTCTATTATTGATCTTATCTGTTACAAACGAGATTTTTGTTACCCTGATCTGGCTCTATGAAATAAAATTCTTTTAAAATAATTTTCTTCTTTTTTTTAATAAAAGAGTCTATTATTCTTTTGTCATAACCGTTATTTTCTGATATGGTTTTTATAATATCAACTTGTTTATTAAAATTTTCTTTGGATAAAAGAACTATGAGGAGACGATTAACCATTGCATGAAAACTGCTTAATTTTATGTGCCATCACATAATAAACCTTTGTACTATAAACGTCCCTTGACGTACAATAACCAGTTTTACAAAATAGACAATATATAGAGTTTCCAAGAGAAAAGACTATATATATAGACGAAAAGAGAAAAAACTGCTTGTTCTGCGAACCCACATGGTAAAGGAAATTCCACTTGTTTCGAATTGTCGAACAGCTGTTACGGTTAACTGGCTTACTAGATCGCATCACCATAGCGCGGACACAACCTTCCCAGCGGCCACGCGCTTTGGCGACACCGAACGTTCAAATCTCGCCGGGAAAATTCAAATCCCGGCACAATACATACAACACACAAATTAATTAAATTTATCCTACAGAGGATGCATGAATAACATTCCGGCAGAATTTCTCATCCTGCCGCAGATATGAAACCCTCTTATCATCGGGATTCACAACAAATTCGTTATTGTATGTCTGACAATATTGTAAGAGCACCAGTTACTAACACATGTAATTTTATATTATCTCAGGATTTTGACTTAAGTTATATGATGTAATGTAAAAAATATCTTATCAACGTTTTGATATAAAAGTATTTACAATTGTTTCTTCAATTTTCCATAGGTGTAATAGTTTGTTTGATTAAAAGTTGTTGAATAGACCTTTTAAATCGGTGTGTATCAAGAAATAGGAGCTGGAATTTCTTTTGTGACTTACTCGTAATGGAAGTGAAACCCAAAGCAACTATCTTCTTCTTCAGCACTACAACCCAACGTGAGCCCTGGCTTCTAACACCAATCTTTTCTAAAGTCTTCTGACCATTGCAATCTCAGCGTAATCCCTCACGTCCATTCTTCTGAGGTACTCCAGCACACCATCCAACCATCTTATTCTAAGTCAGCCCCTCTTTCTGCTTTTATAGATTAGCACCATCAGGAACTTTTTAAAATTAATTATCCTATATCCACAAATTACATAGATTTCTTCTACTTTTTGGCGCAGAAATCAACATGTATTTAGTTTTCCTGATATTTACATTGAATTCCATTCCAGCAGATTTTTGATTCGGCTACTTGTATACATCAACTAAAAGTTACCCAACGCAACGATGGAAGTACAAAAGCCGACTGATGGTAATTTTATACTTCGTTAATAAAAAAAGTATTAAATATTGAAACGCGTTCGTAGATGTAAATATATCATTTAAAAAGGAAGAAATATATTATTGAGTTTTTACAAACGAACGATACTTGAGACAGAATGTAACGTTAAATTGAAGACAAGGTATATTCTCGTGATCTAATTAAAAATATACATTTATTTTAAAATACATCAAAATGGGAAATGAATAGGCAACAGTTATACATACAATCAAAGGAAATTAAACGTTTTATACAAGTCTGACCTTATAGATTGCCTATATATGTTATAACTATAATGGAGGGATTCGCTGATACAGCACACGTGTATGTCGAGACTTAGGTAAACAGTTGTGCTTATGGTTATTACATCGCTTGTGACAGTCTGTACTATCTGTGCAAGCGCGCGCGCCTGTTTGAATTTATGTTGTGTAATCTGCGTACAAATTACATTACGTATGCACACTGCAAGTTAATTAAACGTACGTAATGAGTTAGATTAGATTACGTCAGCAAGACGTCGATAAGACGTTGTATTCTCCTGCTCACTGCCTCCAGCAGCATTTGTCAACGGGCGGATCGCGATTCCAATACCCAGTCGTAAAAGCTTCCTACTTTATGATACCGCAGTCTAATAAAACACAGAGTCGAAAATGTTTACGTTGTTGTTTTTTGCATACACTCTGATTGCAGCGCTCCTGGCGGTAATGTAACAGAACAAAACTGCTTGCCTATGTATACGAGGTCTGTAAATTACGTAATGAGACTAATTCAGTAAAACCTTTTATTTACAATTAAACTATATCTAGACACTATCGCCTTCAAAATAGTTTCCTTGGGAAGCCACACAGCGCTTTAGACGGCTTTTGCACTGTTCATAGCAGCGTTGCTCTGAAACTAGAATCTCCTTCAACTGGTCGGTTATATTTTTTAAAATGTTATCTATCGTCTCAAAATGGTGCCCCTTGAGATGTTTTTTCCATCGCGGGACGAGAAAGTAGTCAACGGACTCAAGTCAGGTGAATAAGGGGGCTGTGGAACAACAGGAATATTTTTATTTGCCAAAAACTCAATAACCCTTGCACTGTGTGATTAGGTGCATTGTCATGATCCAGGTGTTCACGATGACTTGTCTCACGCGGGCAACTCTTTCAAGAATTTCTCGGTAAACATGTTGATTCACAGTCTGTCCTGTAGGCAAAAACTCCTTATTGATAAAGTCATTACTATCAAAGAAACAATCTTTGATTTTGGATTTGCTTATTTTTGCTTTCTGAGACGTGGTGAGTTTGGTGTGTGCCACCCCTCGCTCTGGTGTTCAGTTTCTGGGTCGTACTCAAAGATCATCACCGGTAATAACATTTTTTAGAAAATCAAGATCATTTCTAAAACGAGTTTAACACAAAACTTGATTGCAAAACGTTACTCGTAATTGATGTTACTAATTTTTTATAACGCACAACAAAAACTCACTTCACGAAAAGCTTGTTTACGTTTCACGGGGCAAAAATACGCAATAAATATTAATACTCAATATGAATCAGATGTTTATCTGACCATCTGTGACAATGGAAACCTTTCAGTGTTGCCATATTGATTGCTGCATGATTATTCTCCTTACTTAATTTACAGACCTCGTAAGTTACAACCGCATGTAAAGAGGATGTTTCTTTTTTATCATCATTATCATCATCACGTTCACATGCCGGCATAGGCAAGGTGCTGCCTGTTCCGTCTTCAAAGATTCTCAACCGTCTTTTCATGGGTCTATCCCCACACCTGTGTTCTGTAGGTTTTTATTTCCAGAGTTGGTGCAGAGCAGTCTTTATACTAGTCACTCTGAAAACATACTACGAATTACAACAACTTGTGTGTGTGTGTGTGTGTGTGTGTGTGTGTGTGTGTGTGTGTGTGTGTGTGTGTGTGTGTGTGTGTGTGTGTGTGTGTGTGTGTGTGTGTGTGTGTGTGTGTGTGTAACCAACGGAGGTAAAATTGGTTTAAACTTAATTCACAGTTTCTTCCATACATTGTCAGTATATCTGTATTACCTTTTTCTTGTTTCATAGTCGTCATCATGTTTACAACACGGTATAGGCAAGATGCTGCCTGTTCGCTTTCAATGATCCTCCAGCTATCTCTTCCTGTGTCTACCCATACACCTGTGTCCTATCGGTTTGTATTTCCAGGCTTTTTTGGCCAGTCTTGAATCTGACATTTTTTCTAAGTGTTCTTTCTGTTATTGTTTGAAATCTTTCAATTTTTCATTTAAGTTAAAAATTTGTAATTCCTTATTTAAAGCCTCATTCTTTATACGGAAAAGTTTAGGACACCTTTTAACTCCTCTTAAAAACGACATTTCCGAGGCCTTTATTATACTGTCCTGTTTCATGGTTGTTGTTCATAATTCACACCCACAAGACAGTACAGGAACCGCAATAACTAGATAAAACTTTAAGTCTGTATCTCATCATACCTTTATTCTAAAAACACAATTAATTGATTGTCCCACAGAATTTATGGATTGTCGTCTCGAATTTATTTAACTTAACATCGATATCATAATTCCTCTCATATGCAATATCATTTATCAAATAGTTAAAATGACTCACCTGTTCTACAGTTCGATCAATAATTTAAACAACTTACTTATTCTGACTTACTTGTTCTGACGACTGGAAACACTTTTGTGTTGCTATCCGATAAAGTCTCACAAGATATTTTGAGTATCTGGTGCAAAACGCTTTAGTAACTTATTGGATTATTTCAGGCAGACAGCGTTACAACCAGGCTACAATGTACGTAACCTATCGTGGAATCTCTAGTCTGCAGGACAAGATTAATTTTTTTGTTTCCCTTCCCTACACTCAATGCTCAACTAAAAAGTGCATTCTAGTAATAGTTAACAATATTATTGTTCGCCGGCATTTCAAGCGGTGGTACGATGTTACTTGACGCAAACGTTTCAGCCACTTCATCGGTGGCCATCTTCAGTGTTTGAGAACTAAACACTGACACAGGTCCAACAGTCAGTCAACCACAGCACTGTGGCTAAGGTGGGCGGCCCTAATAAGGACCCCATATATATAAACTTATTCCTCAAGCACTGAATATGGTCACCGATGGAGTAGCTCAAACGTTTGCGTCAAATAAACAAATAAAATAGGACCACTGCCTGATAGCCCGGTAAACAATAGTATTGTTACGACGGTCTAACTGATCGTCGTATGGTACAGTGGAAAACAAAATACAAGACACCAATGAAATCACTAATAACCATCTTTAGTTATCACAATTAATAATTTGTAATCAACAAGATAGTCTCTTCGAAAAATTCAAGTAAAAATTTACCAATAATAATGTCAACTATAAAGAATTCCGCACTACTTATAACACAACAACACTTCGCTAAAAACACTTGTTCCGCGCTAAAGAAATCGTTCAACACCACTGAACTGACAAGCCGCCAGCTATGGCTTTTTATAGGAAGTGCACGCCTTCTAGAAATTTTCCATTCTCAATGTGCACGCCATTAATGCGTATTCAAGTGTTCTGTATAGCACTCTGGAACGTACTTGAACGCGGCCTTGACCGAGCCAACACCTGCCACATTAGTCGAGGGACGGGTCGAGGACCCTCTCGACTATTCTAGGGGGTTCCATTCGTTTCAGTATTAGTAGTACGACGACGGCCGTGAAAACCTTAGACAGTGGATTCTAATAATGTTTTGAAAACTAAAAAAAATGTTGCCGTAATTGTATTTTAGCCGATACAGATTGTTTTGAAGTGAATAAATCAAATATAAATAAAAAAAAGTATATTATTTTGAAATTAGCAAAACTTGCAGAAATTCATTAATCAAACGTTGTATATACATACATTTCTCTCGTGATTCAACCAATACACTGTAGAGAAGGAGTAGGGTAGTTGTCTAACAAATTGCTGCAAGGTTACACAGTCTACTTTGAGTCTGTTTAAAGCAAATATAGCCGAAGCAATTAACAACGCTTCAGCAAAAGTTTAGCAAAAGAGGTAACGACACAACTGTGGATAGAGCAGCGGAGAAACTGATAAGATTTAATGGGAAGCGCTTAACTGAGAACTTATCCCTACACAACCCTATCTTCTCTTGAACACACTATTGAGTTTAATGTCTTCATTTTCCTTCAAAACTCCATTACTACGGTCGGGTTATTCTCTCTCCCCCTCTCACTCTCTCTCTCTCTCTCTCTCTCTCTCTCTCTCTCTCTCTCTCTCTCTCTCTCTCTCTCTCTCTCGTTTTTATCTGCCTCTGCAAAGGGTTTTTCTTTTTGTAAACTTAATTCAAATCTGTTTTAGAATAAGCTATGATAATTGCAAGAATTTTCTGCAGCATCAACAAGATATGCTTTACAAATTCTAGATTAAAAGTAAAGTAAAATAAAGTATAAACAAACAGTACAGTACATCATAATTATGTGTGTTCTGTTCTTTAAACTTTTTTGTAATGAAACGTTGTCCTCTGACTTTGAGCTTGTACTGCTGTGTTGTATTCGCCTTTAGAAGGGACAGCGCAGATATTTAAAAAAAAATCTAGATAAGTTATAAGAAGAACGCTGAATGAATAAGTTAGAAGAGATATTCTTTTACAATTTTATGAATGGATGGCAGTGCCATGTGGCCCTTATGGCAACGAGACTTAGACACTAAGCGCAAAGACCCAAAGCCGGATACAGGTTAGTGAAATGAGACTTTCACGGATACAAAACAAATTTTGTGGTTTATACTCCAAAATGACGGCGGGATATTGGAAGACGAAAAAAACGGTGGTTGGACTAAGGAGTGCACACGGATCTTAAGGTCCACAGCTGGAGAAGAAGACTAAAAAGAAGACGAAGAAAAAGAAGATTTAGATAAGTTTACAAAAATGTTTTGGCTTGTTAAATGACTTCTAAAATAAAAATCTCTTCTGCCCTAAAATGTGAATTGGGGAGTTAAAAGACTAAGTATTTGCAAATTCGCATACATGAAAGTAAGCAGAATGCAGGTAGATTGATCGACCTTGAAATAACATCTGGATGAGTCGAGAAGGTGTGTGGCAATTTCGAAGTCTAGACGTTCACACAGGGCGTGCAAAGCATTGCGTGTGGTATTTATTACAGCAAAATGTTTCAGTAATAACACTTTGTAAATATCTGCTATCACCTAAGCGTTTGTTTCAAGTTTGAAGTATATTACTAAACAGAAACAGCCTACTACTTGCAGCCTTCCTAAATTATAACATCTGTTGAGAGTGTTTTATCAAACATGATATAAAATACTAAACTACATAAGTTGCAAATGATGTGAGGCACCAAAAAAGGACACTAGCAAACAAGACGCGGCAAGATACTCAGCTCAAGCTTTACAAGGTAATGGCTGTTCCTATCCTTCTTTACGGACGTGAGTCATGGATAATGAGAAGTTGCGAAGAAGAAATTGGAAGGACCATCTGGAGTGTATGGGTGATCAAAGACTACCAAAAGCAGCAAGTAGATACAAACCAGATGGAAGAATAAGCGTAGATGGAAGACTAAAGAATAGATGGGAATAAATCCTATGAAGTCGGAAGGGGTCACCGAGGCTTAATACTTGTTGAGGAAGAAGAAGAAGAAGAAGAAGAAGTTATAAAATGCTACAAAGTGTCTACATCTAACGATTATAAACGGAAAGATGGAAGGAAAACAAGGACATGGAGGAAGAGTAAAGATTGTAATGCTTGATGATATCAGAAGTGGAAGGGGCTGCAGGAGGAAAAAAACAGATGCGAGGAACACAGAAAAATGGAGAGCATCTAGTTAATAACTGCCTTAAGAGACCTTTACTAAAATATGAAGAAGAGGAGGATTCTTCATATTTCCTGTAAAGATTTTTGACCAACTAAATTATTTTCCACCTTCTTACTAACCGCTAAAGCAATCACCATCATCATCAACAGTACCAGCAGAAACAACAGATCTAATAAGGTCCGGTGTCGTTCCATTGTGTCCACTGACCTTGCGCTGTCAAAGCATTCATCACAAATGTCCTCCAAATACAGACTAAATACAGCAGGTTATAAAGTACACCCCTTATTTCCCTCCCCGACCAAGATCAATCTCGGCTTTCAGCTAATTTCAATTGAAAACTATTTGAATTATCGGAACTTTACCTTTATCCGTCCTGCAGTACACTTTCGATGTTTTTAATATGCGTTTGTATTGCCATATTACGATGTGGAAAAAGCAGAAATGTACTAATTTGTAATTGTCCTATTTCTTCTTGCAAAGCAAAAATATGTGTTGTTTTCATTTGTGAAGTTAGGTGACAATAGTTTTAGGTTTTTAGTTTACTGCTAAAATAAATAAAAGCCATGGTTAAGGAAAACATAACGGTTCATGTGTATGCACAATGCTTATTTAGACAGTAATATTTAAAACAGGAACATAACGATTTTGGTTGACAAATTAATAAAACTAAAACAGCAAATGTAAGCTGAAAATACAAATATTTATGGTTAATGTAAAACACAAAAAACAATGTATTAAGGAATGACAACCTACGCTCTACATACTGTACATAATGGACGTTTCTTTTTGGGTAGCCATAAAATCAGTACTTGTTGGAAAACGAGTATTACCGACAAAACGAGTTATGCCACAAAAAAGTGACATGTATATTAATAGGCAAGGGCTGGCCCTTGGACCACCCCGCCTTATTTTCGAGTTCAGTGGTGTTTCAGTAATATATTCACAGAACGAGTATTAATGAAAAACCGAGTACTACTGGAAAACGACTTCTACTGAAAACCGAGTTCTAATAACATCAACTTTTGGCGTCACAGGTACGCAACCGTAATATACTACTGCTATAATAATTTTTTATTTAAAAAATGACTAAGAACACCAACTGCAATCACAAGCCATCTATTTGGCAATTAAAATTGCCAAAATAAATACGAAATTAAAATTTATATAATTCTTTTACCTAGATAAATTTATGTGCGATATTCACTAAAGATCGAAGCCAAACAATCACATAATCGAAATATTGAAAACGACTGCAGGAACGGATACAGGTTCAGTACCGAATTATCTATTATAAACATGCTTGTGTGTGTGTGTGTGTGTGTGTGTGTGTGTGTGTGTGTGTGTGTGTGTGTGAAACACGTAAGTCTATATCCGTATTCCTAAGCGCTTCAAATTCGTGAAGGGCCTTTGTTTATATATTGTATGTTTTAAAAAGCTCAACACAAAACCTTGCGCATTAAACAAACAAAGCTGGATTGCTAAGTGTGCTTTAATATCATAATGTGCCCTTAGACTGGCCTCACCTTTGAATAAAAGCCAAGCAGCTACTTAATGCCTTTGGCACCGACTCCCGCCAAGGCACTTAACGAAGATGACGATAATGGGCTTTTATTCAAATCAGTTCCATTATTATACAAATTAATTCATTGGCTACAAAGTTGAGATAGTCCATTTATAAAAGGAAAACTATTTTATCTTAGTTTCCTTGTTTTCTTCCCCTCACTTAGCGGTTTTTGCTTCCAGCCTTTTTACCAAGTTCGTCGGTCTTACAACAGCTTACACCTGCGTAATACAAAAAAGTTATTTAATGTCAAATTACGTTCGTCTCATGTCAAAATTTACTCCACGCCAAGCTTCACTTATACATAAATCTTGTGTTCCTATTCTCGCTGTAAAGTGTAACTATTTGAATATTATAGTTATCATGAACTAACGTGTCATATGCTTAATCTTACTGCAAACTGTTATAAACGTCATTAATTATTAAAAGTTAACAATGAGTTGGACAGTTGCATGTTGTAGTATGGTCTCGGCACCGACACCCTGGAGAAATTCCATTAAAGTACGAACATAACGAACTGTGTTCACTACCAGTGCTGCCAACAACCTTCTCGAATTTTGAGTATTACCCGCACAGCCTCACTTGGGACCACAGTTTTCTCGTTAGTAGTACGTATGTGTCTTCAATAAGACAATGTACGCAATTATTGTTTAATATGTTCTGTATTTGTGTGCATGCATACGTATGTGTATAATTGTCTCAATGTATAACCTACTCCATCTAATGCAGAAGGCTACAGTGATTTTACGGACATCAGTAATATTATTTGAGAATATTTAATGGAACTAATGCGCAGATGCCTTTAGAAAATATTGCTTGTCTTATATTCTATACTCATTTTTATAGTAAACTTACAAAACTCTATACTTATATTAAAACACTAAAACTAACAGACTAATTTTTCCCCAAGAAAACTAAAAAAAAACCCTAAACACAATATCGTTTAATATTTCACTTTTTAGCTTCTTGGTATACTGACTTTATAAGTTTCATATTTTCTATATTAGGGAAACGCTGTTCTGTGGTGATAGTGTGCGATAGTAGGCACTATACTAAGTTTGTATTCACGTTAGGATATTGTTACGACGGCCTCACTAATCGTCGTATGGTACAGTGGAAAACAATATAAAGACACCAATTAAATCACTGATCACCAGTTTTAATTATCAGAATTACCAGTTTTTTATCAACAAGTTATAAACCAAGATTATACTCGTACAATAATTCAAGTTAGTGTGTCCACACCCAAAAATAATTTCAATTTTAAAGAGTTTCGCAATAATTATAACGCAACAACTCTTCGGTTCTATACTTCTACAAACACTCTATCCGAGCAAGAAAAATCGGTCACGTAACTCTATACTGATTCACAACGCCAGCCTTTGTCCCTTATACTCGTAGCACACGTGTTCTAGAATCTTTCCATTCTTACTTAATTGCTGACGCTAATGCGTATTCCAAGTGTGCTCTTGAAGAACCTGGAACATACTTAAACGCGACCTTGACTGAGACAACACGTGCCACACTGGGCTGAGGGACGGGTGGAGAATGTTCTAGGCTGTTTGATAGGGTTCTAGCTGCAATATTCTACATAATCTTCTTCTTCAGCGGAGCAACAACCCATTACTGAGTCAAGACCTCCTTTAACAGCCTCCGCCAGTTGTCCCGGTCAAGTGCAGCTGCTCTCCCCAGGGCTGGCGAAAGAAACTGACAGGTTTTTCCACTTAAAAGT
The DNA here is from genome assembly GCA_034769895.1 of Magicicada septendecula. NCBI lineage: Eukaryota > Metazoa > Arthropoda > Insecta > Hemiptera > Cicadidae > Magicicada > Magicicada septendecula. Next base: position 353,116,960 of record CM068373.1, read on the forward strand.
TTTACAGATGGGCTATGTGATTTCTCCGATCCAACCCCTAAACTGAAGGACCAGGAACTTTTATTTCGGGGTGCTCTTCCTTTAGAGAGTTGCTTTCACCTCAGCTGACGAGCTCTCTCTGCCCGATCGCAGTAGGCTAACTGACTCAACCCATGTGTGCAGCCGTTGGGCTACTATAGCCTCCGCCGCCTCCACACTAGATGCACACCCTGCTGCCGATGTGCACCATCCTGCCTGGCCCGGACCCAGGATACCCCCAGGCTGTCCTGACAGAGCCCCCATCTCTTGTTTGCTTACCGATCCACTCCGCCGAAATGATTGGTTACCACAACCTTGGAGCGGATTGCTCGGCGTAACAGGGCCCACCGACGTGTAGGTGAGAGTGGAGTTGGGGTAGAGAGGCTGGTGTATTTCTCTTCTATGAAAGCATATGTTCGCATTACACTCCCTTTGGACCCCATTCTACATAATATTCCAATAAACAAATAACATTACTGCAAATTGTTTTCCATCAAATACATTTGATTAAGAAAATATAAAATTTAGTAGTAAACAAATCTTCAGTATTTAGTATAACATCGTTTAGGCTTTATTGTTAATTCAAAGTGTATTTGGCGTTAATTTAATTAATGTTTTGACAACTATGTACAGTATAATTATTATAAAACCGAATACAGATTACTGCTGAGTTCGCCTTGACGTGTATAATGCACTCACGTTTTATAAATCTATCCACCATAGTTACCCAATACTTTTCAATTCGATTTATAACAGCTTCCATTATATTATAACTTATAATTTATAATGATATTACAATTTACGTTATTTGGGAAATCATTAACTACTTGTGAAATTTAATGTCTTAACATTACTATCTTCACAAATAACTATAACACTTTGATTACTGTCTGTTACTTTAGTTTATCTTTCCTTTAAATTACTTTTTTAATGTTTAATAAGTCTCGATTTATCTACTTTTAAAAATATCTTCAACTTTGCGTACATAATTTATATTATTTAAAACACTTTTTGCTACATCTAAACGCATACAAAAAAACAAGAAGTAATAAATCTACTTTCGCCACACATCCAATAAACACAGGACATGAATTCTCAGACATAACCAACATGACACTAATAAAACACATACCACACAAAGGCACCATAATGAACGTTTGGGAAAATTTACAAATATAGAAACACAAAACAAACTAATATCTAACAAATACAAATCAATTTTAAACATGACATAATTTTCGAAGCACTCAACATCGAAAATACACAAAATAGTATTATATACACCACAATCACACACAATATCAGTTTAAAATACCAAAAACCAACAGAAAGCCATAACACAACCAACCAAAACACAAGATTCAAAATTAAGAAGGCTGAGGATGGGAACAATAAGTTTCCCGAAACATGTTCCAAATAAGGAAAAAACATCTTGAGGGAAAGTTATTATAAATATTAAATATGATTTATAATATGCATATTTATATTTGTATTATAAATATTCACATTCACATTCACATTCACATTCACTTTCATTTTCATTTTCATTTCATATTCATATTCCAGAATTATTTGTTTTTTTACAATTTCTATACACATTTATCTTTATTTTTTTATCGTTACAAGAATTATCTAATAGTTTTTAAAATGTTTTGGACCGTTCACGAATGCCTAAAATCTACTTTAGGACATACAATTTTTTAAAGTGTTTCATAAATTTAGTTTATTAAATAGTTATTATGTACTGTTGGTATTTACTACAGTCTAACACATTTAGTTGGTTAATGTGTGTGTATATCACAAAGAGCAGCGGGAAGCATTGTACATTGTAGTTGTAGGCTAATAGCTTACACAAGTAAGTAGTTTTGTGATATGTAGGATGCAACAAAAACAATGTTATGAACAATATACAGCACTTTGTGTGATGCGTAGCATAATTAAGGATAAGTTTTCGGATTAATTAAAAGTGCAACAGTATCAACATCGCGATGCAACCGCTGCCGCTGTACGTAGGCAGACTCCGTTGCCAGGCAACCGTAGGACCGGTAGTGACGTTACACCCACTGCCGCCATGCTTCTACGGCGATGTAGATAAGATGATTATGCAGTCTTGTTGGTGCACTTTTATTGTTCCTAGTTATTGTTTTAACTTTTCCGTGACTTACTGAAGCACCAAGGCAAATGTCTGTTCTTGTGAAACGGCAATTGTGACAGCGTTGTCATCATCACGATGTGCTTTCTACCCAAGCGCAGGTCTCAGAGGGGATGCTCTCACTCTCTCTCTCTCTCTCTCTCTCTCTCTCTCTCTCTCAATCTCTCTCTCTCTGGGCATATCTTTTTTATCCTGGTCTAGTATCTTTATTTCTTGATAGCGCGTCCGTATATCGTCCATCATCCGGCCTGTACGCCGCCTTCTATTCCGCCATCCATTTATCAGCCCTCCAGAGATTTTTACAGAACACTGCCTTTAGTTTGCCACATAGAAGTGTCCCAATCAATTTCTCTTCCTGCCCTTGATAACGTCCAACATATCCCTTTTCCCTCCTACTCTTCTAAGCAACAACTCGTTTGTCCCACTGTCCTTCCAGAAACCCGTTCCGTCTTTCTCCATGTCTACATTTTGAAGGCTTCTTGTTCTTGTTGTTGTTGTTGTTGTTGTTGTTGTTGTTGTTGTTGTTGTTGTTGTTGTTCTTCTTCTTCTTCTTCTTCTTCTTCTTCTTCTTCTTCTTCTTCTTTGTTAGCACTACAGCCAAATGTGAGCTCTGGCTTCTAACATCTGTCTTCTTTAATGTCTCCCATCCATTGCCCTCTCAATGTAACCACTCACATCCATTTTCTTAGATCTTCCAGCACATCATCCAACCATCTTATCTTAGGTGGGCCCCTCTTTCTCCTTTATAGACTTGTCCCCTCAGGATTTTCTTTGGCATACGCTGATCATTCATCCGCTTCAGGTGACCTAGCCATTTTATTCGTTGAGGCTTTCCAAGTCTTCCGATGTTTCATGCTACAACAGCTCATCTATCTACTGCTTATTTCTTATTCACCACGTATCATCTTCTTTAACTAGACCTTAAACACATCTTATGATCTTTCTTTCAAACCTCCTCAGTGTTTCTTGATACTATTGTGTAATGTCCGTGCCTCCCCCCATAAGTAACAACCGGACTGATAAGTATCATATATATTTTTATTTTTGTGTACCACTAATGAGTTTGCTCCCCAATAGCCTGCTGTTGGCAAAATATGACCAATTTTCGATTTTATCCTGTTACGTATTGTCGTGTTTATGGACTTTTCATTAGTTATCATGTTAGCCAGGTATCTGAACTTATTATCTGCATCAGATGAATTAACCTTTATGCATAAATTATATAGATTACTTCTCCATTATGATACAGAAATTAACATGTATTTAGTCTCGTTTGCACTAACAATTAGTCCCATCCTAGCGGATTTTTGTACATTTTGAAGGCTATTACCTTCTCTTCTCTTGTTTCTTCAATGTCCAAGATTCTGCCCCATGTAGCAGCACCTTCTATACAAAACACTATCTCATCTTTACGTGTCTGGTGGCTTGTATAGATCTCTGGAAATTTATTTCAGTGACTTGCAGCTTTCTAATATCATTACGCGATAGAGTAAACTATATATTAACAGACACGGCTGTTGGTTTATGGAATCTTATTTGTATGTGTTTCCTTGTCCTGTTTTTCTTTTTCTTTTCCACATACTTTCTGATGTAAAAAGTATAATGCCACAAATGAAGCGAACGTTTTTTAACATAAAGTAGCTCTTCTGGTGTCCTTCGAAAGCAGGAACTTACAATCTTCTACTGTAGTGTATTCATTGTTCATAACCTGAAGATGCCATACATATGATTTATGGTAAAGTTGTAATTACTTACATTCTTAATTTTGATCGATTTCGGTCACAGACCATCGTCAAGACATGTACACTGTACATTTGCGGTCACAATATTGTAAAACAGTTACTATTTACAAAAAACGAATGCGTAGACACTAATTAATGATCGTAAAACGTACGTTTTTGTCTAAAGTTTCTCGAGGGTATTTGAGTTCTTAAGAAACTTTGAACACAAATGTACGTTTCACGATCAGTGTTCACGAATACGTTTTTGTAAATAGTAACTGTTTTACAATATTGTGACCGCGAGTGCACAGTGTATATGCACTGACGACGGTGTATGACCGAAATCGATCAAAATTAAGAATGTGAGTAATTACAACTTTATTATAAATCATATGTAGGTATCTTTAGTTTATGAACAATGAATACACCACAATAAAAGACTGAGATTATAGGTACCATTATTAAGCAATAAGTGTGTGATATTATACATACATCACATTATCGTCAGGAAATTATAGTTTCATTTGGGGCACACGCACATATGGCCCGGAAACCTGGACGCTGACATAATGTTTGATCACGTGCTACGTCATTCAAATTGGTTTACCAGCCTGGTGGAGGGGCGTATTAGGACGGGTAAGCCTAGACAGAAGTAGATGGATGAGATGAAAGGAGGAAGAAGGTATGTGCTGATAAGACACGTCGACAGATGGGCAAAAATTGCAAGCCCTCCAACCTCTGGGATGATGAGAAGAAGAAGAAGAAGAAGAAGAAGAAGAAGAAGAAGAAGAAGAAGAAGAAGAAGAAGAAGAAGAAGAAGAAGAAGAAGAAGAAGAAGAAGAAGAAGAAGAAGAAGAAGAAGAAGAAGAAGTCTGTTAAAATACTCGAGTTGTACTTTTATTGTTGCTCCCCTATAAATAATTTAATCACGAAACAACTAACTCTGATAACAACCTGTTAAAGGTTAGACGCATATGTGGAACGCATTATGTTCATAGATAAGTGAAACATAAAACACCGAAGGATACACGAATAAAATTTTATAAATCAGTGGCTGTCCCCACATTCCTGTATGCTAGTGAGACATGGACTTTTGGTAAAAGGAAAGTACAGAGGATTCAGGTAGCCGAAATGAAATTTCTGAGAGGGACACTAGGTTGTTCTGTCTTGGATGGGAGAAAGAACAAGGATATTAGACGCGATTTAAACATTATATCATTGCACCAGAAGATTGAAGACCACAGAAGGAGATGGTGTGAACACTTGAATCGCATGCCTGATATCAGTCTACCTGTGGCTGTCTTCGGTTATCGCACTACTGGGAAGAGATATGTCGGTAGACCGCAGAGAAGATGGGTTCCGCAACAGGTCTAAGGCCTAGTCCTTAGAGTGGTGATAATGACTATAATAACCTGCTCTGTAAAAATGTCATCCAGTATGATTTTTGTTTAAACACAATAATTGACTTTATCTTCGTAAAACCACTGTCTTTTTCTGCACAAAAATGTTTTAAATCTTTATTTCACCATAATATCAGAAATACAATATTACAACAACACACTAGAGGTATGAAACAAAAAATAGGTTACCCTCTTAGTAACGACCATTAAAGGCTTTATTCGCTTACATAAACATTACTCAGATCGGTTGCAGTTTCACAAAAACAACTGGAATAAATATCTTGATGTCCAATATAAAAGATTATTAACTAATGTTAATAAATGTGTTAGACCACACTGTAACTGTGTTAGATCACAAATCTAATAAGCTGCATTTAAAATACACAACATAATATAATACAATTGTATAAAGAAATATAAGATGATATAAAAGAAATTACACAATTTTACAATATGACAAAATTACAACATAATTATTTTAAATTGTTTAATAATTAAGTATTATTTTTGTTCAACAATTTTTAAAATTTGTTAAATTTTTAAACTGAAAGCGATCACGTTTTTAGAGATTTCAGAGAATTCGCCTAAAGTATCCTCCAAGACATTATCCCCATATATGACAATAACATTGTGGAACGGCTATAACAGGGATGTCATTCGTAAAGCATTTAAGAAAACCGGAAAACTTTCTGAAACACGTACAGCAAAAGATAATAACCACAAAGCATTCTTACCGTACGTAAAAGGTATCACAGACAAAATTAGTAGTATGTTGAGGAAATACGGCAAATTGAAGCAGTGTTTCAACCACATAAGAAACTGACACAATTTTTAAAACCAATCAAAGATAGAATCCCCTTCAACACTGAAGGTATCTACAAAATTCCATGCAGTTGTGGAAAGGTTTACATTGGCCAGACGGGCCGACTGATTTCCACAAGAGTCCAAAAGCATGTCAGATATACGAAGAACTCAGCAGTTGAAAAGTCTGGAATTGCTGAGCATTCAGTCTTAACTAATCACATGATAAGACGGATCTGTAATAAGGTCATGTAATAGGTATTATGACAGATTGGTCCTAGAACCAATCGAAGTTAATTTTTTTTTCAATTTATTGCAGATTTGTGATCTGTTTAACTAAGCGAACGTTGAATAAATTGTCTAACAACACAACACACAGTTATGAAGAGCTGACCATTGACAACTCTTCTTGTTTTTGTTAACAGATTAAAGAAATACACACATTACGAGACGAAATGACAAAAACATGTAAACAAATGACCAAAAATCACTTCCACTTGCTGCTGGCATGATACAATAAGTTCAAAACACTGTGCCCATAAGGCACATATACTGGTTGACATTAACACTTAATGTTGACACGAATACAAAACATACAGATATTACAGAACAGATGTCTTAGACATTACTGTACAGATAATACATAGAAATTAATAGACACAAGGATAACATCAACGGAGAAACCGCCACGCTCAGAACTTGGTACCCTTTACTTTCTGGTTTGACTGTACACAGGTCGACTGACCGCACAAATAATGCATACGGCGTAAACACTTACAAGACAGGGTCTACTTATCGGACCACCCACTGCCACTTCTGAACTATATAACTGAGTTTGCTTGCCGGCGTTTTAATCACTTAGACCTGAGCATACTCATTGTAATATGAGTTTAACGTAGTCGTACTAGACATTTTTTACGAGGTCCATACCGGAAGAAGACTTTAAGAACATAAATGGCATTAACAAATTAAATAAGTGTAAATCACTATTACCATAAAACTGCTGATGCTAAGTGTATATAACCGCTGAACAACTACAGTATGAGTTTTTCGTTAATGTACGCGGTAATGTTCTGTAAACTTATTACAGGGATTGGTAAATGGAAGGCAGAACAGTACTTAAAGGAGAGACCAGATGGTAGATGACATACGGATGCGATATCAGGAAATGAAAGGACTAGCCCAGGATAATAAACCATAGAGGGAGCAGGCCCTGTAAGATCTGCCCTTGGCAGAAAACACATCATCATGATTAAGCATCACAATGTGGTCGTTTCTCAAAAACAGAGTCCGTCTTGGTACTTAAGTACGACACGGAGGAGTTACGGGGATCCTGTCGGTGAAAAATTAATTTCTTTGAAAAATGTACTTTTTGGTTCCCTAACCTTGTTTAATAATAATAATTATTATTATGTCTCAACATTGACAACATGTTGAGAGCATGGAAATCCAGAGTGACTTCGAAAATACAGCTTAACAAATCAATTTGTATGCGTTCCTTGATATAGTTCTTATATGACATAGTAAGAACAAAGAGCTATGTTTCAATTACAAGAAGTGGCAAGAGAGTTGTTTTTTATTTAGTGTTCTGTTCTAAGACAGGTCTGTAAAAGGTAAAAGCTCTCCAAGCTGTCCTATCTCATGCCAGTCTTTTCGTTTCTTCGAAACACCCTCTGATTTTAATCCTATCAACTAACTTCGTTCTTCTACGCCCTCTTCCTGTTTCTTCTTCTATGACACCCTCCATGGCAGTTGTAAGCAAGCAGTCTCTTCTTAAACAATGACATAACCAATTCATTTTCCTATTTTCTATTACCTTCAGGATTTCTGCAAGAGAGTATGCACTGACAATTTCAGAAAGAAAGACCAAAACCATGGCCTTTAAAGGCAAATATCCAGTGAGGACTAAGATATTATAAACAACAGCACTTTAGAACAAGTGAGCCGTTTCAAATATCTCAGCTGTGCAGTAAGCTATGAATCTAAATATGATACAAGAGAAAAGATAAATAAATTTAAGAATATTTGTGGTACGATTCATAGATATCTTAGAAATAAAACAAGACACACCACAAGGATTAAATTTTATAAGACCATTGTAATATCCACGTTGATTTATGATAGTGAGGCGTGGGTTATGACAAAAAAGGAATGCGGCAAGATTCAAAGTGCTGAAATGCAGTTTCTTCAAAATACTTTGAAGTATACATTGCAAAATAGAATAAGGAATGAGGATATCAGAGCAGAACTCAAAGTAAAGGAATGAGTAATAGCAATGAAATTATTGCAATTTACAGAAGACAAAGGATGACAGAGGATCGATTTCCGAAATCGATACTGAACTATACAGCCATTGGTAGAAGAGACGTGGGTCGTTCAGGGATGAGATGGGTGCCGGAACAGGATATAACCTAATCCTTGAAGAGCAGAAGAAGAAGAAGAAGAAAAAGAAGAAAACGATTTTTTTTAAATTTTGAATAAACCTTCAAATCCTTCTATTTAAAAATGTGTCTAGAATATGGGTATTTTCTTCGCTTATAACTAGAAAAAGAATTTTCGAAATTATCATCTCACGCACTTCATGAGTCATTTTTTGACATCTGGCGGTTACATTTTATACCAGCATTTTTAATTATTTTTTTGTTTTTACTATACATACTGAGGTATTTTTTAAAAATACAATGTATTTTCCCCTTCTTGCAATGGGAGTTCTGATTTTGATACTTCTACCACCTATGTGTAACAATTCTTTACCTTTAAATATGTATTTATTATCATTTCTGATATAAAACATCATAAGAACATTAAAAACAGATGCCTTAAGGAAACAATTCCAAACCACGCTCTAAATTTTGATCCCATACTTTGGTTTTTCCTGCTGCAATTTATAATCTGTAACCTATAAACGTTTAATTATTACAACCTAGTTGTCACATAATACATCTCGCGTCTGCCATTCAATACGCCCTCTGGTGGTCTGTAAGCGTACTACAGAAAGCGCCCACAGCAACGTGTAATCAGCTCTATACATACATAATCAGGTAAAGCAGTATAGTTAAGCCCCATTACTAAGAATTAATTAAGCTCTACATGTGCTGAAAATCAGTTCAACATAGCAGCTACATAGACGTTAAGCTGGGCTGGTTGCCATCTTGACATTATTATCTACCAATAACTAGTGTAATTTATCGTCCCTCCTGCGCGCATGTGTGTATGTGTATGTTTATGTACTGCTACGAGAATCACATGAATCAATAATCTGAAAATAAATGAAAGAAATCATGAAATTCTATAACAGAGGTTACCATCTTAAAAGCACCTAAGTGTCACAATTAAACTCAGAAATTTACCTGCGAGCCGCATCATAATCGATCAGTTCTTGACAAAAATATATAAAAAGAAAAAATTTACAAATTTAACATATCCTACTGCATATCTTTTTACGGTACAGTTTTATTGTGTCAGAATAATAGCGACAATATAAGAACATTATCAGCCCAAGTATATATAGAAACAATTTTCAACGTGAATATTAATGTCGAGCTGCAGGAGATACTAAAAGTTTTTTTGTTTCGAGTGTTATTTGAAAACACACACGCTTTGGAATAAAAGATGCGACTGATAATGTATCAGAGACGAGACATCAGACAAGCACACCTGTTTCGTCTAGCCGAGGGATAGAAGGAAATAGACGGGTCTCATAAGATGACAAGAGCAAATACACATTTCATTAAACAAGTAAACTAAAATCTACTGCACGTTTGTTAGTGAATGAGTAAACAATTTTTTTCAAAAGTTGTTCTTACATGATTATCCCACTTAAAATAATATTGTGTTTTTAAATAGGGTAATTATTAAGTTTTTTTTTAATGTAAGTTTGCAAAACGGTCTAGAAGAATACCAGATTATCACCCCTCAATCGCAGGAAAAGTTGTACACCTTGAAGAACTTGGAAAGACGAAGTAAGAAGCAGGAATTTACAGGAAGTACTGGGGAACAGAAAATTACTAGTGGTTGAGACGCGGCATGCGACGAATAACATACGTAGGCTACCTGTTGTGTGTGTGTGTTTCTGAGCGTTGCTGTGCTCCCGATAAGATGTATAACATCCTGGGAGGCAACGTTTTACCGCCTGATTTGAATTTACAGAAGGACAACTAACATTCTGTAACGACTAGTATTGTTACTACAGAAGGACAACTAACATTCTGTAACGACTAGTATTGTTACTACAGAAGGACAACTAACATTCTGTAACGACTAGTATTGTTACTACAGAAGGATAACTAACATTCTGTAACGACTAGTATTGTTACTACAGAAGGACAACTAACATTCTGTAACGACTAGTATTGTTACTACAGAAGGACAACTAACATTCTGTAACGACTAGTATTGTTACTACAGAAGGACAACTAACATTCTGTAACGACTAGTATTGTTACTACAGAAGGACAACTAACATTCTGTAACGACTAGTATTGTTACTACAGAAGGACAACTAACATTCTGTAACGACTAGTATTGTTACTACAGAAGGACAACTAACATTCTGTAACGACTAGTATTGTTACTACAGAAGGACAACTAACATTCTGTAACGACTAGTATTGTTACGTAATGGAGAAAAAGTGTTACGTCATTGCGGAACGTTCTGGTACATTGGAGAACGTTGTTGTACTCTATTTCCGCAGCTGTAATGAGTGTTACAGCAATGCGTGTATTCCCGCACGCGATGGAGTGTTACGTAATCGAAACAATCTCGTACATTCGATAGCGTTGTTCGAGAAGTGTCTCAATTAGGCCAACAGTGCGTGTTTCTGCGAAGGTCGCGCTGAAGTGTCCTCTAGAATTTTCGATGGCTTGTTAAGGACGCGTATTATGGAAACCTCCAGACTATAAATAGCCCATACATGCCGCTTACTTTTCAGTTATTGTCGGGCGATTATTCTGTGCACTCAAGTGGTTATTAGTGAAAAGTAATTATTGTGACGAAGTGTTATGTGTTTCGTAATCGTGCGGGACCATTGTAATACAATTGTTTTTGATACTAGTTGACGTATTATTGCGTGTGAACAATTTATATTTTATTTGTTTTGTAAGAGACTATCTTGTTGATTACGAACTGTTTAACTGTGATAATTAAAGCTGGTGATTAGTGACGTAATTTGTGTCTTGTATTCTGTTTTCCACTGTACCATACGACGATCAGTTAGACCGCGTAACAATAACATCCAGCGGGGCAACATTTTACCGCCAGATTTGATTTTACATAAGGGAAACTAACATTCTGTAATGATTAGTACTGTTATCGTAGGTGCGTCCATGCTTCTATATGTGTATGTGTGTCTGCGCGTGTGTTTGGTGTTTGGAAGAGAGAAATTTGTTGATCCATCAATGACAGACAATATATTTTTACGTAATACGGAAAAAGTGTTCTATAAGTACATCGAATATTCCAGTTGTATTGTGCGTGTGCGTACATAACGCTGCTACTTTACGGTGAAAGATAAACCATCGAGTCTATAACGGACCATACCGGTCAGCGCAGCGTGTTCAAGGACGCTGTTTCTAGTGGATTCTCGAGAGCGCCTGTTTGTTTACCAAAGTTACAGATTATTCTGTTATTCAGCGGGGAATAAATACAGCCATTCAGCGACGGTGAAGTAAGTTATTGTCGGGCGATTACACAGTGCGTTTGAGTGGCGATTTACACAGTGCGGTTTGAAGTATTGTGGCGAAGCATTATGTGTTTTATAATTGTGTGAGACAATTGTAATACAATTGTGTTTTATTTCAGTTAACATTTTTATTGCGTCTGAACAATTTTTATTTGATTCGTTGTAAGAGACTGTCTTGTTAATTACAAACTGTTTAATTGTGATAATTTAAGCTGGTGATTAGTGCCGTAATTGGTGTCTTGTATTTTGTTTTAATGATTATCCACTGGATTAAAGGAGATTTGTAGAACCAGTCTTGCTTGTTACAAGCTTCGTGTCCTACTTTGTCATATAGGCCGACCTATGTTGCACTATGGAGCATCATTGTTTTTTTTTCGACAGAACCGTTTCGGCGCTTCGAGTTGGAAACCGTTGCTTTGGTGAAGAGAGGCCTGAAACATTGGTTCACTACAAAATAATTTCTCATCAGTTGTAATTGAGCTGTAAAAGTGTGTGTTTTCTGGGTTCGTTCCAGGCCTGAAAATAAAAGGCATGGATTAGGTAAGTCTAATATAAACACAGAATTTAGCCCACACGTAGTTCAAAACGTCGCAAGCGTTTTGATGCGAGACATAAATGTGACAGTTTTGATGCGAGACCAGTGGGTATGGCACCTGGCTACTGATCTAGAGGTCCCGGGTTCAATTCCCGGGCCCGCACCATAAAATCAAGGTGCGTTTTTCAGCCCCCATGTCGACTCGGCCTGTTGAAAATGAGTACGTGGGATAACATCCTGGGTATAATAATGGGCGGCTGAAGCGTAGTGCTGGCCACACTGCCTTCCGTGTATGCTGTACGGCTCACATTAGGCAGCCTACCCTGCCTACTCCTAAGCTACTTCGGTGGTATACATGGGAGCCATTATTATTATTCTTCAGTGACAGACGCAGGAACTTCACTCTAGAAAATCTCAGGGTAGCTAATATACTGTAACAGCCATGAGTAAGGTAGAATTACTACGAAACTGATTATTTATTCTATTTTTGCGTATTTGGATTTGCTTATTTTAGTCCATTTTTTCTATTTGTCGTGCTTATTTTCATGCTTATTTTACTGTTTGATTGTGCTTATAAATACGGGCTCCATTAATAACGAATCTGTTTCTTCCTTTTTGTAAAGCGTATCAGTCGCGTTTCAGCAAAGTAACGCGACTCATTATTTAGGAACCATTGAGACGACACCTTCTCTGAAAATAAAATGAAATATTCTTACGCCGTTGAGGTAGGCACCGAGCGTTACATATCGGTGGCATTTCTTCCGCAAGAGTCAGTACAAGTTTAGGCATTGGCACAACTTCCAGAGAGTTTCTGCGGTCTTTGTAACTACGTAATTATCCTCTTAACGCCTCACCACCCGATTAACAATAGATTCTTCTCTAACCTAGTCTGGGTATAAGTACAAGTGCGCACTCGATGCGATTACGACTTGGACGGATAACTGGAAACTTGCCGTCAACGAAACTATTCTCCAACTGCCGGAAAGAACCCCAAAGACGAGTGAGACTCGGCAGGACCCGTTTTCCCTGGTCGAGGGAAGTCAAATACCTCGGTGTCCACCTCGATCGTCGGCTCACTCGGCGTGCCCATGCCCAGACAGTCAGAACTAGAGCGTCCGATTATCTGGGTTCTCTGTTTCCGATACTTGCCAACAACGCTATGACCCGTAAGCTAGGTAAGTTGATCGTCAACGCGTGTCTATTCCCGTTTGGTGTTGCCTTCATAAAAGGAAGCGTTCTCGACGGGGGGCTTTGGCTAGCGGTAAAAATCGCCTTGTCGTTTCCCTTATCGTCTGTTGAAAAGTGGACTCGTTGTCCGCTCCTTGAATGACACTGTGCGGCGTCTTGAGCGTAGATTTTATGCTCGAGAGGCAAGGACACAGACAAACCCCCTCATATTTGACCTTGACAGGTACCGACCATGACCAGGTGATTCTTGGAAACGGCCTCGGCAAATACTGTACTAGAAAGGCCTAGTACGAGCATGCCGTTGTAACCGGACTTAGTGATTATTCCTTTCTGAACCGGACTTCAAGGCAGCAACTCCTACCGGGAACTCGGTAGTTGAAGCACAAAGGGACGTCTCAAGGCCCCATTCCCTCAGCTCTGATGGCGGCCGTTCAGTTCAGTTTTGGACCTGCGTTATTAGAGTGCTCTATTGGCCAGTGACTTACGGTTTAGTGTAATTTGATTGTTGTATATAACTTGGTGCGACAATGTTAATGATGCAAAATTAATTTTTTTTACATTATTGTGCGTTGGACAGTATTTAGCTTGAAGGATTTTATATTGTAAAGAGTCTTTATAATAATGGCTCCCATGTATACCACCGAAGTAGCTTAGGAATAGGCAGGGTAGGCTGCCTAATGTGAGCCGTACGGCATTCAAGGAAGGCAGTGTGGCCATCACTACGCTTCAGCCGCCCATTATTATCCTCAAGATGTTATCCCAGGTACTCACTTTCAACAGGCTGAGTCGACCTGAGGGCTGAAAAGCCCACTTTGATTTTATGGTCCGGGCCCGGGAATTGATCCGGGACCTCTAGATTAGTAGCCAGGTGGCATACCCATTGGTCTACTGAGCCGCCCCATAAAGAGTCTTTATTTATTTTTAATCATCATCATCATCATCTTCACTACAGGGATTAGGCCCTAGTTGGCCTGTGACGGAACCCATCTCCTCCTCGGTCTACCAACATCCCTCTTTCCACTCGGCTTCTACTTGAGAGCTGCCATTGGCAATCTGGTATCTGGCATTCGGGCCACATGTCGACGCCATCTCCTCTTATTTATTTTTAATTGCAATTAAAATTGCAACTAACAACTTCATCGAGTATCACTGTACAACACGGCGTTCCCTATGACAGTGGCAACAATATTCAACCCAAGGTAAAACAATATTGCTAATAATAATCATCTTCTTTACAACGCGGATTAGACAAGGTGCTGCCTGGTTCCGCCTTCAAAAATCCTCCAGTCATCTCTTGCTCGGTCTACCCACGCACCTGTGTCACGTATAGGTTTGTACTTCCAGACTTGTTTTGCTAATCTTGGATCTGACGTTCGTTCTAGATGTCCTTCCCAAAGTTGTTTGTAATCTTTCATTATCTGAATATAATTATTTCATACCACTCGGAACACAAAACTTCACTCGGAGCTTTGTGTTCCGAGTCGTAGTGAAATAGTTATATTTAGTTAAGAAACGGACACGTCATGGACAACGAAATCCAAGAACTCTCATTATCATTCAAGTTAAAACCTTATAACTCTTCTCTTAGCCTTCATTACAGTCAAGTTTGCACCACCGTTTAACTCCTCTTAAAAACGCTATTTCTAAGGGCTGTATTTTACTGTTTGGTGCCTTAGTTGTTGTTCGTAGTTCACACTCATGGGACAGTACAGAGACTGTCATAACTTTGTAGAACTTTAATTTTGTATCTCGACGCACTTTGTTTCTAAAAATACGGTTGATTTCCCCACAGATCGCCTGGAACTTACCTAACTTAACATCATTTCCCAAATAACTAAAATGGCTCACCTGTTTTAGAATTCGACGATCACTAATCAATATTTGTGTTCTTATTATTTTTTTTTGCCTTGAAGTACCATTACTTTTGTTTTATAGTAGAGATTTTTATATTGTATATATTGTATTGTTTGCATATCTGATGAAGTTTATATACAGATTTCTGCAAATCAGATTCTGTATTTTGAATCGGAAGCAACTCGTCAGCATACAAAAGCACATTCACTTATATGTCTCGTTATAAGCTAACACCAGGGTTTACAAGATTTTTCCACTTCCTTACCACATCGTCAATATGAAAGTTACAGAGTAGGTGGAAACTAAACCCTTGTCTAACACCCAGATTGATAGATATTTGTTGAGATAAACTATAATTATTTTTAACAGTTTATCTTGTTCCGATTTGTAGTCCCTGTAATTTCTTATAAGTTGTTGGGTGTATCCGCGTTACTGACAATTATATGGACCGAAAACTCAGTAGAAGCCTCCAATTCAGTGGTAGTTTCCAGTTCAGTAGAAGCCTCACTGGCTTTAAGGTTTGATATGCCCAACGGGTATCTATGCGTCTGTTGCTGATACTGGCATATCACAAAGGAACCCAGAGCTTTCAAATCTTTAGTCAGTTGACGTATAGCAATTGACATGTGAACAAGGACATAGTGTGCACTATTGGTCAATCAACATGATGATTGCGTGTCATTGAGAATCCATACCTGTCAGACAATTGTTCACCAGAATGATCTGTCTAGACCGCAACACAAACCCTTGCACATTACACAAAATTATATTACAAAAAAGTGCCCTACACAAAAAATTTACAAAACGTAACTTGAATGCGAAAAAATTCACTTAAAATTAATTTTAAATGTCGTAAGAAAAAAAATGTTTAATGTCCCATTTCATACATTTCATCCTCTATAAAATGGCCATTTTGACTTTACTAGTGTTTTACAATACATTTTAACTTAGCGAAAGCATAATTGTATGTCATTTTATTAATGTGTACTGAATAGTTTAATAGGAAGTAATTTTCAAACATTTAAGGGATGTTTTTACACTTTATAAGTGAGGAAAGCCAAAACTTTTGTTTCAACGTTTATTTACACACTATGCAGAAGTCAACACACAAAGCTTGATGTCCTATTGTAGACAATTTCAAGTTTTGGCAGTTTTTCTGGCTTCACTGAATCAACCATTAACTCTTCATTGAATTGTTAAGCTACAATAAGGGAAATATTTTTCCCTCTGATTCACAACTTCTACCCTGTATTCTGCGTTGATGTAAACGAACGGGCAATAGTAAACTGCTTAAAACTGTAGTAATTTACCCAGAGTAAAACGGCTCTGTTCTCCGCTTTAATTTCACTTTCACAAGACTTTAATTTGCAAGTCAAATGACGGCTTTACAGTTACATTTAAGCTCTTCCTCTTTAGGATTAACCGCTACAAACTAACATTTTGAGGTTTATTTGCATCTACTGTAATTAAGAAAATACTGGGGAAAAGAATTTGTTATCATCATCATCGTCACCATCTCCATTAATCCAAAAATGGTTTGTTCTGGTCCCAAGAAGATAGACTAGAGCTGGTCTCTCTTATGCTTTTTTTTGGACGCCCACACCCCTCCATTCTTTCAGCTTGTAATTCCATAGTTACTTGGGGATGCGGCAATCATCCACTCGTTTACACATTGCTATGACGGTCTCCTTGATCGTCGTATGGTACAGTGGAAAACAAAATACACGACACCAATGAAGTGAGTAAAAACCAGCTTTAATTGTCACAATTAACAGTTTGCAATCAACAAGTTATTCAACAATATTATTCTCGTACAACAATTTAAGTTAATCTGTCTACACAAATAATAATGTCAACTATAAAGAATTCTGCACTGTAATAACATTTCACTAATACACCACTTGAGACGTACAGTGTAAATCGCCCGACAGTAACTGAAAACTAAACGGCAGGTGTGCGCTATTTATAATCTGCAGGATTCCATATTATGCGTCCTTAACAATCAATCGAAAATTCTAGAGGATACTGCAGTACGGCCTTGGTAGAAACACGCACCTTTGGGCTAGTTGTCGAACAACACTATCGAATGTACGAGCATGTTCCGTATTACGTAACCCTGCCTCGCATGTTAACTGTCACGCACGCACACAAACATTACAGCTGTACTCTGCTGGGTCGCCGAGAAACATGTAAACGTTTTGTAATGACGTAACAATTTGAGCCGCTATTGGGCAATGCTATCGAGTATAGTCATAACGTTCATCCCCGGCCGTACATCGACCTTTCGTTTGCAATCTTGAACTATATAAATTTTTTATTTATTTGAAAACACTGTTGAATTCTTTAAAAATCTCTTATAATTGCAAGACTGCAAATAAAAACTGTCGTAATTTGGAGAAGTATGTAGCTTATCGTGTATCTTCTACTTCTGCTCCAAGTATTAGCCACAGATTATCTGTCACTTAACACATCTATTCCATAGTCTTCTAAGACTTCCAAAACACTACCAAAAACCTAAAAGTAATTTAAATTTTTGCGAGAGCTGGCTACTAAAGATCTATTCAGCCACGTAAATCTGGAGAACCGAGAGATTCTGTCAGTGTTTCCTCTCTTACGCTTTGTAGTTGGAGGTCCAACACATAAGTGCAAGGCAGCAACTTCGTAATACCCTGGGCAGGGGCTTTACATTACCCCTAAATATAGAGTTGCCACTTATGTGTGATCCGCAGTTTCAAAATTTTTCTTCTCCACCATCATCTTCTCTGTGGATCTTTACTCGTGACCCCTGGTAAGGAGACAACGTCATTCCCCGCTGTTCTGGTTCGTCAGCAGAACATTGCCGTCGATTTGTAGAATTATCCAAATGGATTGAGAAACAATGTCTCTTGTTTCCCTCAACCGTGTCTAATGCACGAGCAAAGGAGCTGTGATGTATATCAAAGTAATTGAAGGCACCGCTGGGCCGTTAACAGTTTGTGACAAACGTGAAACATTATTGAATGGCTGGATCACTTTGTGTCTGGCGTAGGGTTTGCCAGATCAAAAATCACGAAAGCCGAACACAGCTGTTAATTTAGCCGGAAATTTTACCCGAAAGCCTGAATAAGATCGCCGAGGGTGGGATACGAAACGTTGCCGACGATGTCGAGATTATACAGCAACAGACCACAGCCTAACAGCCGGGTATTTAATAATTTCGATTATATTGACATCGGCCATGTAAGCTTATGACAAAAATTATAAATAAACAATTAAACCAATTTACACAAAAATGACACAACTTACGTAACTTTGCCTTTGCTGCAGGTAATATGGAACTGATGATTAACATAGGGTTAATAAGACAGAAGCAGGCAGAGGCAAAAGTAAATGGAAAATGCATTTTGAAATAATTATGGAATAAATATTAATAATTATTATATAATAATGATAATAATTTAGCTAAACCACAGACTTTTATTCCAAAATGATAATTAATTACGTTTTCAAAGCAAATATTTTGACTGCATTTAATGGTGACATTTTGTTGGTGATGGTGACTTGTGTCCAGAATTAACATATAAATTACATCCAGTGCACTGTTTTCATTAAAATATGCGTAAATGCATTTTGATTGTGGACATCAAATTTTAGTAATTATGTTTGCTGTCATCACTAGCGTGAAAGGAGTTTTCTTTCAGGCTTATGCGCATTACATCGACCAGTCACATAAAATTATTTTGATTTTGTTAAATTTCTACATCGACGATAAAAAGCGTCATAGTTGTAAGTATAAATTTAAATATTTTGTGCGGAACAGTGGGCAAAAAAAGTCATAGTAAAAAATATATAAATTATGTTAGGATAAAAACAACAAAATTTGAAAACCAAAAGCACAAAAGGAGAAAATACGTATGGTTTCCTCCTTGTGGTGTTCTCAGTTAACTCCAAAAATCATACACCCTAAAAAAACATCCTATTTTAAGTCTCTAGATATCATTTATTCCTCCACATCATCCCTTCAATATTTTTATTGTCTCCTCGTCTTCGTTTTGCTGGCGATATCCATTCCAATATTTTCTTAAGAATTCTGGAGTCGTCCATTCTTTCAGTATATCTGTGGATTGGTGCAAAAACCACCAATGTCAGTTTTTGGTGAAAATGGCATTAGTGGTTCTTTACACTCCAGAAGGCATGTATTTTCATGTGCAAAAACCACCAATGTCAATCTGTAATATCTTACGAATTAATAGTATCAGTGGTTGCCAAAGTCAGGACAGTTTTTGAATTCTGAACCACCAATGTCATATTTATTTTAGAAACTAAAAGATATTTTTCACAATTAAACTTACATGGGGCATTCTCTTAGATACGTATGTAAATATTTATCAAAACGTCAAACATGATCTTGACCATGACACCATAATATGAGTCAGTAGAGCTATAAAACTGACCAATTTTAAAACGTCATTTTCTCACAACACTGTTTTATGACATTGGTGATTCTTGCACCAAGCCACAGATTTACAAACTAGATTAATTGTTTGTTTCCAATTAGCTCTACTATATTTGTTATCATTTTCACTCTTCCTTTAAAACTTTAGTCGTCACGCTTTATAATAAGTATTCTGCAACTACGTCTAAGAAAATCCGTCTCAATCAGTTTCTTTAACTGATTCCTTTTTTTCACTTTTGTCTTTTTTATTTAATCTCTTTGTATTTGGCTATCTTAAGGAAAGTGAATTCAAAGATACGGATATTTTTAAAATTTCACGAAAGGAGAAAGGACGTATGGTTTTCTCGTTGTGATGTCCTCAGACAACCCTACAAATCATACATACAAAAAACTTCAGTAACAGCATTAAAAACTTAAAATTAATTATTTAATTTCATGTAGTAACTACTGTACACTGTTCAATATAGTAAGCGAGTTCTGCTGTAGTTCAGGGAGTTTACTAGTTACTAAGTGCTACAAAACTACGTCCCATGTTATTGTACGACTCTGGAACTGGAAACCTCACATTTCGTTAGTCTTAACAAACTGAAAAAAGTATAACACATCCTTTTTACGCAATCTTTAAGAATAATATCAGAGAATCGATAGAAAGTGATGTTTTCCGAAATTGTTAGAAAAATGTGTTATGTGTTGTTGACACATTGGTGTAGGTAGGTAAACGTTTTTAAAATGAATTATAAAAGGATTTCTAGAATATTCGGTGGAGCTAAAGAAAAGAAGAAGAAGACACAGCCAGCTACATGTGGTTACTGAACAGGCCATGATGTCTAAGGCACGTATTTTATGAGATAGTGTCAATAAGGCAACAAACAATGAATTTTACCTATGGCTTTACGATGTGACCATCCATCCTCAGATTTCCAGCTCATGTAGAGCGTGGGATGCTTCGACAACACGCACCCATTTATTTCTGTCCTCCACGATTCGTCTTTACCTACGGTTACCAAGACTTATGAGACACTCCTCGGAGCTGTCCAATCATTTTTAATTGGCCTTCTTCCTTTCGTCTGCTCTGGAATTGTATTTCAAGTATTCTTTCCCCCATCCTTTGCAGGTCACCTGCCCACCTTATTCTCATTATTTTGATCTCACCTAATATTTCACTCATCTGTAATAGAACTGAGGTTGCAAGATCAAATAGAAAACATTTAATATTAAACAATTAAGCGACAGCGATTAATAGCGACCTTGGCAAACAGTTAACAGTGGTAAACATTGGACCGGAAGTAGAGGTAAATTTAATGAAAGACATTGTTTGATGCAGAGTATTAACCGTTGTGAAAAGAAGGAAGGAGGGAGAGAGAGAGAGAGAGAGAGAGAGAGAGAGAGAGAGAGAGAGAGAGAGAGAGAGAGAGAGAGAGAGAGAGCATGAGACTCAGGTGGAAAAGTTTTTTAATAAATCTCTGCTGCAGCGGTGTCACCAGTAAAGTTGTCGTTGGGAACTGTGGCCGCGATTCCAGACTCGCGTGTTTACGTCAAACACGTAAACACATCGTCGTCGTAATTAATATTGTAAATCATCGTTGATGCGTAGGCCTACTGACAATCATTCCATAAATTGTTGGCATTGTTGTCATTGTTAAGACAATCGCATTGTGAGCAGTGTTTGAACAATAGTCGCAGTGTTTCACGTCTATAACAGTAACCACACTCGTCTTATCCGCAATGTCAAGTTGCAATAAGTGCGATACGCAGCAGCTAATAACATCCATTAATTATGTTAGTAAATAACATTTTTATGTAGATTAGATTTACAATACTTACAATTACAATTAAGATTTACAATTAATAAGTCAAATACTTGACGCAACTGACTGTCTTCGCCGCCGTCCTTATGAGTTATGCTTTGATCGTGTCTAAAAGGCCGAGAACAATGAGATCAATTTATTTTGTTTTTTATAACGAGGTCTGTGGAAAGAGAGAATGGCCAAAACGTTTGGCCACATCGGCCAAAAAGAAAGTAAGTGCTATGAAATGTGAAGACTTTAGACCTGTTAGCCTACTATCTCATGCATAAAATGTGCTGCTGAGAGTGTGCAGCAAATTTGAATGACTTAATGAGAGAAGAACAATTTGGTTTCAGGAAAGGGAAACGTACAAGAGACGCCACTGGTCCCTTAAAAACGATAAGAGAAAGTTGTTTTGAAAAAATAGATCGGTATTTACGGTTTTTATGGATTTTGAGAAAGCATTTGATAGATTTATCTGGAGCAAGTTGATTGATATACTAAAGGCAAACAGAATACACTGGATAGAGGGGTGATTGATTACAAGGCTCTATTAACATTAGAAGTTTGCAGTCAGGCTAGGGGACAAAGTGACAAAGGAAGTGAAAACGTGTAGTTTATTTTACAATATTGCATATTCTTATATTTAATTGTAAATTTTATTTTTTGTGTCTTTTAAACAAACTTTAAAAAAATGCCCAATTAATATAATATTCTCGTAATTAATAAACTACCAAGACTGCTGTTACAAAAACACTCTGCTTAAGTATTATGTAGTTAACTAGTTAGACTCTCGTTAATGGCAACAGCCTCCCGGATATCGTAAGTCAACGTCAAAGCGAGCGAGCATCAGTTCCATGGCAGTGTAATGGTAACAGACATTACTGCTGTGTTAAATGTAGCGTGACGCTGTTGGCTTAAAAGCTTCCAGTTGGCAACAGTAATGTGGCGCTCTCTCTCTCTCTCTCTCTCTCTCTCTCTCTCTCTCTCTCTCTCTCTCTCTCTCTCTCTCTCTCTCTCTCTCTCTCTCTCTCTCTCTCTCTCTCTCACACGCACACACACACACACACACACACACACACACACACACACACACGTAGACAGAGCTCAATGGGTGAGGCAAAATCGTAGTAGTCCTATATCTTCCGTTATTATGATTTAGTATGTTTCACCATACTCTGAAGTTATTAATTTCGATGTTAAATAGAAATAAACAATTAAAAACGGCATTCTATATGTTTAATGGATATATATTCATTTTTAATAACTTTATTATACTTGTTTTAATAAATTTTAAAAGCATTCAATATTTCTTTTCTTTCATAAAAATATATTTGTCATTTATTTTACAATGTTTTAACAGTTTTTCTTACTTTACTGTTATTTTTATACATTAAATGTATAAAGATGAAATTAATTAAACTTAAAGTAAATTGTTTAATACGAGCTGTTTTACTTAGAAATAATGTGTGCATGTATATATGCAACAATACATATATTTGCATATTTGCCCAGGGCGGTATGTTTATATTGTAATTAGTATAAATAGAATAAGGAACAGTTTTATAAAATTTTGTGCAGGAAAATGCAGGCTCTGTCCTGTCGAGAGAGCACCAGATTCGATAGTTAAAAATACGGCATGTGTGTGTTTGTGTGTGTGACGCAAGCTGGGACACGATAATATGGGGTGATACGTAAGAACTGTTGGTTTCCAATTAATCAGGTTTTAACAGGATTATAATAAACTAATTATTTGTTTTAAACCTGTAAACAAAGCCTTACACCAATTACAAAGACACCATTACATTAAGGAAGTTTTGATGAATACGATGATGGAAAATGTAT
Organism: Magicicada septendecula; assembly: GCA_034769895.1. NCBI lineage: Eukaryota > Metazoa > Arthropoda > Insecta > Hemiptera > Cicadidae > Magicicada > Magicicada septendecula. Next base: position 353,140,377 of record CM068373.1, read on the forward strand.
TGCCAAAGGTGCATTATTAAAGACGCTATTAAATTAATATTAATTACTAGTGTAATTGAATAGTAATTAATATGTGTGGTATATGTAATATATATGAGTAACCAGAAAAAAATTACTCAAATAATGATATCGCTCATGTGACGAGTATGTTCATGAGTTCGCGATAATTAACCAAAAGTGAGTGCAATAAAAAGGACGCTTTGGCGCGAGCTGAGAATCTTTAACACTGCGAAAACAGGCCTGTACCTGTCAAATCGCCACCAGTATAAATACAACTGGCAATTTTGGGCGATCACACACTCAGACTCAAGGAATCTACACACGACGTCACGCTGCCCGATTGCAGATCGACCAGGGCACACACACTGTACCACACGCACACTAAGGCGTATGGAGGAACTCTGGAGCATCACCAACAGCAACAACCCAGAGAAACAACGAACACCGCATCAGCATAGTCATCATCATCATCATCATCACCATCATCATACTCTCAGGATTCTAGCGCACGCACACACACACACACACACACACACACACACACACACACACACACACACACACACACACACACACACACACACACACACACACACACACACACACACACACACACACACACACACACACACACACACACACACACACTCGCGCGCGCGCGCGCGCGCGCAACGGTAACGGCAGATATACGCAGGTGATAACAAACAATTATATTTTTTATTGTGAAGAGAGCTCTCGAAAAGAACTTAAATATGAACATATAATAATTAGAGTTTTAAAGTTAAATAATAGTTAGATAAGAGAGTTTAATTTAGCAAGCAAATATAGAAAAGAAATACTAATCTTTTGTTGTATTTTTGGGTGTGTCAGTAATAATAAATAATAGATTGAAAGTAAATGGTAATATCATTTTTATTTGTTTATAGCAACAATAAATTTATTCTTGAGTTTTGATATTACTTTGTTCGTAAATGAGTTGCTATTATTACATAAAATTTTAGTTAATTTCAGACACACAAAAATAAAAAGATATTAAATAATCTGTTTAACATGTTTGTTTAGTTAGTAATATTATATGGGTGTTTATTTTTGGTGTATGTTTTGAATATCATAGCAGGTTACAGTATATTTGTAAAGCTTCTAAAGGTGAATATTTATTTGTCTAACGTTTGAAATTTTAATATTTTAATATTTTTCTATAAATGAATAAGTTTTAGAATGATTATTTTGGATTGGTTTTAATTAATATTTCATGTCAACAATATCTCCCTCCTCTTTAAAAATTATTTAATTATTTTGCAACCACATATACTTGACGCAACGATAGAAACAATTCCTGCGACCTGGCCGGTGTAATACACTTTATAGTTGCGTTGAGTATATGATAATATATTTGTATAATTGTTGTAACGTTGTAATATAATATTGACAAAAACAAAAACAAAGACAAAAACAACCGAAACTCATTACCTACTTACAGAAGAAACCCTATTGAATAATATCACAATATTACGTAAGTGCTGAAAGAAACTTCGAGTTATGTGTATAGAAAATGATGTATATAGTATTATATATAAGAAGTAGGTAGTGATAAAATAAATATGTACAACTGTATTATTAACGAACACTTTATTTAGACATTATATTTTAATTGTCGTGACAACACGCAGCATTAATTACACTAGAAATTAAATTTAATTACACCAGAAATTGGCTGGCCAAATGGCGTCAATCAATGTTGTTCTTGTAATCAACGACTTCCAGGAAAAAACGATTTCCAGCTTGTGGTTGCGTCAAACAGTGTGATGTAAGTGACCGAAGCAAACGCGTGTACACTACTGTCGTTGTTGATAGTACTGGATTTTTAATACCTGTCCAAGTTTTGTTTGCCGTATACCCTACGAATTGTTTGGATACAGTTGATGAGTTTATACAGTTTGCAATTGGTGTAATACTTTTAACTGATTGCAAACGGTTTCCTACGTTTCTGTAAAAACAGCAATGTAAAAACGTGACACTTAAAATGCGGCACGTTCGATAACGCTCCAAACAATCATTCTAGGCGTTTGTCGATCGTTCTGTCTGCCCACTGCATAGAAGGTCGGACATTCGGACATTGTCACAGTGTCTAATGAGTTCCACACCGGTTGCAACTGCGCAATATTTCTCGACACATTTCAAAACTTTTCAGCGTTTCCTCGAACGTCAGCAGGGTATAAATAAGCATCTAGCGATCTGTCAAGTACAGTCAGGGACCTACGATATTAAAGTCCGTTTCGGAGTTTAGTGGAAACGTATTAGCGGGTTATTTAGTGCAACACTGTAATAAGCCAAAGTTTGTTGTTGTTTTATTAACAAAATTTAATTTAAAGAATGTCATACGAGTGTTTCCGTTTATTTCTAACTGCCTGTAAGTGAAGTTGTAATTAGCGACTTCCTCCTGTGTCAGTTATTCTGTTTCCAGAGTACAACACGGCGATCCATGCGATAGTCGCAACAGTATTTTTATAAAATCATGTGGCTCGCACTCATGTTTTAACGATTGAATAGATTGTTAAACGCCAGAAAAATTTATACAATGTGTATTGGACAACAATCGACCAACTATTGTATTACATCAGTTCTACTGTGATACGGATCTGTTTATTTGGTGCATATTATTTATCAATAGTATTACTTTACCAATTTACCTATTTACCAATCATGTTACTTTAGTAACAGTTATTGTTTGTTTTGTATGATGCACCAATAAATGCACCAATTAACAACCGTAACGATATGTCTCATCAAAGTACTAACTATGTCGCGGCCCAATGCTAACATTAATTTTACTCAACCAGTTATATTACGTTACAGACATACGTTTAACAATAAGTTTATCGCTGGTTGATGGTTTGTCTTCTTCCGATTCTCCACGCAAGGTACCTGTTTGTTGTTGTCTTTTTGTTTTCCTTCTACCATCCTGAAGAACCTGTTTCTGTATGGTATCCAAATAACTAATAAAAGGTGTTTGACCGTTTTACCGTAGGTCGCGAATATCACATTCTGACTGCTAATTAATTTTCAGGAGCTGTCGCATATACCAAAAAGAGATATATCAAATACTTTTGGTTGCTCGACTCACAAACCATAGGACCAAAACATCGTAGAACAACATCCAAAGGCGTATCGTGTTGTACCATGGCCGGCTTTAGTAGAAGGCCGAAATATGAAACGTGGCAACACTGGAACCAGCTGATTTTGAGGCCGACTATACGATCTCTTAATTTATGTGTCTTAACGGTCAAATCGCGTAATTTTTAATTGCCGGTTAACACCAATTTTATAATTCTTCATTTTTGAAAATTAAAAGTTTATTATGTAAAATGTCGTTATGTTATTTAAGAAATATACTAATTAATGCATTCATATGGTACGAATTCGATAACTCAAACAAAATTAATTCATTAGGCCTAACACTAATTCCCTAATTTCTTCAACTTAAACGTATAGTACTAAGTGCACACAGACCTATAATTTATATTTAGCTGTAAATAGGCCTACTCATGATTTTAGTAATGCTATGAAATTAAGTCAAAATATAATATGTTCACGTTAGCTATTTTATTACAATATCCTTATAGGTCTCAGACGCAACGTTGCCACGTTTAATAATCCGGCATTCTACTACAGCCGGGCATGGGTGTATGCGTTTTGTTAGCATTAGGGATGGCGTTTTCTGATTATGTATAGTACAGCCATAATGTTCTAAAATTTAATTTTTGTAGCTGATCTTTTATTTATTGGTAGACTGGTGTGGTACAGTCATGTCTGGAGAGGCCGAAATAGGTGAATCAACAAAGTGACGGAATGGAGTCCATTAGGAAGGAGAAAAAGGGGAAGACCGAGAAGATCTTGGAGGGACGAAGTGGATGAATCTATCCATTCTGTGTATGGTCACCAAGTTGCAATAGCTAATCTTTAAAATAGGTTAAGATACCTGTTATTCCTTCATGCAACTTACTTTGGTAGTAGGCACGACGCGTTTCAGGATCAAGGTCCCATCTTCAGGTGACGATCACTCGAGTCGAGCTCGTCAGTTCATAAAAACACATACATAAAAAACACTGAATTCAATAAACACTCATACTGCACGAGGGAACGATCCGCATCGTCGAGAAAGTAAACGCGCACCGCAATGGATGAATCTATGCAACGTATAGGACTTGCGGAAGGACAATGGGAACATCGGGAGAATTGGAAAGCCAGGTTGAAGGAAGGAAGACGGCACTAGCTGTAGCAACCCTATTATATATATATTACAACAATACAAACGTTTTGCAAATTTAATATAATTTAAATTTGTGGAGCCCCACGATCTTGGAGCGCCAATTTTATACAACGGTACACGCTGCTAAATGTATCAAGCCACACGTTGGAAGCGACAATTCTATACAACGGTACAAACGTTGTTGCAAATTTAATATAATTTAAATTTGAGGAGCCCCACGATCTTGGAGCACCAATTCTATATAACGCTATATAAACGTTATTAAATGTAAGTGTGTCGGGCGCACGCTCATGAGCGATAAAATTATGCAACCATAAATAACATTTCTAACAACGTGTACGTGTAATTAGGGGTTTAGGTGTAATTATAATAATGGTAGCCTTTTTAGGAAATTCAAAATGTTTTCATTTATTAATTTAAACAAACATATCAAGAAATAATATACAAATAATGATTAACTCGTTATATGATATTCATTATATATGGTTGCAAAATTTCTTTATCTCGTCACAAACATAAATCTTATATAATATTATTCATTTTTAAATTAATATTAATTTTAATTAAACATTTCTTCATATTGTTATACTGGCTGGTCTACTCAGTCTGAATATATGCTTTCAATATAAAAATATTTAACTACGTTAACTATTTGTTCATTCTATGAACAAATCTAATTGATTCTTTCAAATGTACATTAAAATATTTCAATAAATTATCAATTTAAGAATTATGCATTATGTTTTCGTAATTACTCTACAATTTTAAATTTAAATATTTTTTTTATAAATTACTACTGCAAAAATTATGCTTTCATAATTTCTCTACAATGCTTTCATAATTACTCTTTAATTTAAATTTACGTATTTTCGATAAATTATTACTGCAAAAATTATGCTATAATTTTTATACAAGACATTTACATCTATAAGTTATAAATTACAATTTTTTTTTGAAATTATTGTCTTTCTTTTGACAATGTTTATCAATCTTTGATTAAGTCTTTTGTTATGAGGAATACATGGCTTTCTTTCACCTTAGTTGTAGCGGTTCCTCAGCATAACCTGTCCTGGTCCTGAGTCCCTGATGTTGTGAATCCTGCGTTGTCTTGAAGTCCTGGATCCTCTCCTCGTCCTCCGGGTCCTCTTGGAAGTCCTGGATCCTTTTCTCGTCCTCCGGGTCCTCTTGGAAGCCCGATGACTCGTCCTTTACGTCTGGAAATTATGCCATGTTGTGCTCTCGTCCTCGGTCTGGAGTAGTGCTCCTAGATGTAGATCACTTGTAGACCTCTGACGATTTGTGTGTTACGTTACTTTTTAATTACTGGTTTCCATTATTATGTTAAATCGAAATATTTATCTTAATACTTTACAAGTTACGATTAACAAAAGTCTTATTGGTGTTAGACATATCGTCTAACTCTGTCCAAAGTAATTAAATTTCGCGTCTCTGACGGACATAGAGTTCCGCCACGAATGAATACTGTTAGAAGAGAGAGATTAGCTTTCCTGGGTTTCTATTTATATTCACCAAGGAAACTACAGCTGTCGATTCAGGAATCAGCCTGTCGACAGTTGAACCATGGCATGACAGCCCTCACTCTCGTCCTATTTCACATAATTGCACTTTTTCGCCAATCGCACTGTTTAACGCGGATTTCACGACGATAACATATTGTCTAATTTATGTGATGTGCAATTATCATGATGCTCGCACCACTAGTGTAATTATAATGCTTTAAAAATTACACTGGATTCGCACTGATTGTCCGAATTACGTAAAATTCGAACTGCACTTGTGTCTGATTTTTACACATTTTTATAAATTTTTACCTTCTCGCTAACATTTATGGTTTGCTTAATATTAAATATATTCATAATTTAGTATTAACTTGATGTGAGGTTGCAAACTTTCAGGCTCAAACAGGCTTCACGCACACACTATTTACTTGTGTACACGCATGCAGCGGTAATCGCGTGATCCTGCGTGTTGACTCCTGTTTGCAAGCCAGCTTCTAATTTCACACCTGCTCGTCTATTATATATTATTGAAATTAACTTAAATATTTATTTTATATTAAATATGCGCATTACAGCCTATGCTTGTGTTGTCGCAATATATATGTATATATACATATATATATATATCTTTTATTTATTAATTTTTTGAATCGTCCCACAAATGGATATAAATTTACTCTGCTTGGCGTCTCTGTCTAAATCCCAAGATATATTGTATTACAAGCACTGAAAATCCAACATTGGGAAACGTCACAATACGTCAGAATGTGTTTAGTGGTTGCAAACACTTTCAATTAATTATTAACACAAAAGCCTGAGTAACAAATATTTGGGTTTCGTTTATTAAAATACTGTTACGACGGTCTTCTTGTACGATAGTCGTATGGTACAGTGGAAAACAAAATACAAGACACCAATTAAGTCACTAATCGCCAGCTTTAATTAATATCAATTAACACTTTGAAATCAATAAGTTAATCGACAAGAGTATACTCGTACAATGATTCAAGTTAATCTGTCCGCACAAATAATACTGTCAACTACAAAGAATTCCGCACAATAACCACTAATACACCACTTGAGACGCACTATGTAAATCGCCCGACAATAACTGAAAACTAAACAACAGTAACTGAAATCTAAACGGTAGGTGTGCGGGATACTTATAGTCTACAGGGTCCCATAATATGCGTCCTTAACAAGCAATCAAGAATTCTAGAGGATACTTCAGCACGGCCTTGGTAGAAACACAAATGTTGGGCTAGTTGAGGCGCTTGTCGAACAGCACTGTCGGATGTACGAACATGTCCAATACACCGAAACACTGCCTCGCATGTTAAGTGTCACGTACGCACACAAACATTACAGCCGATAAACACGTAGAACGTCTGTAATGGCGTAACAATACAATACTCATCATCATCAACCTCAAGGATTTGGCTCAGCCTGAACCTGTTCTGCTACCCAATTTGCTCTCGGCCGTCCTACATCTCTCTTCCCCACCTGTCCATATCCCATTGCTAGCACTGGAATTCTATCACTCGCCATTCTTCCCAAATGTTCACACCACTTTTATTTTTTGCTCCTTAGCTGTTCCAACAATGGGTCGACCCCCAGTTCCGTCCTTATATCCACATTCTTCTTTCTATGGAGAATGGTTCAGCCCAGAATACTCCTCATAAACTTCATCTCCGCTCCCTGAATCTTTGCTTTATCTGTGTCTGTCATAACTCGGGCATCTCCACACATAAAAACTGGTATGGCCACAGTGTTAAAAAACCTTATCCTTGTTTCTTCTTTGAAATACAATACTAAAAGTGAAAAATGCTTATTGTTCCCAACAAACAATGATAAGTATTCTAATTTAAACAAAACTGTTACTGTGTACAAGTAGTAAGTATTTTCACATTATTCGTTCAAAAAATGGCACATCTATCAACCACCGTATACGCCCCTGTTAAATACTTTGTTTGATACAATAATTTAAACATCTGTGAAGTATGTGCATTGGTATAGTATGGTACGTGTATCGATTCTCCGGAATACCACATCTATTGCACAAACTACTGAACACAGAAAGAATACGTAGAAGCGGTTATTGCCCCGACAATGGTCATTATCGTAGAGTCATTTGATAGCAAACAATAATTTCGTCGAGCGTCGCGCAACGTATCGCTAGTAGCGTCCGTTGTTAATGACCTCCCCCCCCCACAAACCACCCCACACTACAGCACCACTCCCCCAGATAATTACTATATACACACACACATACACACAAATATGCAACGATAAATCTTCAGCTAACTATCGTTTACGTGTATCTGCTGCGCATTTGAACAAGCAAGCAAATTATTTGTAATACGATACCCCAGCTTCGTAATACCCCGCCGCGTTCATTAGATCTAACTAAACCAGGCACAGCATTGTAACGCGATAACAGCAGCCAAACTATAATTAGTTTGTTTGATGTATGGTCCTTTTGGAATCCGTCAGTTGCAATTAATAATAAACGCTTTCCTAGCTGTGTACCGACACCGGAGATTAACTGCCTTCGAAATATTGATTACTTTTATTTCTTAGGCTTTCACGACCAGTGTCGTAGTTATTAAAACTTCGGCTGTCCGGGCTGTAAGGCTGTTACCTTCCATTTGCTTCGTGTCGAAACATGTCAAATCGAACAGACGTTTCGGCCTCACCACTGGTGGCTATCTTCAGTGTAATAATGACTTAAGTTTTGATTGTTTTAATGTTTATTTACTTAATCAACTGTTCTGACGGATATATTGGTAATATTTTATGCATACATTTAACTTATTTTAATAAATCTATAGTTTTAAACATCTCTTGTTTTGCTTTTACTTGATTTTGTTCTTTAATTAGTAAATAATTATTGTTTTTTTTTTGTATGTAGGCCTATTAAGCTCGTCCCTTTTTATATATAATTAAATAAACTATATACCATTTAATATAATTAAATTAATTATATCCCTTTTAATATAATTAAATCTATAATTTTTTGTATTAAATTAGATTATTTCTTATTTTTTATATTGAAATCTAATCAATTCGATTATTTGTTATATTCGATCATAAACCTCTGATGATACTGATATAATCAGTGAAACATACGTCAGGTGAAAATCCAATAATAAATTTTTCATGCAGAAATAGTTAATATTTGAAGAACTACTCATAATATAAGTAAAATTTTAAAAATCTGTTTCTAATTGCTGAACTATATGAAAACAGAATTTTTATTTTTATGACTATTTTTTTAAATATAAATAACAACAAGTTGATAATGTTTAGATTTTCTTATGCGGTAAACAATAGTCCGATCAAGGACTCTAAGTAGGCCTAGAATTTGAAATACGAACTAGAATAAAGAAAATAAAAATAGCTAAATAAATTACTTAACTGAAAGAAAACACAGATGATGATGATAATAATAAGAAAAACAGTGATAGAAAATGGCATTATTGTTATTCATAAAATACAATACGAAGAAAACTATAAGGACGTCAAGACGCAGATATTAAAGTACCATACAAAAGAAATAATAACATCAATACTGTAAAGTGAATAACTCATTCAACGACAATAGTAATCCAAGAATAAGGATTGTTCAAAACATTACAACACATTTCATATGGGTTACCCAAATACAATTCAGAAAGCTTCTGGGAATAGTTACATGCATACAAATTACCAATCGATTTTTCGACACACGACGTAATGAAGGGCAAGCAGTCTCCAGGATATTAACAATGTAAGAAACAAAACTCGTTCTATACACATACAGTATTACAAACATTCAGAAAACTGACAGATACACAAATAATGAAAAACATTAAAGTTACTCTATACGTTAATTAAAATGAATACAAAACAAGGTAAAATTTGTAACAAGCAGAATACTGAAACAATCTGAAACAAAAAAAATTATTTATCGAACTGACTTACAACAATGCACCCGACAAACTAACATGATTAAGAAACAGCAGCTAAATTCAATCTAGATGCAAATACGTTCGGAGACATATTATTACCAATGTATCAACCTTTGCATCGAGCACAATACTCGAATCGTGTCTCAAGTAAGGTTATATTGAGGACGCTTTTAAATTGTGTGTGTGTGTGTGTGTGTGTGTGTGTGTGTGTGTGTGTGTGTGTGTGTGTGTGTGTGTGTGTGTGTGTGTGTGTGTGATACAATTTGTAACTTGCAGTACAGTTGTGGCACGTAAAATACCTCGATACAATACAATACAGGACAGCCAGGCATTAAGTGCTTATGCTTACAATACTAGCTGCCGCGGACCCAAGGTAACATAAAGCTTTACAAAGAGGTAATCTGTTTAAGCGGCAACAATAACAGGGTCAACGAACCCGCTCGTAATGTACACTGCAAGCTTATCGGTCTACCCTCCTCCTTTTCTGATACCCTTGTAAGGGTTAAAGAAGTCATATTGCGTATTGCGCTACTTTTTTCTAAATCCGTAGACTAAAGTCGTATTTTAATATTAAGTTTATACTAATTTTAATAAAATTTAAATTAAACGTATTGTTAGCAAATAATTAATATTATTATTATTTTACACATAGGGTATAACTATTAAAAATTTTATTCTTTTAACTTAATCTTAAATTTTTCTATGCGCATGTGTACCGAATAAAAATGTGTACAAATTACCTTCATTTTTTATAATTCTATAACTTATCACAGTTAGAGGAAAGCTGCAGGAACATTTTTAAAGATTAGTCGGACACTGTCAAAGTGAACAATTTTTTCAAACATTTGAATGTACTTAAAAAAGCCACACTACACTTTGCTAGGGAATTAATTGTACGACTATACGACATCGTTTTAAAAAGACAGGAAGGTAATTAATTTGAACATGCTGTTATGCAATTAGGAATATTCTCGGAGAGTGGAGTGTGTCGTTCTAGCGTTTTTCGGTTAGTCCAGCAGATGCGTGTTTCTGCCAAGGCCGCACAAAGTACCCTCTAGAGTTTTCGAGTGCTTGTTAAGGACGCATATTACGGAACCTTGCACACTCTAAATAGGGAACAGCTAGCGCTTAGTTTCAGTTGTAAGTGGCGATTTATTGAAGTGTGTTTCGAAGCATTGTGCGAAGTGTTATTGTGTTATAATTACCACGTAAATCTTTTTCCAAAACGTTACCAGCGAAAATTTAATAACAGAATTTGTTAACACAGCTTGGTGTCCTTACAACTGTAAAATGTGATTTTTTTTTCCAATTCATATAACAGTCACTATTACTCGTATAACCTTGACTGTTTCGCCAGAGGTTGCGATGTCAATGCCAAAAAAGCTGTGCAGTAGTTTTTGTATCTCTTTGTAAATTAAAAAAGTTAACTTCATATGTCGTATATAACTGAAGCATGGTATTGACAATAACGTGAGTTACTATGTTATTGAAAATTCATTTCACACAAGTAAAAATAAAATGACCTAAGTATTTCTTTGCACAATAAAATATATCGTTCATGACTTACGGCTCAGAAGTTTGGATTAATAATAAACACACAAGAACAAAATTAATGACAGTAGTGATGGACTCTTGGAGACGTTCGGCAAGAGTATCCACCTTCCAACTTCTGTTGCCAGGTTCTAAATTTAATAACACTTGCAGTTCAAAAATAATACCCGTCTAACCAATGTCATAACTTATGGAATAATATAATTATTCCAATTAATATGAGAACAACAACATATGAGCATTAGTTATTTTTTATATAATATACATATACACATATGAAACACTAATTTCTCTGTAAGCTTATTATTAATTATTTTTTAAAACATTTTTGAATAGGTATCCAAGTTAGTTATTGACAAAATATATATAATACGTATTTACCGTATTTCTTCCGTCGTGTGACTTCGTGTTGCGTTCGATTGATTTACGCGTTTCGAAACATACAGTATGTTTCCTCTTCAGAAAAAAAGGACTCAAAGCAAAGTCGTTAAATATTAAAATTTCAAATATTGAAAACAGTTCTACACATATCCTCGTGACATGAGAGCGCACTCGAGTGGGACCGATCGGACACTACCTGTTAGTAGCTATTTTCATAATCAAAAAACCCGTCTGAGATCACTTTCTACTTACTTGAATTAATTTTAATACCCTACCGTACGTTCATGATAAAATCATTTGTCAAGAGAAAGAAGGTCAGTTACAGAGAGCGGTAATACAAATGTATTATTTAACGTCTTGCACCGTCTCAGCCTCTACATCTAAGTCCATGGCTTTCTTTAGTAAGTACACCATTGAAACAAACATAATATTGCCGACGATAAAAACATTATATGTTTTCCGACGAGGAAAACGAGATTACTGCCGCCGCACAGCCGAACGGACGAAAGCACCTGAAGACCTCATCTCCCTCAGGAGACACCAAGCCAGGCTGCAAGCAGAAATAAAGGGTGCTAAGCGCTCTTCCTTCAAGACTTTTATAGCCAAACTTGACTTTAGGAATAGCGGCACCCAAGCCCACAGATATATCTCACGGCTTAATAACGACAACCCGCCAAAGGCACAACAACCATTGCTCTGTGCCAACCGCCCACTCACCGATCCCTCGGACATCACCAATGCCTTATGCAAGCACTATGCGAATATAAGCCGAGCACACGGATATAAAGCCATAGCGAGAACTCTGCTAAAACGACCCTCGGCCACATGTTTAGATAAGAAAACCCAAGACCTCTCTTATGATCCTTTTACAATTGTTGAGCTAGAAAATGCCCTTGTGCAAACCAAAGAAAAGAAGTCTGCAGGCGTGGACGAAATTTTCCCTGAATTCCTCACACACATGGGCAATACAGCCAAGAAAACCGTGCTAGCCGCCATCAATTTGACATGGAAAAAACACGTGCCTCACATATGGAAGAAGGCCGAAATCATCCCTATCCAAAAAAAGGAAAACAATCAGACTCAGCAGAAAGCTACAGGCCTATCTCCCTGACGAGCGTCCTGTGTAAACTAGCAGAAAAGATGATCACAAACCGATTGAATCAACTAGTCGAGGCTATACAAATTGTTGACCACGCTCAAGCCGGATTACGCAGACACCGCAGCACAATGGATCACGTAACCAATTTCACACAACACGTCAAAGACGGGTTCCACAGAAAAATGTCAACGTTAGCAGTGCTAGTGGATATAAAAGCAGCATATGATACGGTATGGAAACCCATGCTCATCCATAAGCTGGCCATACACGGAATATCTGGCAAACTATTCAAATGGATTATGTCGTTTTTGTCCCAAAGACGAATCCGAGTTCGATATTCAAATTGCACATACAACAGCAAGGACTAGCTCAAGGAGCAGTGCTGAGCTGCTCGCTGTTTAATATCATGATCAACGACATTCTCGAAGCAGTAAGAAGTTTGTCAGGCGTCAAAGCACTCCTCTATGCGGACGACCTTCTCATCTGGGCAACCAGTGGAAACACACTGTCACTTGAGGCGTGCCTGAATGAGACCTTAATAAAACTCGAGATGTGGGCAAAGCGAAACGCAATGACAGTAAATTCTGGCAAAACCACCTTTCAACTATTCTCACTCTCTACAAAAGTACCGCCGATTAACCTATTTTACAACGGAACAGCACTGGAAGAAAGCGCCATTTCTAAATACTTGGGAGTACAATTGGATAGGCGCTTAACGTGGAAACCTCACGTGGACCAAAGCGCGGAAAGGGCTTTAAAAAGAACACGACTACTAAAGAGATTGACAGCCACTAAGTGGGGAGCTAACCAAGATGTCCTAAAGACTACCTATAAAGCATATATTAGACCCATGCTAGAATATGGAAGCGAAGTCACCGTCACGGCAAGCGCCAGCGTACAAAAAAAAACTCGATCTCGCACAAAATACAGCCCTAAGAGTAATAACATCGCTGCAAAATCCACCCCCATCGAGGCCATGGAGGCACAAACCCAGATAGAACCATTACAGTCATATAGAGAAAGGTCAGCACTGCGATTCTGGGAGCGCTCCAGGCGTGTCTACAAGCATCTATGGAACGACTACTACCTACTCCCAGGCTAAAGACACAAATAACCCCATTAACCATGTACAAAAACATCGCCGAAAAATACGATATTGCCCTCACAGAAACAGCGCCGCTGAATACCCATCAGCACTTCTTCAGTCTCTTACCCCAAGCCAGCTACCATCTTAAGAACCACTCAGCACCTAAACATGCATCCACAGATTTAGAACTAAAGCAATCAGCTTTGCAAACCATCCACGAAGATTATCCCGAGCAAGAGTGGATCCATATCTACACTGACGGCTCATCAATTCCAGGCAATGGAAAAACAGGAGCTGGGTACTATAGCCGTCTTTTCCAAGGACACTTAGCCGTGGGCAGCCCCCTTATGAACTACGATGGGGAAATCGAAGCAGTTCACGCTGCCGTTGATGAACTGGAAAAAATCACTCCCCCTTCAAAAGCCGTGCTCCTAGTCGACTCGCAGGCCGCAATACGCAATCTATCACGCAACTCTCAAACCGACTGCCAAAGGATTATCGACTGTAGAAGGAAACTGGAGACCCTGGCGAGCCGAGGGTGGATCCTAAAACTCCAATGGATACCCAGTCATGTCAACATCTGGGGCAACGAGGAGGCCGATAAACTGGCCAAGCAAGGCACAACCCTACCCCAGCATGCCCGCCCGCAGTCCCTACAATCTTCCAAGGCTAAAATAAACTCCGCCGTCAGCATATGGAATAAGCAAAGACTCTCTGAGGCAGCCGCCGGCAAAAAATGGGAAAGCCTCGTCACCGATGGTCCAATCAACCCCAACCTCCCTCGTGCAATGTGTGTCGCCAACTTCCGACTAAAAACTGGACACGACTATCTCGCTTCACATCTGCACCGCCTCCGCGAGCTGCCAACCCCTGAGTGCCAGCTGTGCGGCCACGCGACGATGGACGCCGACCATCTGAGAGACTGCCCGGCCTTAGACCGCACCCCGTCCAACGAGGACACCGGGATCACCGAAGCCCGACGCTACTGGTCAGCGCGTCGCCTAATGGCTCAACAGGCAAAGGTAAGTAAGTAAACAGGGTTGGCTAGTAAGTAAGTAAGTATAAAAACATTATAACAATTCTGTGATATTTGACAGTTTAGGATGCAGTATTTCATTTGACTAAAACAGAAATTGGGAACAGAAATTGTCAGGGTCAGACAGATCTGTAGTACAATGTATAGAGTATTGAAAAACAATGCTAGGAAAAACACGTCCATGGAGTTTAATAAAAGACCGACATTTCTTTATGGGTGTGAGAAGCGGAAGAAGGTAAACACAAGATGTACAATTGACATGAATTTCCTGAGAAGTGGTCAAATCAACGAAGAATCGGAGAAGTCGGCAGACTGAGACGGTGATGTGTCCCCGAACAGAACAATTAGAGTATTGTTCTTGGAATGAAGATGAAGAGATGATTATAGTGACCTAACCTCAAACCATTAACCTGTCATTAGTTATTAATTTCAAGTCATTACTACCCTAAGTACAAAAACTTCTAGTATCAAGTAATCTATAGGAAAGTTTGTAAACATACCATAATCATCATAATCATCCATAATCATACCGTATTGAGAGTTTACAGGGAAGTAAGGTACACGGTGCTTCTTTCCAACATAACAATTGATTTGCGGTTACAATTGTTTAAAAGTATTAAGTGAAATACAAGACAGATCGTGGACTGTTACGTAAGATATAAATTTAGGATTAAAAATTATTTAAGGACGAAGAGACACATAATTAATTGCCCTAAAATAATCGATTAGACACTCGTAACTGAAAAATTGTCACGTAAAACGGGAACATCATTTTACTATTCCATTATTTTATTTTTGTTTTATTGTGCCACCCCCTTCTGCCGTCAAACGTCTTAATGTTGTATCCACTTTGTAAACTACCTCTTCTTTACTGGAAGACGCCTTGGTTATAATTTGAATTTCTCTCAATTAGTAGCCAATATATATTACCCGTATTCGACTTCCTCCTTCTCTTCCTTTTCTAATCGCGCTTTACTGACGTGCTGTGTTCTCTTTCGTCAAGCTTTATCAAAATCTTTTCTTTTTCATTATCTCTGCGTCTGATTCCTTATGTGTGATGATAACAGTAGTAATCTTTCAGCAGTCTGCCTCAAATCTGTCGTACCTGCCACGTGGTTGTACCTTTTTATAAGCTATTCTGTATCTGTATTCTCCTTCTCTATATTGTGTTGAGGATTTGAGTCCCATATAGTAAAGTACACACCCGTAGTTCCGTAATAAACTGTGTAGACACCAGTATCTTTGTACAAGGCTTCCTCTGCTGTTTTCTCTTTACGTTGACATTGAAAGTCCGATAATTTATTTCCTTATTAGCACTTCCATCTGGAAAGATTACTTTCAAAAAGATAGTTGGTGCTCTTGACCTGATCCTACAAATTTCTTCTTCTTCTTCTTCTTCTTCTTCTTCTTCTTCTTCTTCTTCTTCTTCTTCTTCTTCTTCTTCTTCTTCTTCTTCTTTTTCTCTTTTTTTTTCTTTCTTTCCATGGCACCTACAGCCCCTATCCAGCCATGGCCTCTCCAGTTGACCGCATCAAGACATCCCAAGTCAATTCATTTCTCTGTCTGTCTCTTTTTCTTTCTCTCTCCTTTTCTCTATGTATATGTAATGCAACATACAAAGGGGACCCACAAAATAGGAACCTTTAGTACATAAAAGCCAAAATAAATATAATTAAATTACAATCTAAAACCCCTGAAGTACAATACAGAAACCAAACTAAAAAACCATTGTACAATAGTTTTAAGTAAACATTGTTAATAATATTAAGTTGTAAAAGAGATGTGATAACGGAAGGGTAATTGTCAATAGTCAGACAAGAACAACTAGATGCTCTAGTTAAATTCTTTCATGACAACAAGCATAGTGTAAAAATCAGTGAAAATGACATGTGTAGGTGCTCTACAAAGTGTAGTGTATTCAAACGAATGTAATTGATAATAAGCAATTACATTAAAATGGAATAATAGTGAGATTAATTATAGAAGTGAAAGGGTGAGTAAACAAACCAAAATATAATCAGTCATAATCAGGTTAACAATACCAGTGTAAGTGTGAACATGCATAAACATGGACAAAACACATGATAACACAAATGTATTCAAAACCTACTATCACAAATTAAGTGGCAATTAAAGTATAATAGAGAACAACTTTAACATTGATAATTAATATTTCCCCACATCCCTGAACACATTAGAATATTACTATGAAAGTGAAGAACAATTGTCATTTCATGGTAATCACAAAAGTGAATAAAAACATTCATAAAGGAATGATACATGAACCTAGTTAGAAATAACTAAACATTAGAAAAGTAGAAGGAGTTGAAAGGAGTTTGTTTTTTTATTATGTTAATTAATTATATAGAGTTACTAAAGTTGTGGGTTAACTAATGCAAAGTTAGTTTAAAAGTTGAATTTTATGTTAAGTATTAAGTAGCATATAAGTCATGGAAACATGATTCCAAGTTAAAATGTTTATAATATGTCTTAGGGTAATAAGAGGATAAGAAAATATATAACTCAAATGTAATAAAACAGTTAAGCATTAGTAGTATGTAGCAAGGGTCCTAACAAAAAAAAGAGATTAATGAACTAAAATATAACATAGTAATTAATGTGAAACCATGATATAGGCCACTGGTAAATTCAACCAACTATTGTCAAAATT
The DNA here is from genome assembly GCA_034769895.1 of Magicicada septendecula. Taxonomy (NCBI): domain Eukaryota; kingdom Metazoa; phylum Arthropoda; class Insecta; order Hemiptera; family Cicadidae; genus Magicicada; species Magicicada septendecula. The sequence continues at coordinate 353,157,942 of CM068373.1, forward strand.
AATAATAGAAAAACCAAATAATGTAAATTAGTATCAAACAACAGATTTAACAAATAAACTATCTTTCAGGACTGTAAACATATTTTTTGGAATATCAGAAGGTGCTAAACAATGTTTCAGAAAATGTCAAACTGAACAAAAAGTTGAATATTAAAAATAGTAGTAAAATCAATTGACAAAAGACAAATCAATGTTAATTAACAAAAACAAGTCATGATTATTAAGTGGATGTTCTTTTTTAGTAACGGTACAATGTAATAAGAAACTTAAAGAAATTTGACATGGTTTTGTGAAAATCAGATACCTAAACGGTCTATAAACCGAGTTTTTGTAAATATAATAGCTTACCTATTGGGTAACATAAATATAGCAAAAGGGATATCAAATTGTTTGTAATTAAGTAAGGAATACAATTATGTAAATTAAATTAAGCGAAATTCGTTAATAATTAGGGCGTAACTTGTACTGGGAGGTAAACAATCAGTTATTTGAAATAATGCAAATTCCCATAACTTCTAGATCAGCAGAATCAACCAATCAGAAATTAGAAAAATTGGTAAAAAATTCGTTGAAGGGAGAAGAGGAACGAATTACTCAATTGTTACATCTGAAAGTGAAAACATTAACTCCGTATAACCGAGAGAAAAAGTATATTTGGAATCAATTCTGAGTTGACCAAAAAGTAAACCAAATATTTTTTAACAAGAAAGATTTTAAAACCAAGAGGAAATAAATACAAGTTAACGGAAAATATCATATCAAGAACAGAAAATACACGTAAGAGGGACGCCATACACAAATAAACGCAAGTATACCGAAAAATCTCTGTTTGAAGCTGGTGAGTGTTAACCAAACTACACACATAATTTACGAATTCACAAACACCAAGGAAACTGCACGAACACTTGAACACAACAACACGGTGAAGGAAAACACAGAATCCAGCATAATTTCAGTGAACACTATAAATAAACTTAAAAATTTTAAAGGAAAGCTGGAACGATTGAATTCATATATTTGAGGTGGCGAACTAGCGGCCATATTTTTTTTCGTCACTAGCTAAATCTGAAAGCGACGCCATTTTGGTGAAGTCTTCGGCCTTCAAATAAAATAATTACAGTTTATTTTCAAACAGTTTGACATTATTTGTAATAGTAAAGTAAGATTTTTAATATTTGTGAGGTAGTGTACTTCTTAAACATTTCTGACTTTTCAGTAGCAGTATAAAAGGACCCTTGAGAAATTAACATAAATTATCAAACCAAAATCTGTAACTGACGAACTGAGAAAAAGAGTCGAATGCGGGCAACCGAATCAGTCGACCTGTGTGGGTCGTAATACGATTTTTAAAGAATAAAAAATAATTAATTGAATTAAACCAGAGCTTTATTTATAAAAAATTACTTAGTTAAGGGATTTCAGGTGGAGAAAGGGGAGTTAATTGCTGAATATCGTCGGAAGGAACCAAAAGAGGTGATAGCCTATATGAGCCGAGTCGACAACCACTTCGAACTGGGTCTTCACAAAACATTATTTTGAATTAATTTGTACCAAACCGACGAAGGCTGAATAAGAACAAATAATGATAAATACTAAGTAATTAATAATAATTAACCAGAAATATAAAGAATTAAATAACGAATTAATACAATTTAAGAAAACTGAATATTAAGATAAAATAAAACACGGGAATTATATTACAATATATATCTTTATTTCGTATGAGAGCAATTATCATTTTTCTGGTATCCAATGTTACATTATCACGCCACCATCTTCTTGTTTTTCCCAAAAGCCGTTTTACTCCTGGTAGGCTCCTGTATAGTTTTACTGAGTCACTAAAATATAATAGTTTTATGGAGACGCTTCAGCTTTATACGGCGCGACAGTTTGTCATTACTCTTCTATAATGCGTAGAGCTAATTACTGTACGCAGTATTGGCTTCTCCTTCTTTATACGTCAGAATATCCTGCACAAAATCGTTTGGTCAAAGATGCCCAACATGTTGCAAGATTTCCGTATTCACTAGCTACCCTCGGATAAATACTATACCACCGTTTAGACAAGCGTTTCATAGAGCTGAATATTTTAGTTTCCGGTAGGCATTGCAAGACTTCATACAATCCATTATTCTCCATTAGGTCATAAGGGAGAAAAGTGTGGGATTTCCCCTGCAGCTAGTCTCCTTTGGATCTCTTTGGCTATGTCATTATTTGTTGAAAGAGTGGAACCCAAATAGCAGAATTTATAAACAAGTTCAAAGCTAAAACGTTCATTAGAACAGTTTGTCACAAATGATTTCCCTGTTTCAACTCTGACTTCCTTTATAACTTTTCTTTACCTCCATTTTATGTCACCTAGAGCGGATGGATGATCAGCGTATACTAAAGAAAATTCTGAGGGCGCAGGTATATAAAAGCAGAAAGAGGGACGGACCTAGGGTAAAATGTTTAGATAATGCACTAGAAGAACTTAGAAGAATGGATATGTGGGGTTACACTGAGATGGCAATGGACAGGAGACTTTAGCCAAGACTAGTGTTGGAAGCCAGGGCTCACGTTGGGCTGTTGTGGCGAGACGCTGTGTTTAAGTAGAGACGCTGTGCGCGATAAGCAATATGACAGTTGGCCTATATGTTGCTCCACGTGTTACAGTGGGAGTCAGAACCAAGTCTTTATCCCAAACAAAGGAGGGGAAAATGCGTAACACTTCTTTGTTTGATTAAAAACGTAAATCCAGATCAACACAATAAGCCTACATATTGTCCGGTGTTTTGTTATTTTTTATTCTTTACATGATTTAGGTTATACACTAATCGTGTATTCACATTACTTTTTGTAAATTTGTGTGTGTGTGTGTGTGAGAGCGCGTGCGTGCGTGCGTGCGCGTTTCTGCTTTGTGTATCACTAAGGCTTCTATTACACTGCGCAAATGATTTCATGTTACTGATTTCAAGGCTACGTGAAACTAGTTGCAGAATAGTAAATACAGGCTGCAACTGCTCTGCAATCTGTTGCAGAGTAAGGCCTCTATAATACTACGCAATTGACTGTATACTGTACAACTGATTTAAAGGCTACGTGAAACTAGTTGCAGGGTAGTAAAAACAGGCTGCAACGGCTCTGCAATCAGTTGCAGAGTAAGCCTGTCGTCTATACGACTATTATAAAGACATAAACTTCATTCGTTTCGTTGTCTGGGCTAACCTCAGAAACTACTTATCCAATAAACTTTCACCACCGTGTCCCTTGAAGTTACAGAATAGCTTTAGAGATACATTTGAAATGACAAATTTTATAATTTTGAAGAACGAAACCCTAAAAAGGTCCCATTTTATGAAATTTCTTTACTAATTTGCGTGTAGGGAAATTTTCGAAACGTGACAAACTTTTGTTCTATAGGAGATAGCTATATGGTGTCAGGAAGTAAAATTAAAATAAAATTGAAAATTTTATTTTAGTTTTTGTTTCAATAAAGTCCATCTTTTCGTTTACGAGACATTGGTGGTTTTGTAAAGAATTGTATACGTTTTTTCGGTCCCATGTGATGAAATTTTTTCGTTGTCCACAGAATGCGCGCGCAGGCGAGTAGCATACAATCGGTTGCATAATGTAATAGGCTACATTTCAATCAATCCCCCACAACGAGCGCGTGAAACTAATAGTTGCACGAACAGTTGTACGGTTTGCAAGTGTCTTGCAATCGATTGCAGTAAGTGTAATAAGTCTCATTTAAACCAATGGCCCAAAACGTTTTCTGCAATCAGTTCCATGCAGTCAGTTTAATAGTGTATTAGAGGCCTAAATTAGCAACTTTCGGTTTAATGCCAACGATAACAAAGAGAAACGCTATTGGACTAATAACCAGAGGGCTTGTGTTTGAATACCACAGTCAACACCACAGACTTGTTATAATGTTTCAACCAGTTGCACCCTTGTAATTTTTCCTTGATTTTGACCCTAAGAGTTTTACGATTATTAAACTAAACACACATAACTTGCAGATTGCAATTCGTCCGTGTAACTTCATCCGCAGACTTTCGACTGCTGACAAATGTTCCAGACGCTTCCGTTCTCAGCGGGAATGCTGCCAATTTCCGTTCGTCGCTTTCTATAATACTTGGCATACTTAACAGGATGATTCAACCCCGTCTACTTTGTAATAAATTAAAGGTTGGAACGTTTCTCAAGTCTTTTTTGCCATACTGAATTTTTAGCTGGAGATATAGAAATCTTACTTTAGAGAAACATTAATCATTTTCTGTTTATTAATTATACGTTAATGAAATTTTATGGTCAAATGATTTGTAATGTACATCCAGACAATATTATATAAACAATTGAGCAGTGTAGGACTACGTCACTTGTAATAAAGGTACACTTTATGTTGATCTATAAACATGTATTATAATGCTTCAAAATTATCATAGGCCAAATAGTAAATATGAATAATTAATTATTGTGATCAATCTTAGCCAAACAAGTCTGGAAAATACAAACCTTGGAAATGGGTTCTTTAAGATGTATTAAAAGGTGTTCTAAGCTTAACTGTATAAGAAATGAGGTCATAAGAGAAGAGTTACAAATTTTTAACTTAAATGAAAAAGTAAACCATTATAAAAAACGGTGGAAAGAACGTTTAGAAAGAATGTCAGATTCCAGGTTGGCCAAACAATTCTGGAATACAAGCCTATACTACACAGGTGTGTGGGTACGCCAAGAAAGAGATGGCTAGAGGATTTTAGAAGGCGGAACAGGCAGCACCTTGCTTATGCCGTGTTGTAAAGATAATGAAGATGATTATCAAAATTAATTTATTTAAAAATGGTTAAACAAGTCTAGAAATATAAACCTATAGGACACAGATGTCTGGGTAGATGCAGGAAGAGGTGGCTGGATGATCTTTGCAAACGCAACAGGCAGCCCCTTGTCTATGCAGTATTGTAAAGACGATGATGAATTATTTTATTTATGTATTATAAAAGTACGTTTTATTAAAATCAAAACTTTATGAATTGCGAAATACTTGTACACACGATTGTGTAAAATCATAAAATTAAAACTTTTACGACCGGAGTCAATTTCATTGTATCGTGTCAGAAAGTCTAGTGTTAGACCGCTATAGACGGCTTCCCCATTCTCACTTGTGCCGATTGGACGTTGGGTCATCTTTAGATTGTTACGACGGTCTCACGGATCGTCGTATAGTACAGTGGAAACAAAATACAGAGGCCAATGAAATCACTAATTTCCAACTTTAATCAGTCACATATGACAATAAGAAATCACCAAAATTCTCTCAGTAATTCGAGTTAAATTTGTCCACACTCAATAATAACGTCTACTATTAAGAGTTCCAAAATCATTATAACACAGTAATCACTTTTCACAACAACTTGATCCTCGCTCTACAATCTCGTCAGGTGTAACTAACTAAATCGGCCGCTGTACATATATATATATATATATATATATATATTGCAACAGATCAAATTTTATTATACTAATAAGGATATAGTGAGTGTGTAAAAATCACATACAAGTCTATTATGGAGGAGATGAAAATTATTTATTATATAAATAAATATAGTTTTTAAAGATGTATATTGTTTTTTTAAATTGTCATGTATTGATAATAGAATTAACTGTTTGTATTGTTCGATAATATAAATCGATTTTACTTGGTTTCTGAAACGTCCTCCTTGATTCGTCGCTCCCGTCCTGGCGTCCTCTTCTTCAGCGTCACTCCTTCCTGGTGTCCTCTTCGTCCTGGCGTCCTCTCGGTCTCGTCGTCCTCTTCTACAGCGTTACTCCTTCCTGGTGTCCTCTTCGTCCTGGCGTCCTCTTCGTCTTGTCGTCCTCTTCTACGGCAGGCGGCTCCAGCGGCGATATTTCAATGAGTCTCGTTGTTATGTTTGACTCCTAACATTTATTAGTTTCTTCATAAATTGTTCACTCAAATGCTTATAAATCCCACTCATACAGTTTATTATTAGTTTATATCTTATATTTTCTTAACCTCAGGATTAATCTGGGTATTAACTAATGCGGTGCGTTTAATGTACACCTTCCAAGATATCTTGAAGTGTCTTTAAGTTCCCTAAGCGGATATCTTAACTTACACGAAACAGCACTGTATTATATTTTAAATTTTAAATATTTTACCCACTCAGTTCTTAACGCGAAACTTCGTTAAGAATTACCACGGTTTATTTTATATATGATATTTCGACGTTCGTAAGAGAACAACTCTCTTCACCGGGCACAACTTACCCTCGCAACTTCTACAGACATACTGTGTCCATCCTATCTCTACAACGTATGAATCTCACTCAATTTAGTGTATTCTGATAGGCTAAGCCCAAGTCACATGATTGATGGAACAAACAGATACACAAATTTCATGAAAAACTTTGTATAATTTAGCAAAGTCCTGCATGGAAATTATCTACAATTTTTATTACCCTATCATTGATAAGAGTTACACTTGAGTTTTGCTTTACTTAAAAAAACATATTTCTAAAATAGTTATGAACCTCAGAGGATACACAAATTGAAGCTATTTACCTAAATAATTCCTTGTCAAAGTTTCACTTCAATCGGTTAACTACCCTGAAGCTATAGCGATCACAGATTATCATACCCGCACACGCGCACAAATTCACACAAAAAATACATGACAATATACCACATCTTTTTATGAAGAGTTTGGTATACCCTACATGCTTATCCATTTCTATATACAAAACTTACGACTAAAAGACAAAATGTTACATAAAACAAATTTAAACAAGAAAATGCTCGTCATCCATGTGCTCTGATATAAACAGCATAGCTTATCATCCTGTGTTCTGTTGCAATATATATATATATATATAACCCGCAGATGTTCTAGAATAATTTTCTTTTCTTTTGGTGGTGTGCAAGCATAATTTGGGTGGTTACAGGTACTAGAACAATGTGGAGCGATACTTTACTTCACGGCCTTGACAGAGGCGCTGCACCTGCTCGGCGCCGACAATCGGTAGGACGACGACACTCTCGACTGTTCGAGAACGCTCCTTAATTGTCGTAACATTATCTTAGCTTATAAAGCCTTTGTTAATGGTATTTGAACAAAACGATGAAAAAATACAGCTTACATATACAGTACTGCCTGCTGCAACATGTACTTGACATAAATATAGCAGTAATTTTATTTCAAGTCCAATGATCTTACGGCTATTAGCAGTGAGAGAGTCCATTAGAGAATTTTTTCCTTTAATTATACATTCATTTTGCGCGTCACCTATTGTTATAAATCAGAAAAGAGAAAGAACGAGACGTGATTCGCTTACTGAAAATGTTACTCAATAACGAACATACGGTCTTCCGTTTGCAGTAGTAGCAGGCAAATTGCCAATTTCCGGTCGCCCAGACCTAGACGGGTGAGCTAGTTCTTCGACTCTCTTAAATTACTCTTAACTCTGCATTTCAATTAAGCGTCTGCGAACAGGGTTTAGGCAAATGAATAAAATTTAAAATTTGTACATTTTATATAAGTTTTGCAGGTAAGAGTCAAGTATTTATTTTAAATAATCAAACAGCAATTTAAAATGTTTTTTGGGGAAAAACTATTTACATTTGTTGTAAAGAAAGACGTCTGTCTAAAACAACCATAAAAGATAACGAATAAGTTCTGTTTACTTTTTGATGTCAGATTTTACAGGTGAGCCACTTTTGTTATATGGAAAATGAAATTGGCTATGATAGAAATTATGATATTGATGTTAATTTAGGTACGTTCCAACTAGCTGTGGCACACTCAACCGTACGTCCACAAACAACGTTCGTCAAGTACAAAATTAAAGTTCTATAAAGTTATGACAAACCCTGCACTGTCCTATGGTTGTAAAGCATGGACAACAACGAAGAAACAAGACAGTAAAATACATGACTCGGAAATGACGTTCTTAAGAGGATGCAGAATTATCACTGTTGCACACCACTATATAAAAATTATTCCGATTAGCGCTTTCAAGCTTCACAGCTCATCGTCAGATCGGAAAAACTCACAGCTCATTTTCCAATCTGACGATGAGCTGTGAAGCTTGAAAGCGCTAATTGGAATAATTTGTATATAGTGGTGTGCAACGGTGATAATTCTGCTTGTGATTTTAACTACTAACACAACATTCTTTATTAAAGTTCTTAAGAAGAGTTAAAAGGTGTTCTAAACTCGACCGTATAAGAAATGAGGCCATAAGGGAAGAGTTACAAGTTTTTAACTTGAATAAAAAATTAAAACATTACAAACAACGGTAGACAAAACACTTACAAAAAATTTCAGATTCCAGACTAGCCAATCAGTGTGGAAATACAAACGTAAAGGACACAGGTGTGTGGGTAGAGCAAAGAAGAAATGGGTGGAGGATTTTTGAAGGCGGAACAGGCAGTACGTTGCCTATGACGTGATATGCAAATGATGTATTGTTTTATTTTCTTTGCTTTACAAATATGTTTTATTAAAATAAACACCTTATGCATTTTAAAATGCTTATATATTGTGTAAAATCTTAAAATTAAATCTTTTACGACCGGAGTCAATTCCAGCGTCAGCAGATCACACAACACAGGCCCACTAAAGATATGTTCTTCCTTCTCACTTATGGCAATTGAGTATTAGATCGTCTTTATATGTTATCTTATAAGGCTGTTGTTAATGCTATCTGAAACAAAACGCTACATAAACAATACTTTCTACTACCAAATGTACTTGAAGTAAATGTAGCAGTGAGTTTATTTCAAGTCCAATGAACTTACGGCTATTAGCAAAGAAAAGAGTCCATTAGAGATTTTTCCCCTTTAATTATACATTCATTTTGCGCGTCTACTATTGTTATAAATCAGAAAAGAGAAAGAACGGGTCATGATTCGCTTACTGAAAATGTTACTCAATAACGAATTTACCCTCTTCCGTTTGCACCAGCAGCAGGCAAATTGCCAATTTCCGGTAGCCGGGGGAGTTAGTTCTTCGATTCCCTTAAATTACTCTTAACTCTGCATTTTAATTAAGGGACTGCAAAACAGGGTTTTTGGCCAATGAATAAAATTTAAATATTTCTACAATTTTACAAACGGTTTATAGATAATAGTAAAGTGTCTACTAATCAAATAAAATTATTATATATTGTATACTGCATTATGTGTGTATAGAATATTAGAAGTATAAACATATTAAGAAAAGTTTATAGATAAGTTTAAAATTTGATTAAGAACAAAAAAATAAATTGACAAAGATTTCCAAAAACTTTGCATGGGAGTGCGGAAAAGAAGATTGAAATTTTATAGACATTCAATAACTGAAAATAAACAATAAACAAAAAAGACATTTCAGTATCTAAGAAACGTGGAAACAAATAGATCCCAAATGTAGATCAAAAACCTCGTCGTCCACTGTTAGGATCGCAGTCTTGTCAGCAAATGTTGCCACTGTAACTTTTCCACGATTAGGCATATCCCTCGTGTACAATAGATACAAGATGGGTCTCAGCACACTGCCTTGCTTAACATCCAAGAAATCCTGTTCAATTCTGAGTACTCTTTCCCACACTTAATACGAAAATATCGGTCTGCAATATACGTCTCAAGTATGAGATAGAATTCCTCCGGATATCTCTGTGTAACTTATATTCAAGTGTACGGTGCCAGACTTGATCAAATGCCTGCGCTACATCCAGAAATACGACTGAGCAAATGTCTTCCCCTCCAGCGATTTCTCAACCACGTGTGTTATTCTATGCACTTGCTCTACTGTGGAGTGCTTGTTTCTGAAACCAAATTGGTGGTGAGGTATAAGATTCCTTTCCTCAATCAAAGGTTTGAGCCTCTTTAAGAGCAGTTTTTCAAACAGTTTTGAAACCACTAACAGCAGTGGAATTGGTCTGTAAGATTTTTTATCACTTGTTGCCTTTTCAGGTTTCAGAATCATGATCACTTCAACTACTTTCCATTATAAAAAACAATTAACGACAGAAATAGAAAAATAATGGAGGAAGTCAACCTGCAAGAGAAGATCTAAAGACAAAAGAGCCAAGATAAGCTTTAATGTGGCAGATAAAGTACAATGAAATCACAAAGACAAAAGAAAGATCAGAAGTGAAAGCACAAAAAACAATGAAAAAGAAATGATACAAAATGTGCCACGCGGTCCGAATTGGCCTTATTCGATTAAAAACAAAAAAAAAACATTTGACCGCAGTTCTCCGGTGTCAAAAACAGCTTCATTATTTTAGG